>CM042327.1:13245519-13323019 GCA_023566125.1 Zingel zingel | reverse complement strand
ACATGCACAATATAACAGTGAATCTGTCCAGAATTGTTGGACTTTTTACATGCTTAAAACCTATTCATCTAGGCAAGCTTCACTAAGCTGCAGTGCTCTCTGATGATCTCCTTTTATACTAGAGTATCCTCACCCCCCTGTGTCCAGTAGGCCACTGAATCTTTTGAAGCCTGAAGTCTACAGTTTACAACCTTGTTGGGGTGCACTTGTAGCAATGTACATTTTTTAATGGAATGAGCCTTACATTTAACATTACCATGTATTGCTACATATTCAAGTTCATAAAGGGCTGCAACTGTTTTACCATATTTCATCAGCATTATGTAATACCATAGATGTTGTTGTTTTCTTTATCTTACCCCGTCTCTCTTTCATGCTTTACTAGTGCAGTGCCTGTTCAAAACATGCCTGTTCGGATCAGCCTCATTGCTTGGGCTGTGGTATTGCAGCTTTCTCGAGAACCGCTCAGCCAAACATCTTCACACTCGACACTGCGCTCCCTTGGGTCCTGAGTAATACCCCTGCCATGACATAGTTGCGTCACATACTCAAGTCGTGCTTGTTGACTCCAGGGAAGTGAAGAAGAGTTTGGTTGTAACGGTAGTATATCCAGCAGCAAAAGTGAACTGCATTTTTCAAACTACAGGCACCATTCACACACACAGTCATACACTGGTGGGCAAGGCTACCATTCAAGGCGCCACTTGCTTCTCAGATAAACATTCATGCACATTCACACACCCAAGGACACGTAGACTGCAGGGGCCAGGGATCAACCTTCCGATTGGGAGACCACTGCTCTACCGCCTGAGCCACAGTCGCCCAACTGCAAGGCAGTCAGATATCCCGGGGCAATGCACTTAGTGGAGGTACTAATTTCCAGGATAAGAGTATAATGCTGCGTTCCAGGCAACCCGTAACTCATGTTTTCACAACCTTCTACCCGTGAAAGTGCCCTGGAATGGCAGTCAAACCCATAACTTACTACTCATGAACTCGTACCAGATCGTTGTACTCCCAGTTACAGTTTTTGACGTCACACTCATAAACAACAATGGCGACCCCTGTTGATGCTGTACAGACGCCGGTGATTAACAGTGAGAAATAGAAATAAATATACATAAATAAAGAAGTTTTTTTTTAAAGAAGTTTTTTTTTTAAAGAAGCGTAAAGTAATTCCGCACATTGTAAAACAATACACATACGACTGTGTACTACCACAGGTTATGTTTATTAAATGAAACCCAAAATATGTCGCCGACTAGAAATCACTAGTATCAGCTAGCGCTAGCTAACATCAACATTAGGTAGCCGGTAGCTAACACTAGCTGGAAGAGTTTGTGGTGACTTTGCGTGGAACGCTACCAAGTAGTGAGTCGTGACTTAAAGTTGTAACTTACGGGTTAAAAATTGTGGCTGGAACGCAGCATAAATCACTTGCTATGACATACTGTAACCACCGCGGTATAAATAGCTGTAAACCGCTGCAGACGACATGCTCGACTCTGCAGAACCTTGAAGCTCCGCCCCACTTCTGCACACAGCTGGTCGCTTGTTCATTCAAAGTTTATTCATATTGAACATGTCGCGTGTCAGTGTGAATCAGATGAATTGTTCTCGAGATGTGCAAAGGACTAACAGACACAGATTCCTTGCTTTATAGTTGTAGATACCTCATGTCATGTTTTCTTTCCTCACCTCTTGAACTCTCTTTTCATCCTTTGACCTTCTCCCCCTCTCACTTCTCCACCTCTCCGGCTTTTGCCCAACAGAGTAGTATAAACAGCATGATGAGCATGTACAGTGAGACTGGCGACTATGGCAACGCCCGGGTGAGCGGCGAGATCCTGCTGAACATCAGCTACAGCTACAAAACCGGGGCTCTCAACGTCCTGGTGAAAGAGTGTCACAACCTGGCAACAGGAGATGAAAAGAGGCAACGCACAGACACGTAAGAGTGCAAAAACACACACACGCACACACAGATACCCAGATAATAAGAGCTTATCTGCCATATTGGGAGAGCTAAATATGTGTGACCATCATTCTTCCTGAAGGAATACACCTACATGCTGGGAAATACTCGCTGTTCGAGTTAGATGTTAAATGTTAATATGTGAGTTTTATTTTCTGTGAGTTAAGTAGCGAGATGGGTCCAGGATGGTTTTAGCTTAGCTTAGCACCAAAGCAGAAAACAGAGGGAAACAGCCTCCAGAAAACATTTACACCTTCCAACATCTTTGTCTCATATCTTAGCTATCAAGAGAATGCATCCAAGAGTCACTTGGGTTTTTAGCTAAGCTAATAATTTCACTATGATGTCAGTCATTTAAGTCAGTGTACTCTGCTGTTATTAGACAAGAAGCAATAAAACTAATAAAGCACACTTTATTAAGGGTTTGTTTATTTTTGACCTTGAAAGTATTAGCTTGACAAAACCAATTCCAACTAAATTTTCACTTACTGTATTAGCTTTTTTTGGAGCTTTAAACATATCGCACGTCAGCAGATCAGCGGATGGAATATGCTCAGATTATTATTTTATCATGATTCTTGGTTTATATGTTTACTGTTGCTTTATCAGTTATTATAAGCCAACAATAAGAGCAACCCTTTGGTTGCCAGGTTCTGAAATTCTTTTCTTGCTGGTGAGTCAATATTGATCAATTCCTTAATTTTCTCCATTTCTAAAAAGCCATCAAGTCTGCAGTTGCAAATAATAAAAAGTTGTTAATAAGTAGGTCAGCCAACCCCATCCATTTTTTACAACTGATAAAACATTTATGAAGGGTGATGTATTAGAAAGTGGTAGCAAAATAAAAAATAACTAATTAACTGACAATGTTTTATTTTTTTCTGTTTCTTCACATGCTAAATACACATAAACCTAAAAGAAAACATTTTCAGCTTTTGTAGATGGCACCTTTGATGGAGTTAGGCTGTATAGCTAAACAGTTACCTCTAGATCAAATTAATATCAACCTCTTCATCTAACTCCTGGTAAAAAAGCAAAAGAAATTATTTTTTTTATTAGTATTCAAGTTGGTTTTCAGTGCTTTGGTTGTTTTTTATAGCTAATATTAATTTTCCAGTAAATGTTACTGTCAATAGTTGTGTTATATTTACATGTTCAGACTAGTATCTTCTCTAATAAATCAGGGGTAGCTGATATTTCATGTTGTTGGTATAAACAAGAACAAATACTGTCCATCTCTTCCTATGGAGCCGACTGAGTCACTGTGTCTTTTTCATGACAGTTATGTAAAGACTTACCTGCTGCCAGATATGTCAAGACAGAGCAAGAGGAAGACGAGCATCAAGCCCAACACCATTAACCCTGTTTTCAATGAGAACCTGAGGGTCAGTACCTGGAAACTCAACAAACTTGCAACGGTTATTCTGTGAACTTGAGTTGCTGAATTCAAAATTTGAATCGTTAATTACTCTCATGATTTTCCTGTGATGTGCAGTACGTGATCAGCCACACACAGCTGGAGACTCGAACCCTGCAGGTCTCCGTGTGGCACCACGACCGGTTTGGACACAACAGCTTCCTGGGAGAGGTGGAGCTGACCTTTGACTCCTGGGAGTTTGATTCCCAGATAGAGGAGTGGTACGCCCTGCAGCCCAAGGTAGGAACCAGAATAAGCATGTTGTCACACATGTTTTCTTCTTCTTCTACGTTATACAAACACACACAAAGACGATGATTGTGAATGTGTGTGTGTAGGTGGAGAACAATATAGACTCCACAATGCAGTATAAAGGAGAACTGACTGTCGTGTTGAAGTACATACCTGCAGAGAAGAACCTCATGCTGCCGCTGGACCAAGTACAAGGTACATTCATAACTGGGATGACCAAGAACATGATATCATTGTATATCATGTTCTAACTAATATTGTGTTTTTTAAAAGAGGTGAAACAAACTGCTCAAATAATTACCTTAATAGATGGACAGATCATTATATATTTATTTCCCCAAAACTCAGAATGGCAGTGTATTTGGAGTCATTCAGATCTCTACTAGACCTTTACATAAAGTTTTGTGGGTTTGACCAATCTTTGCCTAGACAACATGAGTTTGTAATAATGAGTGACCTACCATTGGAAGGCTGCTGGTTAACAGAGTTAAATATATAGATTTTTCCTAATTCAGAGTGTCATCTTAAACTAAGCACTTCTTTCCCCTATCTGATCTAAACAAGAAAAATGTGTATGCACAATATAATGTTACAATTTTAGAGAATTGTATTCCCTGTCTCTAATTATTGTAGTTTTGCTGCTGCTAGACTGCGGTCGAGACGTAAAAACATAGACCACATTGTCCAAAAGCTTTTTTTATTCTTCAGATGTAACTCTGATCTGATCTGAGCTTTTTTTGTACTTTCCAATAAGGCACCTGATATATAAGTTCTAACTAATGGCTTAATTAAATGTTTATAAATTATTACTTTATAGATTACTTATTAGCCATTATTGACAACAGATTTTTGTGTGTTGTGAAAAATAACTTTTGACTGATTCATTTTATCACTTATTTCTAAAAAAATGACAATCTGGACTAAACATTATTTATTTATTTATTTATTTATTAACAACTTATTAACACTAAAAACGGCAGACTTCAAAATTAAAACACTTATTATCATGTATAACTGCAGACTTAATGGCTTATTACAAACTGACCGATAATTAATGGATTTATAACTGCATTGTTACCACTGCATTATTACCAAATACGAGCCAGTGGGATTTTTGGCAAACACAAGATGAAAAACATTTTCTTATTTATAGCTAATAACTAATTCATAAAGCATTAGCAAATGATTTATTCATCTTAATATTTTCCTGACTATTTTTATTGTCTTACATACAGTTGTAGTTGTTTTTGTCTTTGATTCTGTTTTTGTCTTCGATTATGTTTCCATGGGTTTAATTTATTTCTAACTTATTTATTCATTTATGGTTTTGTTGACTCCTGATCAGTACATGTCCTGACATGATTGTATGTGCTTGGCTCCTTCAAGGATTATGTGAATGTCTGTGTGCATACGTTTCCTCATATACAAAGCCCTTTTACTACAAACTTGTTTTGTTTCTTAAGTGTTACGTAAATTAACCAAAATCTTTGAAATTGCAGATAGTTTATTCTTTTTGCCTGTCTGCTTTACTTCTCCCTCAGTGAAGAAAGGGTTTCTGAAAAGCAAGAAGAAGAGCAGCTTTACTCTGCCTAAAGGGGGCATGGTTGAGCTCCTGGTCAAAGGAGCCAAAAATCTAACTGCTGTCAAGTCTGGAGGCACTTCAGATCCTTTTGTGAAAGGGTGAGAATGGGGAATAGTTTTAATTATTAGGGGTACATTTGTACTACTAAAACTACTAGACATGACAACACAAATCATAGGTGGGGGTCTGTACCACACAAAACCCAACCTGAGTATTGTAAAGTAAAGGTGTATTATTTCCCCCAGATACCTCCTCCCTGACAGCAACAAGTCAACCAAGCACAAGACGGTGGTGGAGCGACGCACTGTGAACCCACAGTGGAACCACACCTTTACCTACTGTGGGCTGCAGCCAGGAGACCTCAACAACGTCTGCCTGGAGCTCACCGTGTGGGACAAAGAAGCCCTGGCCAGCAATGTCTTCCTGGGAGGGGTCAGGCTCGGAGCTGGCACAGGTGTGTGAAAGGTTGACTGTCAGAAAAGAAAAGTACCTGGTTAGACTTTGTCAGTTTGAGACAAGACATTATAAGGTCAAAGTATTGTACATCATTTTAAATAAGGTGGTTAAAACCTCTGAAAGGTTGCACAGCTCTCCATGGGCCAAAGAGTTTTTACTGGAGCTTTACTGGAGGCTGATGCTGTTTATCTAAAGCAATCATTTGTGCTGTGATATTTACTCAATCATTTGTTTTATTTTTATTTAAACTTTTATTTAACTTCGAATAAATATCTTGTAAAAAAACCCACAAATGTAGGACGTATTCATAACAAACAAAAGTCCTGAATCATAAGTGTCTCACTTATCTGGACGCCAAAGTTTTTTAGTTACACAGTTGAGAGCTGGTTCTCTTCCTCTGGCTATTGAGGTTGGCAGATTGAAAAATGGAGGGAAGGGAAAACAGATTGTGTGAACTGTGTGATTTGAGAGAAGTGCAAAGTGAGGCCCATTTTCTTTTATATTGTACACACTACGATGATTTAAGAGTGTCTATATACCATGAAACTGCTCGACAAAAGCCTGAAATATTCTGGCGTACGGATAATCGAAACTTGGGATGGTTGTTTCATTGTTATGCATTTAAAGGAAACACTAGTCTGGATCTCTGTTTTGTAAGCCCAAGCACATTATCTACAGATATCACTTCATCTAATATCCAAACACAGAGTGTTGAGAGAGTGTTAATGTTGCAGGGCCCTCTAGTAGTTCCAAGAAATAAAACAAATTATGTTTATGTGTTTGTCACTTTTTTCCTCAAGGCACAAGCTATGGGAACGAGGTAGACTGGATGGACTCATACGGGGAGGAACAGCAGCTATGGCAACGCATGATTGAAAACCCAGAAGTCCCTCATGAGTGTACTCTGATGCTGCGATCCAGCATGCGCAAGTGCAACACATGAGCCGAATCAAAGCACAGAAAAGAGAGGATAAAAAACAATAAAAGAGGTAGGAAGAGGTAATGTGATGGTGGGAGGAGAGAGCTGGAGAAGTGGAATGGTCAAGAAAAACAGAGGTTCCAGGACTCAAACGCTCATAAAGGAACAGATACTGTCCCTCTCCCTACTTCTTTCCTCCTGGGATGCCCTGTTCAGCCAGTCATGCCTTACACACTCATTCACATGTCCCTCCCCCCGCCCCCCTCCAAAGCATCTAGTCTTGACCAAGCACTGCTGTTTACTGCTGTATGTGAAAAAAAAAAAGTGTTGTATGTAACTTGTCTAGCCGATTAAGCACACGGTGTGACTCCTGATGTGTCCGACCTCGTCTCTGTGATTCATGAACCAGAGTAACATCTGCATGTAGTTACAGCTGACGGAGACCATTTGTTAGGCGTTAGACAAGGCCCTGATCAATAATGTAGAGCAGGGGTCACCAACACAGTGCCCGCGGGCACCAGGTTTCCCACCTTGTTAAGTCATTGTTGATAATTATTGATAATGAGAAATCATTAACGTGATCAGTGTCTTCACATAGATGATTATTGATCATTAATCATTAATAATCATATATAACTAAAGGCAAACTGAGCAAATTTGTTATTTCAGAAGAGTGTATCCAACTGGTAGCCCTTCGTATGACTCAGTACCCATGAAGTAGCTCTCAGTTTCAAAAAGGTTGGTGACCCCTGATGTAGAGACTCAGACATTCCTTTTATAAGCAAATGAGTTGCATCCTGGTCTGAAACCCATGCTAATGCTGAGGTCCATCCCCTTATAAACAGTTATGTACAGAGGTGGAAAGTGGCTAGTTCTTGCATACTGTCCTATTCAAGTAGAAGACGTTATTATTACTGAAAAAAACTACTGGTTAAAATTACAATAGTAGCACTACTGACAACTCAATCTCTGTTAATCTCCGCTGCTCTCTAAAGTAGTGACCGTCTCATATTTATAAGCTTTTGTTTTGATTGCTTTATAAGGGAAAATATTATCAGCAAAATTGAATATCCTCCAACAGGCTACTCTGTTATTATACTTGAGGTCAAAGTATTAATACTGATTTTAGAACATACTCTACGCTAACAGTCACTTAATAAGTCATTAATAAAATGCCAGAAAACGTATAATAAATGGCCGTCAAATTTGCTCGAGCTTAAGGCAACGTCTTCAAATTTCTAAAGTTTGTGTTGTCTGACGAACAGTCTAAAACCACTAAAAGTGGTGAAATGAAATAAAACAGCAAAAGACAACAAATCCTCAAATTTGACAAACTGGAAAAATACATTCATGGTCCCCAGATGATGAATCCTACTGACTTTGGTTACCCCTTCATCTTTAATCTAAGAGCCATCTCACCATCTACTAGATGGATTGGCACAAACTTTTGTACAGACATATATGATTCCCAGTCGGTGAATCCTCTTGACTTTGGTGAACATGACTTTTGCTCTAGTGCCACTATGAGGTTTACATTTGTGGTTTTGAGAAATATCTCAACAACTTTCTGATGGATTGTCATGGAATTCGGTACAAACATTCACGTTCCCCCGAGAGTGAAATAACTGGTGATTCCCTGATGTCTCTTCAGCGCCATCATCAGGTTAGGTTTTTTTTTTGTTCAGTACTTTGGTTTTCGATCAAAAACCTGCAAAACTAATGACATTCCCATCAGCTGTAGTTTGTGTTTAGTGCTAATTGCTAAATACTAGCATGCTAACAGGCTAAACAAAGATGGTGAACATGGTAAATATTATACCTGCGAAACATCCGCATTAGCATTGTGTTTGTGAGCATGTTAGCATGCTGATGTTAGCAATTAGCTTAAAGATCCATTGTGCTAATGTAAAGCCTCACAGAGCTGCTAGCATGATTGTAGACTCTTAGTCTTGTTGCTTGATGACATGAACTGATGTTAATTGAAAGCAAAATTATTGGAAATGTGTCTCGGCACAAAAATGTTCAAGGTCTTAAGGAATGTACTTGCAGTAACAAGAGTTTGTAGTTAGTAACTTTCCATCTCTGATTGTCAAAAACAAAAAATCTAGACAGATTACACAATTTAGATTAGCTTCAATGTAAATTAACATAACACTGTATCAGTGTGATAATAGATACTGCATGGTATAAGATAAAACAGAGGTAGAAGAACAAAATATGGTTATGTAAAGCACTTATAATTCTATCATTCTACACTCAAAAAAGAAAGTGTGATTCTAAATGCAAGAACCCTGAGACAGAGGCTGTGTGTATAGAGTGAGTCAGCACTGAGGCCAGCTGCCTTCATCTCAGGGGGAGCCTAATAATGAGTAAGTGACACTCACCTTGTCCCTGTTGCCCGGGGCTCTGCCATTCGCCCTCCTGTAATGAATCACAAAATTCACAAAAATGATTCTCAAGTTAAACCCTGTACAACCATTTTTCATGTGGAATGCCAATTTTGTTGTGCTTGCCCTTGGCAAACCCTCTGCTCTGAACTCCCGGAGCACAACAGATTCACACTGCACAATTGTAGTGATAATAGATGATGGTCACTGTACAACATACTTTAGATGAGAGGCTCGTGCTATACCTGATTACTGAAGAAACCCTTGATGTACAGCATGTACTATGTCTGTTGTGTCTGGTTTCCAAGCATCAAACTCACTGTATTCATTTTGTCCCAAATGTGTTACAGGAATATTTTGAAATAAACGCATCTTTCCATAGACTCACTGTTTGCCTCTTTTTGTTTGAGAATATATCCAATATTAAACTATGTATATGTCTTTGTGTACAGTTGGATAAACTGTTTGAGGAAAACAATGCAATAAAAAATCTCCATGTTTTATCCAATCTAAAAACTTGATGGAACATTAAACCCAGGCTTGAATGAGGAAATTGAATTTCAGACACTTTTTCTAATGGTTTTATTTCAATAACTGCGTTTACCTTTATTTTAGTTTTTGATTAATTGTTTTTTATGCAAATGTTTTGGTGCGTGAGTTTTGGGGAAGTACTTTCTCAATTACACTCGTTATCTTCCTCCTGTCCCACTTATCTAATCAGGACACACCTGTGATTGAATGCACCAAAAGCTCAGGCTACATCTCCTGCTTTGTACCCTTCAAGGTTGAAACTATACATTTATTTTCATGAACAAGCCATGTAACATGCAACACAGCAAACATACATCTTGCTTCTCTATGCATGAGTGCCTGGAATTTGCTCTTTTGCACATTTGAAGATTTCAATGCTTTTTCCTGAAGAGCAGCCGTGTTAGTTGAATCTCTGCCAGTGAAACAAATGTGTTTCTCTATATCTGTCTCTATCTTGAAACAAGACAAACTTACAAAAAACTTAAAGCAATACTTTGACATTTTTGGAAATTTGCTTATTTGCTTTTCTAAGAAAGCTGAGAAGAAGATGAGAAGACTTCTGACATGTTTTTGTTGTTATTAAGAAAATAAATGTTTAGAACTTAATTGTACTAAAAATAATTAAAGATGGAGATTTTTAGTCCATCCTTTATTCTCCCTTCGTTAATTTCTCTCTCGACTTTACCTCAGACCATCATACATGTCTCTGCACTCACATTGACACGCTGAAGATCACATCCTCGATAATAAACATTTAATCAGTGTCTTGTAATTCAGACATAGATGTACAGCGTACTAACAGAGCAGCATCACTCTCCTGTACATTAAACACACAGACACACACACAGTATTCCAGAGAGTGTGAGATATAAATATTAAACAGGTGAAGAGTTTCCCAGTTCATACAGTAAAATACTTTTTTTGTACAAAATAGTAAAACATATTTCTGGTTTGAAAATATTAATAAAAATAATAAAACATACAAATAGACAAGACACCGGAATCAATATGATTGTAATGTACTGTATGACCTGTTCCATTTAGTCAACCTCTTTCAATAATGCTTCAGATCAACACAAACACACACACACACACACACACACACACACACACACACACACACACACACACACACACACACACACACACACACACACACACTGGAAACCGGACTAAATGAGTTCAGGTAGTGTTTGACATGTTAGAAACAGAAGCTCTGTCTGCTGTGACTGAGAGGGAGAAGGATCAACAATGACTGAGAGTCCGTGGACGTGTTTTATGATTGACAGTTCTGGCCCGCTTCCTGCTGTAGCACCATCTCGTCCTTGCGGAGGGGGAAGGTGTCGATGGTGGTGAATAATTCAGCCGATGTGATCGGGAACGGGTAGCGTTGCTTGTCCATGCCCTGCTTGTCTACCAGCACCATTTGGAAAGACCTTTGAGGAATCCGTAGCAGTATCCTAGGAAACACACATCAGTTCAGTGAGCAGCAGTGGTGGAAAGAAACTCAGTACATTTACCCAAGTACTATACTTAAGCTTCTTGAGGTACTTTACTCAAGGATTTTTTACATTGTATGCAACTTTATACTTCTACTCCAGTACATGTAAGAGGGAATATTTTCCTTTTTACTTTTTTCACTTTTTATTACAAAATATATCTCCAAATTTGGTGATTTTTAATTTGAATGTTTCTGATAAACCGAAGGCTGAAGTGTTCTTTTATGGGTTGAGAAAATTGCTTCTTAAGCTTTAAATATCTACTTGGATCAGGTGGAACATGCATTGTCACAAAGTTCTATCTGAGCTAAAAGAGATGAAAAGTTTACTTTTTAGAGATACGTAGTTCTCACAGGAAAGCAACGCTACAAATATATGATGATCTTATAGAATATGATGCATTGCTTGCTGTAGATTATTTAATTAGCTTAACCTTAAACATGTTCAGCAGTAAAATGCAACACACATTAATGCAACAGTAATATTATTCCAGAAATCAGATGTCATATGTAATAGTAAAACACTGACAGAGAACATTTTGCTGCAGAATGAGTACTTTTACTTTTGATACGTTAAATGATCTACTGATAATACTTGCATACTTTTGTGTGTGTCTGTGTGTGTGTGTGGTCTGTGTGTGTGTGTGTGTGTGTGTGTGTGTGTGTGTGTGTGTGTGTGTGTGTGTGTGTGTGTGTGTGTGTGTGTGTGTGTGTGTGTGTGTACCTGATCTGCAGGGCCAGTGCTGGAGGGAGCAGCCTGTGTCGAATTCGGCCAATCTGTGCTGGGTAAGTCCCAACCAGCTCAATTACTGTGACATGCCTCAGGTCCAGTCCACACTGAGCGTGCTGAGAAAAAGATACAAAGAGAGAGAAACTGATCTAGAAGTGTTGTTGTTTTATAGCTTTATTATTGATTTCTATGCAGGCAAAAGAAAACAGTATTTCACAGAGGATATACAACTCTGCCGAACTAAAGTAGAAACAAGGAAACTTGAAACCTACTGAGCACAAACACAAAGAATGGGCTTTTCAGGGAAGAAAGAAACAGCTTGTGTCCAACAGAAAATGAACAATATTGTCATATTCATAGATTCTGGATTTTTCAATAAGGTAAAAGTAATAGATGTAATTTCAAGATTTCTTAAATTGAACTAAAAAAAAAAAAATAAGTCCAAGGTGACACCCTCAAATTTCTTGTTTTGTCCAAAGACAAATGCTCAGTTCAACTAATCGATTAATCAGCTAATCAATTCTGCTCTGAATAGCGCCACCAACTCATGACCTGCGAGATTCCACAATTAATCACTTAGGTTGTTAAACTTTTAACACAGTTTTGTCTTCCAGCTGACAGCTGTCACTTTGAAAGGTCAGGCGTTCAAAGACAGCTCTGACCTAACGGTTTCTGACGGGCCGTGGAAACATCCAGCCCTAGAATAAACCTTATCAAGGCTTGTTGTCAGAATCATTTATTCATCGCCTTGACATTTTTTGGACCCCCGCCTCCCCCCCTATTTATTTGTCTCACTGCTTTGTCCCACTTACGCAGCAAAGCGAGAAAGAAACCAAACACACCGCGGTCCTGTTTGCGAGCAGCAGTGGAGACACGAATCACTGCAGCATTGACTTCCATCACCTCTTCCCTCCGTCTCACTAGCCCCACATACAACTCATGTTCTCCCTGTGAGTCGTGCCTCACCTGTAAGTTAGTCATCTGGAAGCGATAGTTATGATTGGCAGCCGTTGGGGCCGAGATAATGAGGAGCCGTCGCTTCTCATAGAACTGGTCCAGCAGTGCAGCAGCTGTACGCACTCCCACGTTAATGTTCATGGCTGTGATGACATTGAATGTACAATTAAGTGATATGACAAGACATGACACACATTACAAAAGTACGAGATTTAACACAACGCAATATCACAGTGAGATGCTGCATAATTTGATTCTTTCGGGCTGTTGAGCAGATGTCATGCACCATAGAAGTGTATTCAGTGAACTGAACCTGCAGCATTGGGTATAAATTACTGATGGTGTGTTGCAACACTCAAGTCTCTCCCATCCAACACTTTTTCATGTCTCACACATACAGGCATTCAATAGTGGGGTGTCTAGTATTGATTTTTTCAAATCCATGGATGGAACAGGGGGCCCATTTTTTCCTCCACTGAGCTTCTCACTCACAAGCAACCAGCTTAGCAGAGGTAGGCAAACTTTACACAAGACGGTTGTGTTTATTGTCACTAGATAGCACAAATTAAAAATAAAGTCAGAGCACAGAGAATGAGACATGGAAACTGACTGACACCTAGTAGCCCAAGCCTTAAACCTGCCCAATCAGCATAAAAGTATCCCAATTTGTCAAACTGTTTTTGTTTTATTGTATACTCAGTCCCCATTATGTTCTGTGGCTGAATACTAGTCCTAAAACAATCTAATAATAGAAACTTATCCGCACCAAGTCTTTCAGTGAAACAGAACATTTATATTAATGTTGAGTCATAATGCAACTCTGCCTTTTTTTTTTGCTTGTTTTTGCAAACTGCTATGAGCAATTGAAAACAAGTAAATAATAAGTTTAAAAAACTAAATGAAAGATTGTTGTGTTTGTGTAAGTATGTGTGTGTATCTGCATGTAGTATGTACCGGCACAGGTGGTGTCTGAGCCAGACCAGGTGAGTCCAGACTGACACACTCTGGCAGCGCTGCCCTGAAGCTCGTAGCCGCCGGTGCAAGTGAACTCACAAGTGGCACCATAGTTGTCTCCGTCACTGTCGCACTTCATATAACCGTTGTCAGGGGCAAACAGTGGGCTGCAGCGGCGCACTGCACAGAAAGAGAGGCACATTAGACAGAAAATCGTCAGGAGACATGAGGCAGCCAGGTCGCATTACAGTAAAGGGAAAAAAGGGAAGCTTGGCCTTCTATGTGTTTACATGTCTACAATGAAAAGGGATTTTGGTTTGAAGAATTTAATTTTTTTTTTCGCTATGCTAAAAATGATGTCAGTTAAGACCAGTAGTAAGTAAGTTCCCTGTAATTTGGTATTAATAATAGGGAAATTATAGGAGTTTTCAAGAGAGATAAACTCAATATAAACCAGAGTAAATGTTAATTTTATCTCTCTGAAAATTGTATTCTCCATATATGTTGAATTGTACTATTGCCCATACCAGTGACGGAGTACTCGAGTCCTGGACTCGGACTCGAGTCCAACTCTGGACTTGTGGTTTGGACTCAGGCACTGATGACTTGGACTTGGACTCGGACTCGAGGATTCATGAAATCGGACTTGAGCATTCATGAAATAGGACTCGGAAGTTTGATGAAGTTCCTGAATACTTTTATGTGTAATAGGTCATACAACTTTGATATAAGATATTTACAGTGCCTTGCGAAAGTATTCGGCCCCCTTGAACTTTTCGACCTTTTGCCACATTTCAGGCTTCAAACATAAAGATATACAACTGTAATTGTTTGTGAAGAATCAACAACAAGTGGGACACAATCATAAAGTGGAACGAAATTTATTAGATATTTCAAACTTTTTTAACAGATAAAAAACTGAAAAATTGGGCGTGCAAAATTATTCAGCCCCTTTACTTTCAGTGCAGCAAACTCTCTCCAGAAGTTCAGTGAGGATCTCTGAATGATCCAATGTTGACCTAAATGACTAATGATGAAAAATAGAATCCACCTGTGTGTAATCAAGTCTCCGTATAAATGCACCTGCTCTGTGATAGTCTCAGAGGTCCGTTTAAAGAGCAGAGAGCATCATGAAGAACAAGGAACACACCAGGCAGGTCCGAGATACTGTTGTGGAGAAGTTTAAAGCCGGATTTGGATACAGAAAGATTTCCCAAGCTTTAAACATTCCAAGGAGCACTGTGCAAGCGATAATATTGAAATGGAAGGAGTATCAGACCACTGCAAATCTACGAAGACCCAGCCGTCCCTCTAAACTTTCAGCTCATACAAGGAGAAGACTGATCAGAGATGCAGCCAAGAGGCCCATGATCACTCTGGATGAACTGCAGAGATCTACAGCTGAGGTGGGAGACTCTGTCCATAGGACAACAATCAGTCGTATACTGCACAAATCTGGCCTTTATGGAAGAGTGGCAAGAAGAAAGCCATTTCTTAAAGATATCCATAAAAAGTGTTGTTTAAAGTTTGCCACAAGCCACCTGGGAGACACACCAAACATGTGGAAGAAGGTGCTCTGGTCAGATGAAACCAAGGTCGAACTTTTTGGCAACAATGCAAAACGTTATGTTTGGCGTAAAAGCAACACAGCTCATCACCCTGAACACACCATCCCCACTGTCAAACATGGTGGTGGCAGCATCATGGTTTGGGCCTGCTTTTCTTCAGCAGGGACAGGGAAGATGGTTAAAATTGATGGGAAGATGGATGGAGCCAAATACAGGACCATTCTGGAAGAAAACCTGATGGAGTCTGCAAAAGACCTGAGACTGGGACGGAGATTTGTCTTCCAACAAGACAATGATCCAAAACATAAAGCAAAATCTACAATGGAATGGTTCACAAATAAACATATCCAGGTGTTAGAATGGCCAAGTCAAAGTCCAGACCTGAATCCAATCGAGAATCTGTGGAAAGAACTGAAAACTGCTGTTCACAAACGCTCTCCGTCCAACCTCACTGAGCTCGAGCTGTTTTGCAAGGAGGAATGGGCAAAAATGTCAGTCTCTCGATGTGCAAAACTGATAGAGACATACCCCAAGCGACTTACAGCTGTAATCGCAGCAAAAGGTGGCGCTACAAAGTATTAACTTAAGGGGGCTGAATAATTTTGCACGCCCAATTTTTCAGTTTTTTATCTGTTAAAACAGTTTGAAATATCCAATAAATTTCGTTCCACTTCATGATTGTGTCCCACTTGTTGTTGATTCTTCACAAAAAAATACAGTTTTATATCTTTATGTTTGAAGCCTGAAATGTGGCAAAAGGTCGAAAAGTTCAAGGGGGCCGAATACTTTCGCAAGGCACTGTAAATATATTTAGTCTGTAACTGTTTCATGCAGGAGCAAATGATGGAGTACTCGAGTCCTGGACTCAGACTCGAGTCGCTGTTCTCTGGACTCATGACTCAACTCGGACTCGAACTCAGGTAATGGTGACTCCAACTTGGACTCGGACTCTAACACTGGGGACTCGAGACTTGACTTGGACTCGATAGTTGGTGACTCGACTACAACACTGGCCCATACACAAATATCACATTTTTACATGTTCAGTTGACCTGCTGTGCACTGACAAAAAGACATGTAGGCTACATTAGCAATTAATTTGATATAATTAGAAGTGTAACAATCTCTATTCTTTCCCATTATTAGTACCAAATTACATAGTAATTTCCAGGAGACTTCTTGGAAATAACCCATAAAATAAAGTGTAACAGAAACTCCTGCTCCACATAGACTATCAAAAAGCTTTTAAAGGCTCACCTCGCACTCGGACAGTGAAGCGACAGGATCCTTTGTTCCCTGCACGGTCAAGCACAGTGTAGGACATCTTATGGAGGCCCTCTGGGAAGTCTGATTTTGAAGGTTTCCCTTTCAGGGTAACACTGAAAAAGACATACTCTGTTTTAATCTTTCACTGTGATCTCCCTGTTCAGAGTGGGTTAACCAACAGGACTAAAACAGACTGAGAGCAATGTAGCAAAATGGGAGAAAAAGTTTAAAAGGGTGGTAGAAATGAGACTGACTCTGTAAGGATGCCATCTGCAGTGTCTACACCCTCTGGTGTGTCCCAGGTCACCCTCGCCGTCAGTTTTCCTGGCTCTGCCCACTTATCCTTCAGATTAGGACACTTGATTTTTGGAGGATCCATATCTACAGAGAGAGAGAAAGAAACCACAACAAAATAAACACATTTAAATGTATATTTTACTACATAGGCCACAAGTGAAGAATAGGAAACATGGACTCTATTGGCCAGATGGGGAAGTGTAGTAATTGACTGTTACTGCTTTCAAGAGCAAGGTCGCAAGACTATTGAGCCATTTATACGATCACCCATGGGCGATTTTAGACCCTTTTTAAATTTCATCTCAGCCCCCCTAAAAATTATAATAATAAAAAAACAAAAACAAAAAAATGCTAGTGCTTTTGAGTTTGCGAAGTTGTCTGTTAGTGACAGAGGACAAACAATTACAGGTTCAAAGGGCTTGAAAAACATTTAATATCCTGTGTCGCTGTCACCAATGCTATGCACCTGTAACCCAGTCAAGGAAAGGGTTAACAGAACTGAGTTTTGGCCAATCGGAGGTGGTTGTGCCAGACTTCCACCTTTGACTGAGTCTCTATCTAATCTGTCAGAGGCAGGAGTGCCGTTGTAAAGTTTAACGTTGGTAGTCCCCAGAGAAGAAGTTGGTAATTTCATGGCGCAGATTAGAACCCAAATTGAAGCATAAGCAACTAAAATTGTTGAATGGTAGAACATTGTGTCAAGTTGGTCATTATTACTGTGACTTATAAAGTGTCAGGTTTAGTTCAATCATAGTGTTAATAGTGTCAAAAACTGTTAGCTGATGTTGTTCAGTAGCTAGCTCAGAGATGATCAGCTAATGAAATTACTGATTTAGGAGAGGGGGTTAATACTTTTGTAAGGCACTGGATCCGTGTCACATTCTCAATAGGGGCTGAGCCCCCCTAAAGGTCTGATCCTAGAATCGCCCCTGCGACCACCTAAGTGCAGGCCTTATAGCTCAGCTTTCAATGAACTTTTCAGTCTCAGACTGCAGCAGCAAAAGGGGCAAACACATTTATCATTTCCTGGTGCTGAGAGACAAACCACAGTATTGTGTGTGTCTGTGTACATGTCTAGAGGCTTATTTTTTTCCAAACATCAACCATATAACCTTGTATTATGGGGAATACTCTATAGTCTGCAGCTATTCCTTAAGCAAGTAATTACTTGTTACATGTGTTTTTCAGCTCAGTAGTCTGTAGGCTCCAGTCCTCTGCTGGAGATGAAATTATGCACAAAAGAACAACACACACATTCTTACCAACACAGATGGGAACTCCAGCGCTCCATGATTTGCTGTGCTGGCAGGTTGCTATCGTCTGGCCCTTCAGACTGAATCCAGCAGAGCAGAAGAACTCACAGCGAGAGTTGAAGTAGGAGCCGTCTGAACACTTGTAGCCGCCGTTAACGGGCATGTTCAGCTTGGGACAGCGGATCTCTGACAGAGAAAGGAATTGGAAGACTTGCTTTGAGTTAAGGGATGATTTGCTCTGTTTAATTTGGTTCAGGTACATGCAATACATTTAGGTTGATGGAAATATTTAATAATACAGTATACTGGTCCATCTTGGTCTTTTATTAAAACTCATGTATCAACCACTCCTCATTGTTCTTCTTTGATTCAATGTTTTTAATTACATAGTTATTGTGTAATGGACCAACACTAAAACTGATAGTAGTAGTAAACTTCATTCAGTATCCTTACAATAGGGGTACTAAAGGAGTCAGTATGCTTTAAACAAAGTGCTTGTCAGATGATCAAAAAGCATCTGAAATCTCCTTCCCCTAACACCTTTCCCATGTCAAATTTGTGGTGGGGTTGTGTTTGACAATTTCTATAACTTTACGAAACTGACAATGTGTGAGTTAAGACACTGATTGGCCAGGCGGTTTGAACTTATCTCACAAGCTCTCTTTTTTCATTCTTCAAGCAAGTACTTATTTTTTCGTGGGTACGACTGAGAAAAACCATACGGTTGCCTTCAAGGAGAGATTGTCTGAAAGTTTGTGCCCGTTATCCCCCTCATTTAAACAATGATCTCATCTCTGCCCTCTCCATAATGGCCAGCTCTTTAGAACAGCTATAAAAACTTTTGCTTTTCAGTATCGAATACACTAGTTTGTTTCTCTGAGTATAACCCTACCTTAACAGCAGCAGTAGTAGTAGTAGAAGTGATTTTCAATGGAGTGATTAAGTGTCTCATGGTGTAAATGCTGTTTTCAAAGAGGCTTTCAAACACTGAATAGACTTCAGGTAGAAGAAATTGATCCATATAATTGTTTACAAATTTGTTGTATGAACATATATTAATTATATAATCATGAACATCAACTAGTTTTAATTAATTAAAAATGTAAGATTCGGAACAAAACAAACAAACTCCGTCATAAAAAGTTAGCATGTGGACTGCTATTTCCAGGGCCAAGAATGAACTTGTTCAAAAATGTAAGAATTATTGTCAGGAATGAGGCAAACCTAATATGTAGGTACGTGCATGCATGAGTGTGTGTGTGTTCAGAAGGATTTTCATTTTTACCTCGGCAGGCGTAGTTAGAGGACCAGTGTTTGCTGGCCATACACACCACCTCTGAGCTCTGGGACTCGTATCCCTGCTTGCAGCGGATTTTACAGCGAGTACCCATCACGTTCCTGTAGTGTTCTCCTCTGGATGTGCGACAGCTCACATCCCCATGTTTCACCTTAATGGGCGTGCACCACGGAGTCCCTAAAGATGGAGGGAAAACTGCTGCACTGACATTTCCTTCACTGCATCAAGGCAATTATATGTTATCTTTTTTAATGGTACAGTTTTGGAGTGGGAGAGGATTAGTCTTCAATAATAAGCACTTACCTGAATCCTATAAAAGCTTAGAAAGACTTCCTTTAGAAGTGTGAAAAATGTGAAAACCCGCCCATCATCTGAGTTCAGACAGATACGGAGGATTTCTTATTACCTCATCTGTGACTTCTTATAATCCAACAGTGTCTCATGAGGCAGAAAAGATAGTCTCACTTGAGGAAAAGACAGATAATGATGTGTAGAGAGCACTTAAGTTTAAGAGTGTGTTTGTAATGGAGTGTTGAAATTTCCACACAGATAACAATGTTGAGAGTGCAGCACTTCATTTATACTTATCACACTAGCCTACTGATTTTTAGTCTGCCATAACATGACATTGATAAGACTGACAAAAAATTCCTTCCTTAAGGATTAGGAGATGTATACAAATTTTGTGTCTGTACTGCAAATATTAAGCTACCGCCAGCAGCCGGTTAGCTTAGCTTAGCATAAAGGCTGTAAACAGGGTGAAACAGGTTGGCTCTGTCCGAAGGTAACAAAATCCACCCACTAGCTAAACTCACAAATTAACACGTTATAGTTTTTTTTTTAATCAGTACAAAAAAAGTGTAAAAGGTTGCAGTTTTATGGGGGGGTTACGTGCCAGGCTATTTCTTGGCCGGGCACAGTACTTTCCTAGATTACCTAACTTTCTGGATTATACATTCGGTATATAACATGTTGAATAGTGAGCTTTATGAGCTTTAAAGGTACTGGTTAATTTTTGTTAACTTTGGACAGAACCATGGTAGCTGTTTTCCCAGGTGCCAACCATGTGTGACGTCACCCATTGGTTTGTGGAGATCTGCTATGAGTCGTCGAGTTTGCCGTTACGGGCGCAGCCATTCTGGTTGGGGATGTGAGAATTTTAGACGAGAGGGAGGAGCCACGTTACGTTACACACTTTCACTGGCAATCACATCATAGCCACGACCTAAAACACCCCCTGCTTTAGCGACGATTTTAAAATCAACGAGAACATAATTAAAGAAATGAACATCATTCTGTGTTGCAGAAGACTTAAAACTAGTGATTGAGACCATAAACTCATTATGAAAATGTTTACTGCGGTAATAAATCAAGTGAGAAGTGGGTCACTTTCTCATAGACTTCTACAGAAACCGACCTCCTTTTGCAACCGCACGTGTCGCCCCCTGCTGGAATTCAGATAGAATGCAGATTTAAGGCACTTCCACATTTGCAGCACTTCGCCGAACCGGAAGTATTGTCCATTAATATTTACAGTCAATGTGTTTTCCCCCTTTTTTCAGCCAGTATGCTAAGCTAAGCTTACCCTACTATCTTTAGCTACATCAAGAATGGTATTGATCTGCTCACCCAAGTCTAATCAAGAAAGCACATAAGTACATTTCCCAAAATGACAAACAATTCCTTTAAGACCTGACAACATGCATTGGCTTTCAACATTTCTCCTCCCATGGCGGACACCTCTGCCCATCTCCACAACGCTTACGTAAGAATTCCTTGTTTCATGCCAAGTTTGAGGGGCCACAAGGTTCTCATTCCAATACAGGGAAATCAAAATCTGCACTTAATTTCCTGCTGGCTCAGTACAAACACTCACCAACACACACATGCATGATGCACACACTTGGAGAGAATACACACCAGTTCAGGCTAATTTCCAGTTGAAATAAAAATGAGTATTCATCACATGGCAGGCCTCCCTCTTTGTATGTGTGTGCGTTGGCAAAGTCTCCACAAACCACTGAGTAAGAGAAAATAATACTACATTTGAGCGTTTACACAAGGGGAGAGTTTAGTTTGGCCTGGACGATAATATTCCATGTCTAACTGACCCCAAATGTATAGCTGGAAGCTACTTTGACGTAACTAAGTCACAAAACTGGCTGTTCTAGGCTAACTGGTATTGAATTATGCTGCATTAAAGATATTGAAATGGTTTTTTTCCTTCTAATTCTTAATCCTGTGTTCCGTGTTAATTGTTCAGGTTATACTGTACGTCTCCTTTGTAAAACATTAAAATATTATTGATGACACATCTTGATCTGTAAAGTATGTGTGCACATATGATTTGGGTCAACTAGCCACTATTAGCTAGTGGGTTGTAGTAGCTCCCAGACATAGCAGCTTGTAGAGCAGTATCATAGGTCCGAGGTGTGTTTGTTTGGACGTCAGGCAGCAAAAGCTCTAATTTCTTTATTTCTCCTTTGACCCTCTGTTTCTTACAGTGCTGGTGAGGGAGGTGTGGGTGTAAGCTAACTATCAATCAAATCTGAAGGATTCTATTTAAATCATTCTTGCTAACTAAACCCCACCGATATAGTCTGTATCATTCTGAAATATCTCACATTAGATAATGACAGTCTAACTGCTATTTCACTGTGACCTTAAGACTAGAGGAACTTAGTTAACTCTTGGTTGGTCTGCATAACAATTCAGGAAACCATATTTACTTTGATCTCAACATAAGCAGTCTCTAAATTGAAATGTGAGTCATGTTTCAGAATGCATGTACTGTATGAATGTATTGGCAGGGTCAAGCTGAGCATGTAGTCACCTTTATATCTACGAGAATACCAGTCCTCGTCATCTCCGTAGGCGTACTGTCCTGACCCTGGGGATGAAAGATAAGAAGAAAAAGCAACTAATACGATAAAAAGAGCTGCATCCAAGATGTTAGGCAATGTTAGAAAGCATTGTCCTGGGCTGACACTGAGCACCAAGAACAGGCTTAAAAATATTGCTTAACTTTTCATCTGAACCAGACTCTGGGGGGATCTGGATCTTTTGGACAGACCACATGCACAAGGAATAAATCACAAAAGATCCTCTTTTTCCAGCTGGTTTGGAAAAAATGAATCTGTTCAACACAAAGATTCATTCTGCTCAGTCCAGTGTTTTTTTTGCTGTGGCCCCCTATTGTGTTTGGTAGAAATGGAAGGAGTGAAACTATTTAGAAATGTTTTGTTCCAAAACAGCTACAATAGATCTTACTTACCATTTTACGTCAACTTTAAACAGTGAACAGATCACTCAGACAGAGAAAACGACATTTCGACCATAAAACAAACAGAAGCATCCAAGAGGAACTGAAATATTTCTCAGTGGTGGCTGCAGAGCCGTGGAGGACACAGTTGAGTGATAGTGGTAAAAGACAAATGTGAGGGGAATTGTGATGAGCAAGGAGGATTATTTTAGGAAAGAGGACAAAGGGATGAGGTCAAGAAGCAATAAAAACAGAGAGGAAATAGAAAATGGGTGAAGAAGGGGTTAAAGTAGGGGGAAGGGTGTTCAACCTTGGCCCCGGGAAGTTATGAACCCCGGTGTGAATGTGTCCTCTGTTCAGGATCCACAAGGGAGGAGTGTTCAGACCTCGTCCAGCTTTATATATGTTGGTCATTGAACCTGATACTGTGTGCACATCTTGCGTCCCGTTCCCTCCATTCCTCATCACGGCTTTTCTGTCAGTTTAATAAAAGCTGTCTGGACCAAAATGCCACAAGTCATCTAATACTCACACACACACACACACAATATTGGTGGTTTTAGCATTCAGATCACACCGCATGGATTGTACAGAGCAAACCCACATACTGAGTGAGCCAGATTTAGCTGTCTAATGGGAAAACGTCAGTGTCTACTTCTCAATGGTTGGAAGAAGGGAGACAAAGAAAGGTATGGAAAACTAATTACAGGTGTGTGTGTGTGTGTGTGTGTGTGTGTGTGTGTGTGTGTGTGTGTGTGTGTGTGTGTGTGTGTGTGTGTGTTCTTGTTTAACTATATTCGTGGGGTCCAAAAACCTGGAATACAGTATACTTGTGGGGTCCGGACAGCCTTGTGGGGCCAAAATGCTGGACCCCACAAGGTTAAAGGTCTGTTTGAGGGTTAAGACTTGGTTTTAGGATTAGGGTTAGAATTAGGTTATGGTTAGGGTGAGGGTAAGGATTAAGGTTAGGCATTTAGTTGTGATGGTTAAGGTTAGGGTAAGGGGCTAGGGAATGCATTATGTCAATGATGGGTCCCCACAAAGATAGTGAAAAGCACTGTGTGTCTGTGTGTGTGTGTGTGTGTGTGTGTGTGTGTGCGCGTGTGTGTGTGTGTGTGTGTGTGTGTGTGTGTGTGTGTGTGTGTGTGTGTGTGTGTGTGTGTGTGTGCGTGTGTGTGTGTGTGTGTGTGAGTCCAGCATTCCCTTACTGGATTCAAGTTGCCTTCACATGCACGAGGGATTCACAGGAAACGATGCATGCATGTTACCCTCATATTTTTATCTCATTGATATCAGCCTCACTGTTTACTGATCACTCTCTTTACACCATGTCAGAACTGTATTAGGTTACTGCTAATGTAAAGCGAATATTTCCTACTTCTGCTGTAATTATCCCTTACTGCGATCATTCTTCAAAAATGTGTCTACAAAACAAGATGATGGCTATTTTTTAGCAAAAATGCCAGTGGGTCATTTTTAATTTTTCAAGGGAGTAATAGAGCAAAAACTAGCAGTAACAGTTGCTCTTCTGTTGTATTGAACCCAATTTGCTGTAACCAGTAGTAACCATCCATGGTTGTCACCAAAGCAACCAGGACTGACATTTTAAGGATTAAAACTTTCACTCACTCACAAACTCGCTCAAACATGTTTATCAGGCTGCAGATTTACCATTCGGTTTGGTCATTGACAGAAACGTTCTACACCTGCAAATCTGCCCCACCACCAGGAAACAGTAACAGCAGCAGCAGTTTACACCTGCAATGTTGTTGCCTGCTACAGGTAAAGAAAGTAAACGCTGCTGCTGTTTTAAATACTAGCACCACCTGCAGGCAATGAGAGGTACAGCAGCAGTTCCTTTCTCTTTTAAAGTGGCAGTTTTCTTTGTGAGTGTTTTATTTTTTGATGAGTGAACCACCTGTTAGCTATAATATATTATATATTGGAAGACAAACATAACAACCACATAACTGTCACATATTTCAACCGCCGTATAATAACAATTTAACTTAACCAGACTGTATAACCTGACAGATTTATATCCATACCCACAATAAACAAGTAAAAGAACCAGAATCTATAGATTAAGACCCACATTACAGGATGAAACAAACTCATTTCCACACCTTTATGTAGACGGAGGACAATGATAAGACATTTTATCCAGTATAGCCTATTATCCATTAGGAACTGATAGTATGTCCCTATTTAATTTCAGTTCAGTCAAATCCAGTTCTTGAATGCAAATGGTGAAAAAAATCCAAAGGCAGGAGCATTAGATCATATATATAAAATAAATCAGATTAGATATAAAAATCCATGATGAATGATAATCCTACCATAAGCACAGGAGCGTTTACAATATTTTTCTAACTGGGAAAGAAAATGTCTCCATTATAAATATCTTAAAATAATAATAATAAATAAAATTGAATTAGTGTCTGCAGAAAACCACTTTTTTTTTTTCAATGGTTTCAAAAATACATGTATAATTTTGGTTTTCCAGGCTAATTGTCTGTACAACTACTCAGTTTTTTTAACGATCAACAAGAAATATGTAAACAATTATACGATAACATGCAAGACAGAACTTAGTCATTGTTTATTGTTAGTCATCTTGAACTGTTTTCTTTTGGACTTCTTCCCTCTCTGAAGTAACCATGAGGACCAGGGACATATGATGACCCTCAGAGCAGTGTGAACTCTGTAAACCTCCCAGCAGCAGAAAATGTGCTTGATTAAACAAAACTCTTTTGTGTGAAGTCATTTATGTCAAACAGTCTATGATAATGGCCTGCAGGGCGAGAGAAAGAGACCCTAAACTTCATGTTGTTGTAGGCGTCATTAAACCAAAGCCAACCAGAAATCAAAATCTTTTTTTGGTGTACGTTCTGGGTGACAAGTTATGTTGAAATTAACTTTAATGAATCCTTAATGTCTTCGTCTGCATATCTAAAAGGTTGCTGCTGTTACCTTTCCTGCCAACAGGTGGTACAGGTTGGACTGGATATGCAGAACAGAAACTGCACAGCAGCTCTGCATGTGGATCAAATTGGCTTGGCTTGGTTTGGCCTTTGTTCATTTAAGCACTCCAGAGTCAAACTAATTGAAGAAAATAAAATAAAGTGATCTCAGACTCCTCTGCTAGCTGAGGTGGCATCATCAGCCAGCATTATATTCCTGTTCATCTACTTCAAATGAGATCTTAGCGAGAAAGATGTTTAAATATTAATAATGCAGGAAACGTAGAAGCTTGTCTTCCTGACAAATCTCATGAAGTGAATAACCTTTAAATTACAGAGCCTCTGTAATTTAAGGCTAACTAAATTAGCCTTAATTCTGCCTCTACGGGCCTGTAATACAAATTATCATGATATGAAAGCTCATTCCCTGTAAGTGTTAAAGTATAGCTACAGGCTAACAGAGCAGAAGAGAGCAGAAAATAAAATAGGATGTCATTTCTTTATCGCTCAATTCAACACGACACGATTACAGAGTTACATAATTCCGTTTGGAGCACTAATGATTTCCGTCCCATTTTAACTGTGTACCAACACGTCTGCTGCTGGTTTCTTAATCACATCAGCAGTTTCCGACCCTGAGGAGCAAACTGCTGCTGCGGTTTTTATCTCCATTAGCATTTTACAGTGAGATACAACAGTTGCTACGTAGTTACAATGATAAACCCATAGCTCACTACAAGTATTATATAATATAAGTACATTATTATGTTTATTACTTATCTGGCTAGCATCTTATGTGGCTGTTTAAATCATAAATAAGTTATAATATGAATAATATTTACTTAAAAATTCTCTGGTTTGGGTTTTTATTGTTGGTGTATTTCCAATAAAGGCTCAGTAGCTACTTGCGTAGGGTTTAGCGCTACATTACCTGATAGACTCAAAAAGGAATTATGGTTGTGAGCAGCAATATTGGGAATGATTAATTTAGAAAGTGTTTTATATTCAGATTCACAGTTATAGGGCTGCTATACTATTATATCTATCTGCTCTTAAAGCTGCACTAATACATATTTTTGAATTAACAATGGATCAAGTGACTGTGTGTAATGTGAAAGGGGTCGCTCATTGTGACGAACCTATTTTGTGAATTATCACCTGACTCTGCAGGTCCCCTCAGTACGGAGCATTTTTGCATCTTTTAGATAGTTGTTTTGATTCTCAGCCCACACACTCCCCTCTCATCAGTGTAATTTCCAAAAGAAGGCAGCCTTTTTCAGCTAAAACAATCTCTGATAAACGCACTGTACACTACATGTTAGGCACCAAACAGCAGACAGACACAGTTAGCCATTAGCTGGTGAAAACAGTGGAGCATTTAGCAGCTAAAGAGCCAGATATTTCTCTCAGGAGTTGGTGGACACCAAAACAGCTAAAAAAGAAAGAGACATATCAACTTTATAAGGTGATAATATATCAGTGTTGTGTCCACAGTTGGTTCCACTGCCCTCACTTATTACAGCTTTAAAGGAACACGCCAACTTATTGGGACTTTAGCTTATTCACAGTAACCCCCAGAGTTAGATAAGTCCATACATACCCTTCTCATCTCCGTGCGTGTTGTAACTCTGTCTGACGCCCCCAGCGCTAGCTTAGCCAGCACAGATCCTGGAGGTAAACGGTTCCAACTAGCCTACTGCTCTGAATAAGTGACAAAATAACGCCAACATGTTATTGTTTGCATGTTGTGATTTGTATAGTCACAAGGTGTACAAATAACAAGGCCACTATGCTTTTACTATCTAGTAATTGTTGACTCTATTACTCCAACTCTGAGCGAACTCCAGGCGAACTCTCTGCTCCTCACCACGGAGCAAATCACTCCGCCCAAGTAGCAGAAGTAGCAGTGCTTCGCCTTTCTGAGAATATAGTTCCCAGTTTGTATACGGTTAGAAGATGGCTGTGTCTCATATGACCTTGTTATTTGTACACCCTGTGACTATACAAATTACAACATGTAAACAGGAAAATGTTAGTGTTATTTTGTCACTTATTCGGAGCAGTAGGCTAGTTGGAACCGGTTACCTCCAGGATCTGTGCTAGGCTTAGCTAGCGCTGGGGGCGTCAGACAGAGTTACAACACGCATGGAGATGAGAAGGGTATGTATCGACTTGTCTAACTCTGGGGGTTACTGTGAATAAACTAAAGTCCCAATAAGATGGCGTGTTCCTTTATGTAACACATCTACTATACTGCATACAACTACTGTACATGCTATGCTTTACTATAGTTTTCAGAGTTAGTTAGTATGTAACTTAAAAAGGGAAGAAATCATTTATTAACGCTATTCAGTGCCACCTGTTGGACATTTTAACAGGCAGCACTTGTAGCCAGTTGCATTCAATTAGGACGAACTAGAGTGTGCTGCACTGTTCCATTGTTCCAAGTATTTCTGCATGAACTTTAGAACAGTAACTACCTCTTAGCTATTCATTGACAGTTAAATGACAATTTTTTTTCTCCTTTGTGACTATTCAGGATTTACTTTGTTGTGAAGTGTTGCTCATCGTTTTGGCAGAGACACAACTAAACACTTATTAGAGTGACTGCTCTCCAGTGATGGTTCTTGCTGGCATTTCCCTGAGTGTGGAGGATGCATCTTCCCCAGAATAACATCAGCACATAAATCGTCATGGAAAATGTGATCAGGCTTTTACAAATACTTGCTGTAGACAGGGTTTAACTGTAAGAAGTGATGTAGCACACAGGCCAAGCTTAATGAATTCCATTGTTAAAAAAAGAGCCCATAAGGTGCAAATGCAGTCATTCTTTTCACTGCCCAGTTTTGATGCATGCACACTCAACACAACACAACTGGCTAATTGACCAGCAGAACAAACACAATCACATCCCTGTAAAATATACTCCTCATAAACACACACGTACACAAACACAAGTACAGACCAGAGTCCTCACTGTCAACTTGACAGGCCATTTTTATTCTGTCAGTGTAAATCTGCTCTGCAGCTTGTGTTCATGTTTCAGCCTGTACTGATCATACAGCAATGGTGAGCCACTCTCAAACCATTTACAGGCACATTGCCACTGCGAGAGAGAGACACACACACACACACACACACACACACACACACACACACACACACACACACACACACACACACACACACACTACTGCATCCATTCATGCTTTGAAGTCATTTAATTTCAGCTTCTTACTGCAGGCTACAGGCCCTGCTTTTGTCTAACTCCATCTGGATAGTCAGTATGTTTTCTTATGTTGGATGCTATTCTTCAGTGTAGGCCTGCAACGGTTATGGTTGACTAATCGATTTTTTATTATGTCTATAAAAGGTGAGGAAATGAAAAAACAAGTCCATTACATTTAGCTAAAGACATCAAATGTCAATGAATGTGTCGACTAATCCTTGCAGTAGTTGGTCTGTGTGTGTGTGTGTGTGTGTGTGTGTGTGTGTGTGTGTGTGTGTGTGTGTGTGTGTGTGTGTGTGTGTGTGTGTGTGTGTGAGAGAGAGAGAGTCCTGTGTTTACTTAACACCAGGACAGAAACTCATCAGTAAAATACTAAATACTTCCAAGATGTGAAAGTCCTTCGCAAAAAGTTGATGAATAGTTTGCTTTTAGGAAAGCATTAAAAGAGACGGCAAAAATCTAACTTATACTGCACTTACACTACAGTTGCAGGGCTTTCATTAGTAGCACAGACTGAGCTCTGTGCATAGAAACGTCCCCCAGATGCACACTGCACTCCCCCCGCTGTCCACCCCCTCCACGTAAACACCACCGCGGTTCACCAAAAACCAGCGGTGAGAATAAGAAGCCTCAAATGCATGCCAAAAAAAAGTGACAAAAAAACCACTTCTCCCAATATAAAAGAGTTGAATCTAAATCCAGCCTTAAATCAGTGACATCCAATACTTTTTCACCAGTCTAAAGATAAGCTGTTCGATGATTTCATCCTTCTGGTCCCAGCAGGGTTAATAATGTCCAGGATGTGAATGAGAGTCTTTGTCAGTTCCTTACCTTCATAACCGGAGCAGAAGCAGAGCTGGACGAACAGGAGCACCAGCGGCCACATGTCCATATCGAGACGTGGGACTCTTCAACATGTGAAGAGGGAGCTTGCATGAAAACTTTCAGCGCATTCCTGCTTTCCAAAGGCCCGCCTCTTGCTCCAGAAACAAGGGAGGATTCTCCAAATGCAGTCAGGCCCGGCCACCGGCATGAGGCAGCTCAGATAGACGAGGCTGTGCCAGCCCCTGTTGGTAAACTGTCACATGGCCCCGACTATCGCCACAAGACACTTGACTAAAATAAATCAACCCAGTTGTCCTTATAAAACTCCTCTTATACTCTAAAAACACAGTACATCTACTCTATTAGTTACAAAAGTAGCCCACAATTGTGAGGTAGGCTTACTTGTACTCAGTGGGGGAGAAGTATTCAGAACCTCCATTACGAGTAAAAGTACTGAATTCAAAAATAAAAGTACAGAAGTAGGCTATTATCAGCAAATTATCAAACGTACACATATGCAGAATTGGTCCTTCCAAAGTGTTACATTATTATATATTATTATATTATTCTGTTTTTCATCACTAACAAACTAATGTAAGAGCATTTTAATTGTTGTAGTTCATGTAGTTCAATGTTTTTAGGTAGACTACTTTGTACAGTAGGCTACTTGGTGGATTAGTATTACTGCCTATATTACTGCCATATCATGTAAGCATATCAAAAAAAGTAACTAGTCTACTGCAGATGCCTACTATAATTGTCAAATACTGTATGTATTTAGAGTTAAAAGTACAATATACAGTAGTGGAGTAGAAGTATAAAATTATGGAAACGTATGTAGTGCTGCCATAGCAGAAAAAGAAAAACGTATCAGTATCACATTATTATGTAAAAAGTTTATTGTATTAACAAGATATTTTCACGTTATCACAACATACAAACTTATCAACAAGAACATTTTCTTGTTATTACAATATACTATTTGTCACGTTATAAAGTGAAAAGTTTCACTTTATAACGTGATCATTTATTGTTATAACGTGATACTTGTTTAATGTCAGAACATGAAACTCCTGTTTGAATGAAGACACAGTGTATGGACGAATACATTGCAAGATATGGCTCATAAACACAATTTGATTAAGTTCTATTTCCTGCTTGCTTAAATCGTGTATTTTTAATAGTAGATAGTAGAAGTTTACTGCCTGTTTCACTGTTTTTATTAATGATGTAAACATTTTATAGGAAGTTTTTCCTAGCTACGCTTTTTTTGATTAAATGTTTCATAGTAACCATATTGTAATCCATTCTTGATGTGCATGGCAGTCGTCTATACCTGATTATTATTCTATTGTATACACCAACAGACACAGCTGGAGGGCCGGGTGAAAGTACAGACCTGTTGAAAGACTGATCAGTTTTGAATTTGCAAAAGGTTTGGTTGTAGACCCTGTGTAGAGTGTGAGGAGGGCGAGTCCACACATGAAAATGTTAAAGTGTTTTTTGTCTTGATGGGAAACAGGAAGGAGGCGTGTGGTGAAATGACTGCGACAGGATCTCCTGAGCTGTAATTATGTGATGTGGGTTCAGTCGACCGTTACGCCTGAAATGTTTCTCTCAGGTCAGGTGAAAAAAAGAGTTAGTTGTTGTTGTTGCTCACCTGGCTCTGGAGGATTGGGCTGACACTTTGATGTGGTGTTACCATAGGGGTGTTATAGTCAATGATTTTGGATTACGATTGTCTCTCAGTTTTGTTTTGTTGTGTTTAAAGCTATAGTGCGTAGTTTCTGTCTCCCCCATGAGGAATTCTAAGCAATGACAACAATTCTGTCGGTGCATCCACATTATACAAGCCTTCCGTGAACGTGCTTCACCCCCACCCCTCCCCCACGCAGTTGCTAGTAGCCAAGGAGGACACGGAGGATTAAAAAAACATGATGGACTCTTCAGAAGAGGTAATTATCTTTACTCGAGTTTCTGCGCGCAAAAGTCGCCGGACGACACCAATTTCTAAACACAGCTATACTGAGAAATACAGAGAGAGTTGTGTGGAGCTGATAGTCTTAATTAGCTTTGACAAGGAAGAAGAATGTGTGGAATAAAAAAAAGATAATGATTTTTTTTTTTTTTAAACAGTCTATTGTCTGACAATGTTACAAGTTCAATGTCAAATGAGTGGAGTACTCTTCTAAAAACACATAAATGAGCCACTCTGGTGCTCTGGGCTCCTTCATATGATGAACGTGGGCATTGTAGTTTATTTTGAGTCAGTCCCACATACACTACTATGCTGCTGTCAATACTTACTAGAATGGGTCAATGAAACTAATTGTGACAAAAGAACATTTAAAAATGTATGTCTTGTGTAGGAATGAATGGGCTTTGTGCTGTGTGCCACGGACAACGTGGGGAATTCGTAAAATATTGATAGACGGACTAGTGCATTGTTGGTTTTGGTCTTATTAATTTGATTTAGTTGACAATATAAAAAATACAGACATACTACACTTTGGTTGAGTCTTACTCACAGTGAGCAGGTCATACTGCAGGACACTTGTGGTGCGGAGTCCGTGTCCCTTCAGTTAAACACTAGTACTTATACATGAACTTCATTGCAGGTCAAGGTACTGAGGTAGAACATTGTTCCAGAACTGCTGAGAGTCATCTTGTTTCTTCACTCCAGCACTCTGCTTTGTCCTCGGTGCTGGTTTGGGTGCTTCTTTCTGTTGTTTGTCTTTTCTGTCAGGAGGCAACTTCTTTATGTTTTTTGTTTTTGATGATTTTACCTTTTCCTTTTCCTCCTCCTCTTCTTCTTCTTCCTCCTCCTCATCTCCTTCTTCTTCCTTATCCTCCTCCTCCTCCTCCTCTCCTTCTTCCTCCTCTCCTTCTTCCTCATCTCCTTCTTCTTCCTTCTCCTCCTCCTCCTCTCTTTCTTCCTCCTCTCCTTCTTCTTCCTTCTCCTCTCCTTCTTCCTTCTCCTCCTCCTCCTCTCCTTCTCCCTCGTCTCCTTCTTCCTTCTCCTCCTCCTCCTCTTCTCCCTCCTCTTCTTTACCTACTTCGTTAGCTTCTTCCTCACTCTCCTCATCTTCATTTCCCTCAGAATCACTACCTTTCTTTCCTTTAGGTTGTTTCTGTTTTGTTTTTTCTCTTTGATTTTTGAGTCTTTGCTCTATTTTTGGTTTAATCTTTGTTTCATTCTCCTCTTCCTCCCCACCTCCTTCCTTCTCCTCATCATCATCACTCTCTTCTGTCTCCTTTTTATTAGCCACAATACGTTCCTCTTTTCTCTTTATTTTTTTCTCCTCCTCACCTTCACTCTCTTCCTCTTCTTCTCCTTCCTCCTCTGCTACCTCCTCCTCACCCTCTTCTTCCTCCTCCTCTCCTACCTCCTCCTCACCCTCTTCTTCCTCCTCCTCTACCTCCTCCTTACTCTCTTCTTCCTCCTCCTCTCCTACCTCCTCCTCACCCTGTTCTTCCTCCTCCTCCTCTCCTACATCCTCCTTACTCTCTTCTTCCTCCTCCTCTCCTACCTCCTCCTCACCACCCTCTTCTTCTTCCTCCTCTGTAATCTCCTTATCCTCTTCTTCCTCCTCTTCACCCTCTCCTACCTCCTCCTTACTCTCTTCTTCTTCCTCCTCACCCTCTTGTTCCTCCTCTACAGTCTCGTCCTCAGCTTCCCCCTCATTTAAAGACACTTCTTCCTCACCGTCTTCATCCTCCCCCTCATTTTCTTTATCGCTCTTTTCATCTTCCTCTTCCTCATCTTCATCGGTCTCGCTGTCGTCCTCTTCCTCATTTTCAACACTCACTTCATCCTGTTCCTCATCTGTTTCTTCATCTTCTTCTGAGTCTTTCTCAGTGGAATCTTTTTCTTCCTCCATTTCACCCTCTTCCTCTGCATCAACATCACTTACTTTTTCTTCAGAGTCCGACTCTGCAGTGTCACCTCCATCTCTCTCCTCCTCCTCTGACTCTTTGCTCCTGCTGCTCCCCGACTCTTGGCCACTTTCATCATCTTCATCCTCACTCACCTCACTTTCTTCTTCTTCAGAGTCCGACTCTGCAGTGTCACCTCCGTCTTTGTCCTCCTCTGACTCTTTGCTCCTGCTACTCCCCGATTCTTGGCCACTTTCATCATCTTCATCCTCAATCACCTCACTTTCTTTTTCTTCAGTGTCTGACTCTGCAGTGTCACCTCCGTCTCTCTCCTCCTCCTCTGACTCTTTGCTCCTGCTGCTCCCCGACTCTTGGCCACTTTCATCATCTTCAACATCACTCACCTCACTTTCTTCCTCTTCTTCTTTATTCTCTTCCTCACTTTCACTTCCCTCCTTCTCTGCTGCCTCACTTACATCAGACTCATTTACTCCTCCACCTGTTTCCTCACTGCTTTCTTCTTCCTCCTCTTCAGCCTCTGTGACATCACTCTTCTCACTTCCTCCTTCCTCCTCACCGTCTTCCTCTGCAAGTTCATTATCTTGCTCTTCCTCGCCATCTACAGAAACACTGTCTTTTTCCTCCTCTAAGTCATTGCTACTTTCACTTCCCTTCTCCTCATCAACTTCTTCTTTGCCTTCCACATGGCTTCCACTCTCTTCATTTGTCTTCATTTCCTCATCTTCAGTATCTGTTTCTCCTCCCTTATGATCCTTGTAGGTTTTCTCATCTTCTTTATGTTCTTGCTGGGAAGTTTCCACGTCTGTGCCACTCTTCTTTCCCTCTGTTTGTGAAATGTCTTCACTCCCGTCACTTTTAACCACCCCCTGTTGTGACTGAAAGGTATCATTATGTTCTTCTTCTTGAACTACATCTACAACATCTTTCTCTGTGCTTCCTTCTGCTGGATTTGATGCCTCTGTTGAAGAAAAATGTGACCGTGTCGAGGAAAAGGAAGGTTGCATAACTGCACTCTGTTTTGTGAATTGCTTCACTCGACTGGGTGTTTTGGGTGGTGTAGAGGTAACTGTGTCACTGTCAGATTGGAAACCCCCTATGTTTGTCACTGCATCGCTAAGGCCTTTCATAGCTGCACCTGCTATCTCAACAACAGGAAGAAGAGCAGCTGCGGTACTGAGCATCTCCCCCCACATTGGCTTCTCTTCAGTCAGGCTCAGAGCATCCTCTCTGTGTGTTTCAGAAACAAACAGATCCCTTTCAACAGGTTTGGGGCCTTGTGGGGATTTGGCACCGCTGACGGGAATCACTTCTGTTCTCTGAGTGCTTTGAGAGGAGATGGGGTTACACAGAACTTTAATAGGTGTTGTAACTTCAGTCTGCTTACTCCTTGGCTTGGCCCTCGTAATATCTTCAGAGTCAGCTTCTCCTTTAACTCTGATTTCATCCCCTTCGTCTCTCCCTGGTTTTGTTTTTTCCTTCAGTTTAGATTCTTTTGCCTTCTTTTGGTCCTTTACTTCAGCGCTGTCACCTTCAGGTATCTTCTGCTTATCTGCAGTTCTACCTTTCATTTTTTGAGTTTTGTTTAACTCCTTTTCCACAACTTTTATTTTACTTTCAATTTTAACTGGAGTATTTCTTGCACCTTTACTTGGATTTTTGACGTGTGTGGATTTGACCTCTTTTGGTTTCCCTTTAACTTTCACAGGTATGGATTTCACACTTCGGGATTTCTTAGTATCAACCTGAGCAGGTGTGGAGGCGGGTGTGGTTTCTTTTTTCTTATTTTGACCTCTTCCCGGTGCAGATTCAACCTTGTGAAAATCTTTTGTTGGTGTCGATATGAATTGCTGTGACATCCGTTGCATCTGCACTTCAACAGGTTTGATGTCAGTGGTTTCACTCTGGATCTCTGCATCTTTTTCTACTGATAACAAACTTCCCCTCTGGACAGATATGCTGGTTGTTTCATTTCCTGTAGTGACCTTCATAACAGAAGATGTCTTGTCCAAAGCAGATGATTTATTTTCCTTCTGTTTCAGTGTCCCAATTAAGTTTTTTTTTAAAGCGCTGGCTTTCATATCTTCTTGGCTTATAATACTTTCTTTCACATTTCTGTTTCTTTTGTCATTTTCCTTCACTGCAGCCACCAGTCTCTGCTGTGTCAGTGTCTTCCGGACAGATTGTGGAGTTTTTGGGCTTGATGCTAATAGTTTTGGTGATTCCAAATGGGAGGTTTCCTTTCGAGCTATTCCGTCCTCATGAGTTTTGATTTTATTGGACTGCTTGGTGATGTTCTCTTTGCCTTTAGATGTAACCTTTTTAGATGTGTTTTTCAGACTCTTTAAGCTCTTCAGTGGAGGCACTTCTTTCTTTAAAGAGCCTTTCAGGAGCTCTGTGGGAGAGGCCTTAAGAGAATTTTGTTCTGCCATCCCATTGGCCTGGAGCCGTTTGGCAAACAACTCTGCCTCTTTCGTAGTTCTTCTAAGAGCTCGGCCTTTCTTCTTTTCCTATAATAAATCACAGAGAAATAGGGATTTAGTCAGATGTAAAAAATAAAAATAAAACTGGCAGAAAAGGTCATATGCCTGATAATAGCATGTTATAGAAAAGGAAAGTTGGACCAGCACAGCAGCAGGCCTGCAATCAACATGGCTACAAGTGTAGTTGTGGCATTTGATGTTTTATGTGTTTCACTGCCAAATACATGTCATCTCTAGTTTAAAGAAGCGGTTACTATGATAACACTCAACACAGAATTAGAATTTGTTTGAAGATATGTTTCAGTAGTTATTGTTGGCGTAGATGTTATTCATTTAAAATCTTTTGAATAAAATTACAAATACACATCAGTATGTTGGCAACAATACATAAAAAGGAAATATAATGCCAGTATAAAGTATATTTTGGATGCCATCATCATGTACAAATACATTTTTGTACAGTATAATTTGAAATGTAATGTATATAGAAAAGTATATGGAAAACAATAGGTTTTCTTTAAAGCTCCATTGTGTAATTCTTTGAGTTGATTCTTAGTTAAAAAAAACCTTTGTTCTTTCACAAATATGTGCTCATTCATGTGTAATTACTTCCACCAACTAATCAAAGTATTCTCGTACGCGTAGAATCTTCCATTCAGAATCATTCAGAATACCTACGAGCGACTCGCTCGAATGACAGCTGCCATGTTGCGCCTCCATCTTTAAAATACATTAGCCAAAGAGGGACATACCTCCGCCTTTTAAACTCAGTGGCACCGTGACAAATGCCAGGGAGGGGGAGAAGATAACGGAGTCGCCAAGGAAGTTAAAAAGAGAATTAAAATGACAGGCAAAGCAACAAGGCCAAAGTTAACATTGGAGTGGCTTTTCCAAGATGGAAAGAGCTCATAAGGAGCAAGGATTTTAAAAAAGGGACGCCGAAGTTGCCTGCTTTCTTCTCAAAAGGTAATTCTGCTTATTTGTGTAAATTCAAAGTTTTATAGTTGCTTGACTAACTATAGCATGGTCGTGTATAACGATAGAACGATGTCCAGGATACTTTTCCTTGCGTCAATGATGAAAAAGGATTGTCTACCTTGTAACATAAACGTAATCATATGTGTTGTAATTTCCCTGGCAGACAACTCATGTAATGAAGTTGTAACACAGACTAGCTACAGCTAGAACAGCTGCGTGTAAACGATGGAGATACTAAGACATGATTGTTCATACTGCTCAGAGAAATATATTAAAAACACAAACCTCAGTTGCTTCTCTACTACGCTGTAAACATTACCTTAAACTATTAATCTCGTACAATATACAGAATAACGATAGTACTGATACTTTACTAACATTAGCTTGCATATGTTTGGGAACCTGATAGCTGAGGTTAACAATTAAATGGTACCAAAATAACGTAAAACTATTATTACACTGGAAGGAACACTCACAGACAAAGTCATACTTCTTGGAATAATACGGCCACCGTACGAGTTAAAATGCACTTGGAAGGTGAGGGGCTAGAAAGTAATATTCAGTTGGTTTTCATATACAATTTCACCGCTAGATGGGAGAAATTCTTACACAATGTAGCTTTAAAGCATGTATATGGTGAGCATAAAGAACACAATGTTAATAAAACAATCTGTCACCAGATTTAAATACAGCTGTGTGTGGGAGGTAAAGGAAACCATGGTGACAATTGAGAGAATCCTTATTTTTCCATATGCAGTGGAGATAAACAGATGGTGGTTAATTGGGGGTCAGTGCCAGTTGATATGAAAACAGACAGTCACAGAAGACTTTTAAATTCAAGTTTAATAACTATGGTGCACCTCTTTAGAGATATTCAGTGTATTCATCTCTGTCACACAGTGTGAGCACAAGTACATTCACTCAAGCAATGTACTTACCAGTAAGTACAATATTGTACAATTTTATTTTTCTGCTACTTTATATTACATTCCTGAGTGAAATATTACTTTAAACTTCACTTCATGTTTTTGACACCTGAAGTTACTAGTTATTAGTTACAAGTATTCTCAGATTTTACTTTGAAAACATATGAACAGTTTCTGAAATATGGGTTTTCAGCACACAAAATCAGCTTATTTAGTAATTTCAGTCACTTAACTGAGTCCTTACAGCGTTATTTATAAATCTGCCAGTGATGTAAGAATATTCCAATATGTTTTAATGCCAATGAACTTTCAAGTGTTTTCTGAAATGTTATTTTTCACAATTCTAGTAAACTGCCTTATTCATTCTTGTCTCAAGCTACAGAAATTCATTTTTAGAGCATTTTTATGATTAAAATAGATATCCTTACTGTAACATTTTGTCACTTGTTTTAAGAAAATAAGGTTTGTAGGACTCAATTATATATATAATATATACAATATAAACCATCATCAAGTTTTTGCCATTTTTTTTTTTTTTTTGCATAATGACTACTTTACTTTTGATACTTTAAGTACATTTTGTTGTTATAAAGTAAATTATAATTTTGAATGCACTTTTACTTGTAAAGTAAAGATTACTAAGCACCACATGTTGCTCTTTGACACACAACAATGCAGGAAAGTCCTTTATAGCTTGCTTCATCATTGGCTGTGGAAATACTGATAAGATGTGGCAAGATTCCTGCAAACTTTTCCAAAGCATTGTATGTGTATGTGTGTGTATCTGAGTGAGTGTTTGTGTATCTGAGGCTGGAGCCCAAACACATTTGTTGTTTCTCCTAATCTCTTTCCTAATCTCTGAATCTACTTTCAGGAGATTCGTAATACACATTCTTGGGGGGGGGGGGAACAAATGAATGTGAAAAATCAAAAGACTTAAACACTGAATTCAATTTCATATTTCACCTCAGTGTTATACCAAATGGAAAATGTCTCCACAGACACACACAGACGCGTACACATGCAGTATGTATGCTGAGCTATGCACATTTCCTGGAAAAGTCAGTGAGTGTTCAACATTGCTGCTTCCTGCTCTGGAGTGCACATAATCTAAACCACAACCAAGAAGCCTAAATAGGAAAATAACATTCAACTGACTGTGTTTATGACTCTGTGGACAATATATTGTATTTCTCTACTCTTTCAAAGTCAAACCAAATGTCTCTTACCACATTTTGCAAAAAGTCAGAGTCGACTCCTTTCTCCTCCAACTCTTCTATGACAATTTGGCTCTGAATAGTTTCTCTCTCTGAAAGAGATAAGACAAGGTCAGGATTAATTCAACAGCTGTACACTACAGTATCTGACGCAAGATCAAAACTCAGCTCAGCATTGGTTAAAATTATAGGTTGAAAATACCTGTTTGTGGCGAGGCAGGATGCTCTTCCTCACTGAGATGTTTCTTTGAGGGTCTGGTGGGACTGCAGGGCTCTTTAGGTGATAGAGGAGATTCTTCAATTAAGGCTTTTTTAGCGGTTCTATACAGTCTTTTTTTTGCAGTCCGTCTAGGAGATACTGGGGTGTTATGTTTAGTTGTAAACTTTGGTGACAGTAAGGGAGAAGGCAGCTCTTTGGATTTAGACTTAGAAGAAGCAGCGGTAGAGGATTTATTCTGAAAGGTGTTTGATGATTGAGAACGTGGGCTCGATGGCTTAGAGGGTAACAGTGGAGATCTGGGGGAAAGTGGTGGGCTTAGTGTTGCTTCTGATTGTGGTTTGGGTGATGAGGAAGGGGTAGTAAAGTCCTTTGAGAGCGTTTTAGGGGTTGGAATATTTCTGGATGTTTGCCAGGAGGTGTTGAGGAAGCCAGAATTTAGACGTGGGAGGTTCTGAAACATCTTCCCAAACAGCTCCACAGAGCTTCCCTAAAAAACAGGAGAGGAAAAACATTACTGAGTGAAAGGTCTGAAACACATCTATGGAGCCCCCCCACTACAGCAGAGCTACAACTTGGTGTAACACTGCTCCCTACTGGAGCTAAATGTGATTTAAATTATCTAAAGATGAGACAACAAACTTTCTGCAGGGTTCACCAAGTTCAGTTAAAGCCTGTTTAAGACATTTTAATACGACATAGAATGCAATCTAATACCTGTTTCAAGATTGTACTGGTTAAAGTGTGCAAGTATAATAAACAGTTGCTTACTTACTTAAATTACTAGAATTATTTGTTATTATATCAAATTTCTAAGTACTTCCCAGCAGTATATAACAACTATTCCCAATGATAAAAATGTATTAAATGTATTTGACCTGGATCCAGATAAACAGCATAAATGAATGCATGGATTATCCAAATAAAAATGATGAATTTATTGAAGTCCATTTTAGAGCTGCAACTCGAGAAAATAATGGATAATGAAAATAATCGTTACTTGAAGCCCTACATTTAAGTCTTTGCTAAAATTGCCCATTATGAGACGATGAGCTTCATAGCCACTGTAGCTAGCATGAGTGACAGTGTTTGCTACAGGTACGATGACTGGAACGCCACAAAAAGGATTAAACAGCCTCCTTCATGTGCAATTTAGTATCACAACAATCCCTCTTTTAGTGTATATTTGTGTAACACCTATGTACACAGCTGCTAATGGTTGAAATTAGGAACTACTTAGTTTGAGAGGTCTTATGAGAACATTGTTTATGATAGTAAACAAGTACCAAGCTATAGGTTCTCACTTTTTCTCTATGCCGGGCTCGAGCAGAGAGGGCCGAGAGTGGGACCAGTGGATTAGGATCAATGAAAGGGTCCAACGGGATAATTTCTGTGTAAATTGGCTCCAAAACGTTCTCTGTGATTGTGACATCCTCTTCTGGCACCACTTCTTGGTTCTCTGGTGGTCTGGGTGTAGCCAGTACCAGCATGTGGTTACCACCGCAGGACACCTAAACGTAAGAAAACACATGGACTCAATGTGGTTTATTACTGTGTACCGTCTGCTCTCCCACTTTATACTCATTTATTTTCAGACATACAGGAAATACCACTTAAAAGGTGTACTGCTAAAGCCAAAGAGTTTGGGGGGTTACTGACATGCACACAGGTGGACCACCCTGAACTTGATGGACAACATCCTCCACCACCCTGAGCCCTTTCATCACATTCACTTACTAATTGAACATTGTACTTGACAAAACGTGTGCAGAAAGTCGGGCTGAACTGGTTAATGAAGTTCTCCTCCCCTAAACCCAGTTTCCCATGACGACCATCACCAAACGTGTAGAGAAACCCGCTTTCTGAGGAGGAGAACGACAAATGCATTAGATAACGTTTGAAAGTTATGTTTGATTACTAGATATTCAATTTCCATGATCAGAAATACATAGAAAGAAAAACAGGCAGTACTATTTTGACCACAATGAGCTTAAACAATTGCTTACTTGTGATGACAGCAGTGTGGTTTTCTCCACAGGCGATATGTTTGATGCTGCTGTTACAAAAGTGCTCCAGTGGTTTTGGCAAATCAACTTCAAACAGAAATGTCCCATGGCCCAGCTGACCGTACTGACCTCTGCCAAACGTGTACACGTTCTCCTCTAACACAGCAAAACAGACACAATGAAACAGACTACTTTGATTAACAGAGTACATCGTGTCAGGGTTCTCGTGCAGTATAATCCAAGTCTAATTTATCCAGTTGTATGCTCAGTACTTCCCAAACACATACAGTTTTGTTAAAACCTAAATACCTAATAAACAGTCTCACGCTAGGGCAGGCGCACTCCCTGCTATGTAGTCGTCGGACTGCACGAGTTGTGTGGGAGTTTGTAAACAGATGTTCTGTTCTGATATAGTTTTGCTGTTGTTAAATGCGTTTTTGGATTCTTCGTTCACCGTGGAGGCATGCGAGAAAACTATGTTTTCTTAAAGAATTTAAGGTAACACGGGGTGAGTAATTGATATGCAAATTATCATTTTGGTGGAGAAGTATTCCTTTAAAAAGCTGCATGTTAAAGCATAGGTAATACAAATTCAATAAAAAGGTCTGTCTGCACAATCAGTACTTGTACTTCTGATACTAATTATATTTTGCTGATAATATACTTTTACTTAAGTAAAACTGTCAATGCAGGACTTTACTTGTAATGAGTATTTTTACAAAGTATCTTTACATTTTAAGTAAAGGATCTGAATACTTCTTCCACCACTGACTAACAGACTGTATTTCTAATATATGTCAAATATAAACAGTAAAACTAAAAAAAGGTGTCAGTAGACATGTGTCTGTACTGTTAACCTACCCGTGAGTGCCACAGTGTGCTCCCCTCCACAGCACACTTGGGTGACACGACCCAGAATCCCTTGCACCCGCTGAGGGACTCTGTGATTGGCCAGCTGCTCCACCTGGAGACCAAGCCTTCCATTCGCACTCTCTCCAAACATGTAGAGATCTCCATCCACTAAAACAAAGCAGACACAACACTGGTATCTGAAGGTTGGAACACTCAAACAGTCTCTTGTGCTGTGTTTGGTTGGACTGTGTTGTACCTGTGACAAATGCTGAGTGGTGGTATCCACAGGAGACCCATATCACTGCTTCCCTAACATCCACCTCTCTGGGTTCTGCTGCAAACCCCTCGTCCCCCAAACCAATCTGACCCACAGCGTTATCTCCCCACAGGAACAGTCTCCCGTCCTCTACCAATACACACAGAGTGTGGAAAATCAAACATCACACACACATACAGTTTGGACCTTGGCCAGAGCATATTGGGTAACAGAGACACTCATCACATTATTACTTGTCACTTCTTCCACCTGTTAAGGCAGCTGAGGTGTTGCATCCTGCAGAAAGCATTTTGATTGGGGCATGGTCACAGAAGGGATGCAGCAGGTGAAAGGATGTAGTGTTGTTGCAGTGGCCCAAACCGAGCTGCCCCTCCTGGTTACTGCCAGCAACAAACACACTACCCTGCCCTAAAAATATACAAACCTAAATTAAATTAAGAACAAATTTTGGGGTAAGGAAACATCTGTTATATATTTGTTGATATCATCTTACATGTGCAGACGATTGTGTGATCTCTCCCACAAGCTACAAGTTTTACATTCTCAGACTTCAAGGCTGAAAGGAAAATACACAATTATACTTATAGCTATATAGCTACTAAAAATGAAAATAAAATACCAAGAATAAAAGCCTCCTCAGTCTATATTTAGATTAGTTGACACTTTGATGTTGCAGCTGGTAAATGGAGTTAATTGACTTTATATACAGCATGTGAATTCCCCCCAGGGATCAATACTTTGACCCCTTTTATCTTATCTTAACCTATAACAATAGATCATAATGTATTTGTTGATTATATTGTATATCTGAATCTGCAAAGTAACTAAATAAATTGTCAAATAATTGTAGTAATGTAAAAAGTAGATAGTATTTGCCTCTGAATTGTAATGAAGTAGAAGAATAATGTAGCAGAAAATGGAAACAAAATGTACCAAGTAGCTTAAATCATATAGTAAGTACAGTGTAAATGTACTTAGTTACCTTCCACCACTGTAAAAACAAAAACAAAACAAGTGAATTGAAGATGTCAGCTTAGGCCCTTTCACTACTTTCCTACATTTTATAGACCAAGCTATTAAAGGATTAATCAAGAAAATAATTGGCATATTAATTAACAATGAAAATTAACATTATTTGCCATTTTAGTGTAAAGTAACTCACATTTCACAGAGGCAGGTTTGCTGGCAGCAGGCTTGAAACCAAGCCCCAGTTGGCCCCAAGTATTACCACCAAACATGAGCAGCCTGCCATTTTCTGCAGACATAAGAATCATTTGATTATACAATTTTGTATCGTTGGACACACACAGTAGGCCTATCATTATTTATTATTAAAATGTGCATAGATTGTCTGCACCTGTGATGACAGCAGTGTGCTCTCCTCCACAAGATAGGTGTACTGGCTGATCATTCTTCAACCAGAATTTACTAGGCACATTGTCAGCAAAACTGCTCTTTCCAAATGTGAAGATGGCTCCTGTTTCTGAGAACAAAATGTGTGATTCATCTTTTAAACAGCCTTTGAAAGGAATAATAAACACTATGGACTTAAAGGCAACCCTTACTATTCTCTAACTTAACACCGGCTAAATCTCAACCTGCTGTCACATCTCAAGCCATTTAAGTAGCAGCCTGACAGAAATAGCAACAGGTCAACCACACACACACACACACACACACACACACACACACACACACACACACACACACACACACACACACACACACACACACACACACACACATAACTTACAGGAAAATAGGCAAGTAAGTATACCATTCATAAAGATAAGTGCTATATATGCTGGTTAATGTGTAGAAAGTACTCTCACCGGGTATGTCCACATCGTCCTGTCCTGTCATCTCCACTGTTATCCCTCTCCCCTGCACCGTGTGGCTCGGTGCTGACTGTCTACAGGTAGATTTAAGCCCCTGACACACTAACCTGCCGGCCGACCGTTGGCAGAAAAGGCAGTCGGACTGATCAGTCGGCTCCCCGAGGTCCAAAAAGTGCCTCAGAACACACCAAAGCGACGTCGACTTGAGCGTGTAATACTTATCCATAACAGCAGGTGGCGCTAATCTGTATTGTCGCCCAAAAAATTATTGGATGAACGTGTCACGTGGGTCTGGCTGCTCCTGGATTTTTCGGGCATAATGGCGGCTCTTTCGGAATACGATCTCATATATTACGAAGATAGTTCACCGAAACGTGTTTCTGAAAACATTTTAAGCGAGAAATAGGCCATGCAGTTGCTGAATCTGTCTTCATTTCAGATCGACAAAGGTCAGTTTAAAAGATTTTCATCCGATTTTGAGAGGCTTAGTCATGCTCATCCCGCTTGTCATTTCCGGGTTAGCACTCCACCAATAAGATTGGTCATAGAGTCCGACTGCCCGCCCTCCGACGCAACAAGTCAGGTCGGCCAAAATGAAGGCCGACAACTCCTCGGACGGACGACGGCACGGAACACACCGAACAGACTCGAGTCACCGACCTCACCAGACTGTCCGACAGCCGATTATCGGGTTGGTGTGTCAGGGCCTTTAGGGAGACGTCAGGGGGGGGTCAGGGGCAAGTTGGCCTTTGGCTAATGGAAGTAAGTTATAGGTAAGGAATATTAATATATATAATTACTTAAGTATGACAATAAATATAAATAGCCTATATATATTCCCTTGGTATATCTGAAGTTATTGTTTAAGTCAATTGGCAATTGCCAACTGTAAGAGCCGTTTACACACAGCACGTGCAGAACATACGCTTAAGTCAAATACGCTTTGGTGTGTTCTGAGGCACTTTTTGGACCTCGGGGAGCCGACTGATCAGTCCGACTGCCTTTTCTGCCAACGCTCGGCAGCGGGGTTGGTGTGTCAGGGGCTTTAGAGAGATTATTACATCATCCATGGAGTTCTCGAAGCCGAAGCCACGCCCAGCTTCCTGGTCTTGCGGTGACGTCAGTGGTAGCTGGCTGCCTGTAAACCCCAGGAGTCCGGACAGGCAGTGAATGAAAGTTAACTCTGAAGAAATATTCCCACAACATCACACTTCCATTGTGTTTTCCTTGAGCTGCAATGTCTACTAAACTATTTTCTGTAAACAACACCGTTTTCAAATATTTGAAAACTCTCCAAGACCGCTCGGCTCGAGGGTTTAGGTAAGAAACTTCAGATAACTTTACTGGTAACGTTAGTCAACTTTTGTCAGCAATGCAAGTATTGTTAGTAACGTTACACGTAATAATCGGTGCATTATACCCTCGTTTGTTACTTTCTAAGCACTGGAGCTGCTTCCCTTGGTTCAGTAAATGTAAAGGGTCGCAGCTGTCTCACTCTGAAAGACTTCAGCTCAGATGAAATCAAGAGGCTGTTGTGGGTGTCAGGGGATCTGAAACTTCGGATCAAGCATGAAAAACAGGTAGCTAACGTTAGCAAAGTACTGTTAACTGCACTGTCCATTTGTCAAGTGTCCTCAGTTCTACTGTGAAGCCTCATTGTGAATCATTTAAAGGAACTGTCATTTCTATTTCAGTATCTTCCTCTTCTGCGAGGAAAGTCGATTGCTATGATATTTGAGAAGAGGAGCACCAGAACAAGAATGTCCACAGAAACAGGTGGCCGTTATTTAAGTAGCTGTCTGCACTGCAAGCCATGTGCTTCAGTTTAACATGAATAACAGAATGCTGGAGGTGGGCGTATTTTATAAAGGCACTAGGCAGTTTTCAAGTGTCAAATTTAGACTTTAAATTACAGATAGTTCGATAGATAGATAGATGGATGGACTTTAGTAATCCCAGATAGCTAAATTACTCTGTTACAAGCAGAAAATAGCAAGTATTTATGAGAACAATCTAACAGTAATGTAACATCTGCCACAGCTTGGCTGATACTATTCATCAGTGTGTTCAGCAGTGTAAAGGTCATTGTTAATATGGACACAAAAGATCTGCTGAAAGGTGACTTTCAGCGCATCCCTGGAACAAAATGTTCTGCAACTAGTTCCACTCCTCTTTTTCCCTGTACTGCTCCCCTTCAAATGCCTACATGATGTTGTGTTTGTTGTACTAAGTACCAGTTGGCCACTAGGGAAATTGAAGTTGTCTTGATATCATAATTCCAGGTTTTGCTTTGCTGGGTGGGCACCCCTGTTTCCTCACCTCTCAGGACATCCACCTGGGAGTGAATGAGAGTGGCACAGACACAGCAAGGTGAGTCTTATAAGTATGCTGTCATTTAGAAATACAATTCAATTCAAATTAATGTTGGACAGTTGTTGGATGTAGGTTGTATATATTCACACTCTATTTGTATCTGTTTATCCAGGGAAATTTAAATTAGCATGGTATTTTTCAGTGTAACTTCCCATATTGAAATTCAGATGAATTTTCCAAGATAGCAACAGTCCTCTCGTGTTGTCCACTGCTGCTGCTAATACTACTAGAATGTTTGTAGACAAAGTAAATGAGCCCCAGCCCCTTGGGTACATGTCGCCTCTGTGATCTCCAGGGTTCTCTCAGGACTTTGCGATATTGTCTTGGCACGAGTGTATAGCCACTCCACACTGGAGGAGCTGGATAAGGAGGCCTCCATCCCCATCATTAACGGTCTGTCTGACCTCTACCACCCAATCCAGATTCTGGCTGACTTCCTCACCTTACAGGTACTGCAACTCCTACAACATACCACAAATGCGATCCCGTAATTGATAACGACATAGTATTTTCTAAATTACTAACATTCTCCTCCAGGAGCATTATGGGTCCCTTAGTGGACTAACAGTGAGCTGGATTGGAGATGGAAACAACGTCCTCCACTCTTTCATGATGACTGCACCTAAATTGGGAGTTCATCTTAAGATTGCTACACCAAAGGTTTGCCTTTTTTATGTTCCTGTGTTCTTTTAGTGCACTCCTCTAGTCCTCTTCTTTCTAGTAGATTATTGTTTTGTAGTTTGCAGGTATAGATGCATGGAGTCAATTCTGAGTATCTTATCTCCCTAGTTGCTTCGTGAGAAGAATAAAAAACCTTTGATTTTGTATTGTAATGTACATCACTACTAAAGCTCAAACTGTATCTTAATTCCCAGGGCTATGAGCCAGAAAAGAGCGTTATTCAAGAGGCACAAAGACTCTCCAAAGAGGTGAGGTCTTCTTCTTCTTCTTCTTCAGGTGTCATTACTATAAACAGACTTTTTCTTAAAAGACTTCTTATTCATTCATTCATAACAATTTTGTCTCAGCATAGTACCCAGCTTGTTCTGACCTCTGACCCGATGGAGGCCGCCGACGGCAGCAATGTTTTGGTCACTGACACCTGGGTCAGCATGGGACAAGAGGAGGAGAAGAAAAAGAGGCTCAAAGACTTTAAAGGTTACCAGATTACATTGCAGGTAAAGAAGGATATTTTCTTCATATTATTTAAAGGCAACATACTACATTTTAAAAAAAAAAATTATTATTTTTTTCCTAAAAATCACCCACTTTAAAGTGTCAACCACAACATACCAGTAGCTTTTGGAGAAGTCAGCAGTTGTTTTTTCATTCAGTGCCTGTTCCCAAATTGTTCCTTTTGACAGCTGTCTTGACAGTAAGCAAATCAGTCTCAGGGATGATCCTGCCTGGCATGATTATTTCATTTATATAATTTGCTGAGAAGATTAGAATAATTATTTTGGTCAATAAAAATATGTCATTATGTCTGGCAAATAAATACTTTAGCAAAGGAGCCAAAATCTAATTTCACTGAGTTGAAATGAGTCTTAACTCCATGTTTTTGCTCTTGTCCACTACAGACAGGAAGTGTGGCCAAACCAGATTGGACCTTCCTGCATTGTCTCCCCCGGAAAATGGAGGAGGTGGATGACCAGGTATTCTACTCACCCCGCTCCCTCGTCTTCCGAGAGGCAGAGAACAGAAAGTGGACAATTATGGTGAGTAACCTGATAATTATTTAATGTATAGCAGGGCTGTCAAACTCAACTTCACTAAGGGCCACACTGGAAAATAAGAATCACATCAAGGGCCAGACATGTTTACTTTATTGAAATGCTTTTATTTAAACAAAAAGTCATATAAAAGTCAATATATTTTACTGTATTATTGCATGTGTCATATAGTCTTCTCACTTACAGTTTGGTTGACATAAAGTCCTAAAGAAGTCAGGAAAAAGTTCCTCAGCCATCATAGAAAAAAAGCGGCCAAAAACGTTGGCAAAAGTGACAACAACGTCGGAAAAAGTTACAAATCGTCAAAAAAGCGACAAAAACTAGGTGGGCCAAAATGTATTGTAAACCTAAATTGATATGCGGGCCGGATCATAATCTGCGAGGGACCGGATTTGGCCCGCGGGCCTTGAGTTTGACACGTGATGTATAGTTTCATACTAGTATGGGTTTAATCTGATTCTCTTAGAATAGTCTTTGCCTCCAGTTTGACTATCTGTCTTCTGATCATCACAACTGTCTTCTCTTTCAGGGTCTGATGGTGTCTCTTCTGACTGACTACACTCCACAGATCCCCATGCTCAAGTTTTAACTTCAGGTCATAAGGCGCAGTTTTACTTGTGTGTCATGACGTATGACAGTCCTACTGCAGGTGTCTCTGCATTGTTCAAATTTCAATCATTGATAGCACTATCGCAACACTAGATGGATTACCCAAAAGTAATTGTTTACATTGTTTAATTGACTTTCTGATTTAGAGCATGGATGGCCTTGTTTTCCTTGTCTCACTGTTTACATTCTACATTTACTGTAATAGAGAACGAGGATTGTGGTGAGCATGAGTTTTTACTGAAAAGGAAGAAGATTACTGAGCCTTTCTTCAACTTGTTTAATGTTGTCTTGACTTCACAACATTCTCAACAATAATCGGAAACTTCAAGGAGAAAACGCTATCAGCTCAAGCTGACCAATCACATTCCTTGCAGTCTCCACATGGTATTTACGTAGCCGCTGTAACCCCGACATCGGCCGCTGTGCCAAGCCCATTAAATGCACATTTATAAATCTGGCTTTACTGCCAAATGCTTTGTTTACGCCACACTCCTGAAGGATCACGCCACTGTTTTTGTTTTTGTTTTTTTATGTTGTAGCCTATTTTGAACACGTCAAATATACAGAACTTTAAAGGACAGCAGACCATTTTGCAGAATATAGGCTACCACACAGTTTTACATTATTGAATCAGTACATTAGGAAAACTAATTTGTAAACAATTGAAACGGGCTTGTCAAAGGTAATGCATCATAGCAGTATGGATCACATTTAGTTAGGTTCGAATTGTATGGCATAGGCATCCTGGTGACTAAAACAACAGTTTTTTTTTACATAGGCCTGTACCACTCTCTTCTAGCCATGTCACTTGTCTGTCTCTTCTGTATATCTAATAAAATGCTAAAAAAATATATTCTTAAAAAATACATTGTATGGCCTATCAGTTGTTAGTGCAGATTGGTTTTAAAAGTCAATACTGTATTACCATTCATTGTTGAAAATGCTTTTGAAAATATACAAAAACTCAGCACAGCATGGCTACGTACAGACTGCAGGCAAAAGTGGCCCAAATCCGAGTAGTGTGAACACTCAAATCTAGCCCAGATCTGATTTTTTTTTCAAATCAGATTAAGGCCACTTCCATATGTGGTCCTGACTCAGACCCAGATCCGATTTTTTTCAATGCGGCCGCAGTGTGAACAACCAAGGTGGATTTGATGTGACTTTTACTTCAATAACCCTCGCTGTGCCCTCTCTCCCCGCGGGGAGGGACGGGGCCCCCTGCTCCCGGTACGGCTGTCAACCGGGGCGGACTGTCCTCAGTGTGCCCCTACCGCGTCGCGTCGCCAGGGCGGGGATCGGCTCACATAAAAAGGCGATGTCGGCAACCCACCCGACCCGTCTTGAAACACGGACCAAGGAGTTTAACGTGCGCGCGAGTCAGAGGGTGGCGCAATGAACGTGACGGCCGGCGCGCGCCGGCTGAGGTGGGATCCCGGCCCCTCGGGGTCAGGCGCACCACCGGCCCGTCTCGCCCGCACCGTCGGGGAGGTGGAGCGTGAGCGCGTGCGAGGGCGAAGCCAGAGGAAACTCTGGTGGCGGCCCTGACGTGCAAATCGGTCGTCCGGTCACACAGACCTCTGAAGTGAATTTGCAGCCATAACCCCACAAAAAGCCCAAATAGCGAATTTCTCTCTCTCTCTCTCTCTCTCTCTCTCTCTCTCTCTCTCTCTCTCTCTCTCTTCTTCTCCTCCTCAAGACCAGCTCATTCATGTTATGGCTGCCATTACACAAACATTTCGGAATAAAAGCGAAAATGCTGACTTCTTCCATAACTTTAGTGCAACAGCGTGCTGTGTCTGATGTCATTGTTATTGTTTTTTTGCGCATGCGGGTCATTTCAAAACCGCAAACAGTTCACACTGGAATCTGATATAGGCCACATTGTAAAAGGTAATGTGAACAGCCTAAAAAAAAATCGGATCTGAGCAAAAAAATCTGAATTAGGCATTAAGACGTAGCCCATGATTCATGCTTCCAGCAGAATGCGCAGTCAAATGAAATCACTCGGTATAAACGTCCCGACTCTCTGATTGGGTAACGTAGATGACGTGCTGACGTGTTGTTGATGTGCGGGAAGCTTTGATCTACGTGGGTGGTCCAGCTACGTAGAGATCATTCATAAACACCACCAGCCTGTCATTAAAGAAATACACATGCGCACATTGTTTTTTGTAAACATGCATACAAACGCATACGCTAACTTGTTGCATCTGAATAACATACGTTCAAGGTTTTTATCAGACACAGTGTCACGATGATTACATACTCCATCGGTAACACAACGCTGTGGTTATAGGTCTGACAATACAAGCTAAGCTACACGCGTTAACCACAGATAAATAACGTTAACTGCTACAATGGCGATATGAAAACAAGGCAATTCTCAATCAAGGACCACCCACACACTGAAGGAGTCTGCGAGGAGAGGGAGTTGAGGCTGAGGTGGGAGGAGGGCGCCATTGCAGCCGCAGCTGGCAGTGTGCGATTGAGGAGATACAAGCGTTATCCAACTTTACAATGTCGAGGGGCTTTTCAGGCGTTTTTCAGACTCAGCCCTCAGTTACGGGGATATAGTGTGAAAACGGAAAATGTGATGGACGGTTTGCCTTTGAAGAGGAGAAAATGTGGAGCCACAGCGCCGAACCAAAGCAGGTACAGAGGGATAGCTGTGTTAGGGGGGACAATGGGAGAAAGTTGCAGCTAACCTAGGCTAACTAACGGTAGTTGTTTTAGCTACAAGCGATCTGAAACCAACGTTAACGTCAGTGGTGGTCACAGTGCTCGACCCTTTTCACACTTACAAAGTTTACATTTGTCAGTATTGAGTTGTACTGAAGCCTAAAATGTTTGGGTTAAACTCTTCATTTTAACTCTCTTAAAAGTTAACCGAGTAACGACATGGTGAGAGATGGCAACACATATGCTTTTTTGCTGCAAATCATGTTAAACGAAGCTAACGCCTAACTATGCTGGCCATTGGTTTAAACACATTTCCACGACGTTGCTTGGCTAAAACTTTAACTCTGAACACAGGCGATTTATGAGTGAGGATTTTAGCCTCCAGGCTTTTGAGTTTGGCGTTAAAACTTGGTTACATTTCTACATCCTGTGCTTAACTTAAGATGGTAAAAATGTAAACCCAGTGGTAGAGTATAACGGTCCTTTACTTAATTAAAAATAGCAATAGAACAATGTAAAACTACTTATTTCAAGTCCTGTATACAGTCCTGCTGCTGTCATTGTTTATATTATGCATTTCATTATTAGATTGCACTAATGTGTAAAAGAGTATTTTAATGCAGAAGCTGTTTGATTTGGAGCTACTGGATAGTTTAATCTGCAAATAAATCGTATTTTATAAACCTATATGTTTTGTATGTAAAATGCTAATCTGCAAAGTAACTACAACTGTCAGATAAATGAAGTGGAGATAAATGTATAGGACTTATGTTTCCCTATAAAATGTAGTAGTACAAAGGAAACACAAGTACCTCAATACTGTGTGTTAGGAACCATAGTCGAGGAAATGTATTGAGTTCTATAAACATTTTTGGCAGCCACTGGTTTCAACTAATTTTAATTCAGTATGGAAAACAAATTATAAGGCGTGCTTTGAGATGTGTAATCCATTACTCTGAACATAAAGTCTGCCTTAATGTTTATCAAAGTTACATTATTGTAATGAGGTCAAGTCCTATCATATTGTCATATCAATATGCCCTTAATCTGCATTAGAGCACAACTGACAGAAAATTAGTTGGCAACCATTTTGATAATTGATTACTTGTGTATTTCAATTAGCAAGCAACAATGCCAACAGTCTCTGGTTCCAGCTTTTTAAATGTGAGGATCTGCTGCTTTTCTGTTTTACTTTTACTTAAATATCATAGGGACTGTTGGTTGGACAAAACAAGCAGTTTGAAGAAATCATCTTCGGGTCTGGGAAATTGTGATGGGCATTGTTTCTCTATTTTCTGTCATTGTATAGACAGAATATTTAAAATAATTGTTAGTTGTACCCCTAAACTGGCCTTAACAATACTGTAGACCTGATTCTCACTGTGATGAATTACACAATTGAAGCCAATTAGACAAAGTAAATAAATATTAAGTATTCATGGCTTGTAGTTATTAAATAGCTTATATGTGCTGGTGTGGTCCTTTTAGCAGTCAGATTTTACCCATTGTTTGAAGATTTTAACTATTTGTAATATAATTTCTAACCATGTCTTTCCACTAACAGTCTCCAACCATTCCTTCACTTGTCTGGTGGCCCAGCCTCTCACCATGAACACCAGTAGGAACTGCACCACGGTGGGGAATGGTGAGGGTCTGGCCGCCCTGGAGTCAGTCTCCATTGTGACCATCACACTCCTCGCCTGCCTGGGGAATCTCTTGATCGTGGTGACCCTCTATCGCAGACCTTATCTGCTCACACCCAGCAACAAGTTTGTGTTCAGCCTGACCCTGTCCAACTTGCTGCTGTCCATGCTGGTGCTGCCGTTTGTGGCCGTGAGCTCGGCGAAGAGGGAGTGGGTGTTTGGAGTGGTGTGGTGTAACTTCACTGCCCTGCTCTACCTGCTCATCAGCTCTGCTAGCATGCTCACCCTCGGCGCTATTGCCATTGACAGGTTAGTGCTGGATAATAATTGCAGTCAGATAATCCCTGTATCTGGGGAAATTGAGCGAGCCTTTGATGCAGCAGCAAATATATGCGTTTTGAATTTGCAGTCAGTTTATTTTTGGAAAATTCTTAAATTCCTTCCCAACCATTTTTAGGAACATAATTTATATGAGATTAGCAGGAGCCTGATTACATCTTGGTATACAAGTAAACAACAAAATATACAGTGCGGTATCATTCCTCATGCACTGATAATATCCCTTACTGAAGGACAACACCTACAATCTTTTGTAGCCGATAGACCAAAAAACCTTTTCATATTCTGGGAGCAATTCTATCTCCTTTTTATTTTCTCAAACTAATCACACTGAACGTGAGATGTTTAATAATTACCTTGACAAAGTGACACTTGACAATGTTTTTGTGCTGTTCTGCCTCTGGAAGTAACACATTCATGTTCACAAACTTGTGAAATTTAGTTTTTATTGTGTATCCCTTTTAAGGTCAGTATGCAGCCTTGTAAATGAGATTGGTTAACCACACACTTAGCTCGTGGTCTTTTTCTGGAGATTTTCCCAGCTCAAATGACAAGCATTAGACAGGCTCACACAAAGTACCTTTAAATGTTGACTGACATGAATGCACCATTCATCTGCAGGGCTGAGATTATTTCAATTGATTCCTTTTTTTTAAGAAACTGATCACAAATAAAACAGCCTACACAGATAAAGGTAACCCATTACACTGAACTCCACTTTCACCTTTTTAAGACAGACTGTAACCTGTTTTTTCTTTCCTTTTTCTTTGACTAGATATTTACTATTTAGATTATTTTAGACTGTATTTGATTTATTTTATTCTTTTGTGGTTGTTCTGTGTAAATATAAATTAGACAGTGATACATTTGGAAAGATGGGCTCACCTTGCCTATTAGAAAAAAGGGAAAATGTTTATATTTCTCAATATAGAGTATCAAAACATTTATCTCTTGGTATCAGTACTGTAAAACTATACCCATCCATATTAAGACGTATTGTGCCATAAAGTAATGCCATTTATGAAGTTCTGACAGAACATTTTTGTCCTTAATTGTGATAATTAATAATTTTAAGTCATTAATCAACAATAGGCCTACCAAACATTCCCTGGCTCCTGCGTGTTCTGGTTTTATATCTCTGTAAATGTAATGTCTTTGGGTTTTTTTGATCATTGTTTCCACAAAACAATAGATTTTATGACTTTTTTTGGGTGCAATTTTCCTCAAATGTTAGAGACTTAAAGAGGAATCCATTAGTTAAGTTTTTTTTTTTTTTTTGCACTTCAGGTTGTTTTTAATTGACACTGATACAACTCTGGTTAAATTATATTATTCCGGTTGTCAGGGATCACAAAGGACGGTAAAATGTAGCTACTAAGATCTACTGTAAATTAGTTCTGTAGCACACAATCCTCACTGTTCTTGCTGCTGTCCTAATTACCCTCAGCACCATTGGGGATTTGTGATTACAGTGCATGTTTTTGTTCTCCTGCCAGGCCTCCCCTTTTCTGTTGTGTTTGCAGCTTTTCAGAAAAACCATTTCCATCATTGTTGGGGGAGAAAGTTCAGCTTTTAGCTTCTGTATCACTCACTGAATTCTGGGCAGGACCAAAGAGCTCCCTCGAGAACAGTTTCCTTTCCTCACTGTGTTCCTCTCCTGTCCCAACAGGTACTACGCAGTGCTTTACCCGATGATCTACCCCATGAAGATCACAGGGAACCGGGCAGTTGTCGTCATTGCCTATGTGTGGCTACACTCCCTGGTGGGCTGTCTGCCTCCTCTGTTCGGCTGGTCCTCCTTTGAGTTTGACTGCTTTAAGTGGACCTGTGTTGTGTCTTGGCACAGAGAGCCAAGCTACACAGCCTTCTGGGTCACCTGGTGCATCCTCCCCCCCTTATTCATCATGCTGGCCTGTTACGGTGTAATTTTCCGTGTAGCCCGAATGAAAGCCAGGAAAGTTCACTGTGGGACAGTTGTTGTGGCCCAGGACGACGCCACTGGAGCTCAGAAGAACGGACGTAAAAACTCCAGCACCTCCACTTCCTCTAATGGAAGCCGACGGAGCCTGGTGTATGCAGGGAGTCAGTGCAAGGCCTTTGTCACCATCTTAGTGGTGATCGGCACCTTCCTCATGACCTGGGGCCCGTATGTGGGGGTGGTGTGCACCGAGGCTCTGTGGGGACAAGGGAGTGTGTCTCAGGGGCTGGAGACTTTTGTATCATGGCTGTCCTTTTGCAGCGCGGTGTGCCACCCGCTCATTTATGGTCTGTGGAATAAAACTGTGAGGAAGGAGCTGCTGGGGATGTGTTTTGGAGATCGCTACTACAGAGAGTCGTTCGCCACACGGCAAAGGACATCCCGCCTCTTCAGCATCTCTAACAGAATCACAGGTGGGAGAACAGCAGGGGCTCTGTTAGTCATGCAATTCAATTCAAAAGAGGGCCAAACTGTATGTTTATTTCTGACTTCTTTATGTAAAGATACCAAATCATAGACCAAAAGAACAATGTTCAGGAAGATACACACAGACATACAGTCAAAAGGACAACAAAGCTGAGCAAAGATTTAAAAAAAAAAAAACATACCTCTTATGTACAGAGAAGTAGGTAAAATGTCTATTTACAGGTTAAACTCATTTCTGTAAACCTTTAAACAGGGACACAATAGTGAAATTGATACTGAATGGGTTGTGTAATAAGTGGTTTATGTACAGTGTATACAGCCTGTTTAGATTTACATTCCTGTGTTTTTGTGATTTCATGTAATACAATTTGATGTTGTACAACAAGTTCTTGCTTGTGTTCTTTCAGACTTGGGTATGTCCCCACACATGACCGCCATGCTGGCCGGTGGAGGGCACCTGCTGGCCCCAGGGAGCAGCACAGGAGATACTGGCTTCAGTTTCACTCAGGACTCATGTAAGGAAAAACGCGTCCTCTGTGTCCCAACTCAATACAATATGAGTATTCTACTATACCTCCTAAAAGACCAAGCACCGTCTTCAGATTACATGTTTTGTCCAATTAACAGCCACAAACCTAAAGATAGATATGTTTACTGTTGTTGAGAAGCTGGAACCAAAGGATGTTTGACCTTTTTACTAAAATAAACTAAAATAATTTCATCGCTTATCAAAATAATACATTTTCTGTTGATTGATTGATTGATTGATTGATTAATGGTTTCGGCTGTAGTCGAGTTTCCTTAAAAATCTGTAAATCTACTCCACACAGTATTGTCATATGCTCTGAAAACCTGCAAGGGCTGCAACTAACAATCATTTTCTTTATCTATTAACCTTTTATTTCTTTTTTAATTAATTAAATTGAAACATGTACTCCAGGAAGCGTTGAAAAATGGCCCTCACAAGTTACCCAGAGCCCAAGATGACATCTTGTTAATACTTTGTTTGTCTAAAACACAATGATGTTCAATTTACAATAACATTAAACAGAAAACCATGAGTTTTGGATTAAAACAACATTAATAATATCTGATGTGATAGGATGTTGAATTCCTACTGACCCGATTGTTTTGTTACTTAATGACGACTCTAAATTACACCTGCTTGAGAGACAGAGGAAAGTTTGGCTAGCCGCCTCAACTGCAACCAAGAAAATGATAGCTCAGCGCTGCAAAGAAATAAGAAAAAAAGCAGCAAATCATCACATTTGAGAATCTGGAACCTGAGAATGTATATCATTTTACTTGATAAACTATTTAAACAATGAATTGAGTTATCAAAATTGGGGGTGATTATCCGTCTGTCAATTAACTAATTGATTAAAAATCAATTAATCCCTTCAGAACTACAATATACTGTTGTACAGGGTTAAATGTAACGCTAATATCGGTTTACTTTTTATTTGGTTAACAACTAGGAACTAGTGGTTGTAATATCGGCAGAAGTTGGATCTTTACTGACAAACGTGTTCATGCTATTAAACTCTGCTTTTTAAAACTCGACCGTTGATCTTAACTTGAACATAAAATGGAGATAAAGTGATTATTGGCAAGTGTTAACGCAACGTTCAACTGCGTCATACTCCCACAGCTTTGTTACGGTCAGCCTCACATTCCTGTTTCCCAGCTCATGTTCTTAGTTTGGGAGCTCTCATTGAACCTGCCTTTTATGTCTCTGTAATGTTTACCATGCAGGCACAGACGTGATGCTGCTGGATAACTGCTCCACAGACGGTTCCTCCCTCTTACAGCAACACGGTAATCCGTCCGGGAAGAGGAGGAGCTCCGTCACCTTTGAAGACCAGGTGGAGCAAACCAAAGGTGTCTGTCATTTCCACCGTTCCACAAAAGATTAGAGGGGAAGGGAGTTCACTTCATACTCAGTGAGGGTTTGGAAAGTGACTAGAAAACATTACACTAAACAAGATTTGTTCAGTGTTAAATTTGTCTAATAGTATCTGCGTTTTTTTTTTTTTTTTTTTCCTCAGCTGAAAACATCAACACGTCCGCAGTTCAAGTCCACGCAGAGGTACACAAATCACTCGACACCTTCGCCTCCTGTCTGGCGAAGGCTATAGAGAGTGACGCTAAGCTCACCCTGTTTGGAGAGGGTCTGGCTCTGCCGGAGGGACTGTTTACGACCAGGGCAGCACCGAGACCCAGATACCTGGACGGTCAGAGACTGAGGCTGGAAAGTATTGATGAGGGGATCGGTAAAGATGACAGAGATGATGAAGAGGAGCAGGACGTGGAGGAAAAACCAGCCTGAACACAGCAAGTCTGTTAATTTGTTGGACATGTTTATAGATCGTACTCAGTTTATTAGTGAACTGCAAGGGTTTCACACCCTTAACACTCACAATAGGTGACCATCAGTGGTTTGTGGTACAGTTTATGAAGTCTGATCTCTCTACACATGGGCACTCCATACTTGAAATTATTAGGAAACCGGAAGATGCACATTATTCATTCCACTATGTTGGACCAAGTGCACCATCAGTGACTTTGCAAGCTTTTGTATGGATGCATGTAATCAAATAGGAAGCCTTAACTACTGTAACCGAAGTTGTAATTTGTTTATTACTATATATTATGGTATGTCCTCCAGAATTTGCAATAAGATTTCTCATCATGGCTGGAAAGTATGAATAAATAGTAATTTCTATCTTCCAAAAGACTCCCAATACTGTTGTCAGATTACTTAAAAATGTCTCCTTTATTACATGGCTAATGTGAGGGGTCCATATTTGTTTGTATATATATATATATATATATATATATATATATATATATATATATATATATATATATATATATATATATATATATATATATATATATATATATATATATATATATATAGTTATATATATATATATATATATATATATATATAGTTATATATATATATATATATATATATATATATAGTTATATATATATATATATATATATATATATATATATATATATATATATATATATATATATATATATAGTTTCTCAGTAACGACTGGGATGATGATGTCAACGCTATTCACAAGTTGGACCCCTCTAATTACAATAACTTTGATATAACATGAACACAGTGTAATCAAAAGTCTAATCAGCGAAAACGCCTTTGCAGGGCCTTTAATGTAACAAAGACATTTTAAAAGGGAGCGGATAACAGTGTTGCGAGTCCTTTTGGTTAATTATAATTTTTTTAAGATTATGTTTTGGGCATTTTAGGCCTTTTATTTGAACACGACAGCTTAGACATGAAAGGGGCGAGAGAGGGGAAGTCACAGCAAAGGCCGTAGGTCAGAGTCGAACCCGCAGCGTCGAGGAGTAAACCTCTATATGTGGGCGCCCGCTCTACCAGGTGAACTAACCAGGCACCCCTGTCAGTCTTTTGTTTGGACTTGGGCACGTGGACAAGACAAGTTTGTGTTTTCACACATATTGTTTAAAAGATTACGATCACCAGAAGGCCTTTCTTTGACACTGTCTGTAAATCACGATGTGTTTACATTTTGGACAACTCATTGGTTATAATTCTGACTGATTATCACATTGCACAGCAGCATGGTAATGAGAGGGCAGAGGGTAGTTCTCATATGTACCCACCATTCTCAGTATGTTATGAAATCTTTCTGAAGAAGGTGTAAATAAAAAATGTATGGCCAAATTCCATTTAGCTGGTTTAGTTTCAGGGTCCTGGTATTGTACATGTTGGCACACTGTCACTGCTAACAGAGAGAACAGAGCAATGGGTAATGTTTAGTAACACCCGTGTTTTTACTATGACGAGTCAAAATATCTGCTATGAAAAAGGCCCATTGATGTGGATTGAAAACACATCGGCCTGTAGATGTTGACTGATGTCATGTCCAAGGGTCATCTCTGACTTCTACCCCTGTGCATGCCTTGATAGGTTACTTATAGAATGAGTAGAAACGGGTACAGTTCGTACATTTCGTGATTATCTGCTACAGTAATTAGACTTGAACATGCAGCGTGAGCTTGTTCTCATAGAAACCACTCATTGTGTGGCAGAGAAAGGGATTACTGTTTGGGGAGTGTTTGTGTACCGTAAAGCAGTATATTAACAGTGATGTAGTGAAGACGACATTCAGTAACCAAATCAAATGAGTCCAAAATGAGGTAATTTGGAGACTGATTATATTAATGAAAATGCATTTCATAATATTTTGCACATACTGAGCAGTGCACAGCGACCATGTCCGAAATAAATTAGTTTATTGATACATTGAATATTCAATTCAAAAATTGTTTAGTGTTGAATTGTCTGAGAAACTTGTCTTAATCTACAACACTGTCTTAGTAAATATCCATTGGTACGTGTGGTTTACCTCAGTTTATACACTCCACCGCTTCCTTTACTATTATGAAAGAAACTCAGAGGACATTTGTAAAAAGGAGAGCGCTTCTGTCTTACCTCCCATTTTCATATTATGTTTGACTGGTACTATACACCTGAGAAGTGATGTAACCTTTTGATTTTTACTATACAGTAAGTATTGATACAACCATTTGCCTTTTAAAGTTTTGTATCAAGATTCTTCTATTAAAACTTTTTTGCATAAAATATTCTGTGTTCCTTGTTTGTGTTGCTGTAAAACTGAACCATGTCCAACATAGCATCATGACTTCACGTAAACATACACGCCAACTTTCTTAAGCCAAGTGGTGTGTTATCTGTACGCATTTTGAGCTATCCACATGTATGTCTATGCTGTATAGAGCATACTTGGTGTGTGAGAGCGTTATCGCGAGAAGAAAGCTGCGGTTGGGTTTAGGAAAAGAACGGGGTTGGCTTTACAAATAGAAGAAAGCCACTTTAGGAAATGCCACACGCAGGACATGAACCCTGGGGTCAAAGTCCTGTGTTTTGCCCATCCACCACACCAACCAACCTCGCTACGCAGATTTTTGCCCTTTCATACTACTCCCTACGGCGTCAATTCACACACAATCGCAAGGTAATGTAAGCATTGATAAACACACTAAAAAAGCGAGTATGCGTCTTGATAACACGCCAATAATGGCATACAAATTGGCGTGTCACGCATACGCCATTCCATGAGATCAGTCTGCCGTGTCTATACAGCTCACAAAACAATAAACCACTTGTTCTGCAATCTTTAACAAACTTGGACAGTTTCACTCAGTATTTGACCAATTGGTGCATCTAATGTTTTACCATTATATCTTAAGTCAAATACTCAGTGATGACTCAAATCAAGTAAGATGTGTAACAACAGTTACAGATTTAAAGGGGAACTCCATCTTATTTTAAACATCAAAGTCCGTTTACAGGAGTACTACTGCATTTGTGAAAAGTTGTGTAAAGCCATTTGTAGGAGCAGCGCTAAATGTCCTCAAGCGATGTCACTTGAGTCAGCGGCAGTTGGGTCTAAAGACTACCAAAAAATGTAATTGGAAAGAAGTGATCTTACAAGACCTTTGTAGCCTGCTCCTCATCTTTGCTTGATGCTAACGGCTCGAGGCTACATTGGCTGCTACACAGGTGCAGCTGCTGAGGACACAGAATGATAGGATTTTGAACACAGGTTTAAACTGGTCTTAAACTAAAGATAAGCTAATGACAGAAGTATAATGAATGTCCTCTGCTGTCTAGTTTAACTTAACTCAGATTGTATTTAATTTAAATTTGTTAGCTTGCTGCATCTTAAGCTTTAATCTTCCAGACATCTTTGAGATGCCATAGCTTTATTTATTTCTTCCAAATTATGTAAATAATGTTAGCATGTCCGTTTGGGGAGAAGAACCACAACTTCTTTTTTCTCTCTTTAACAATAAAATTAAAGCATTCTCCAAGTATGTTTTTACTTAAAGTCCTTGTTTACATGCGTAACTGCCGAAGCAGCACATCAACATTGTTTAGCTTTGTGCTACAAATTCAAAATGTCACACATTAACACTGATCAAAGCTCACTTTCTCCTAACAAAATAATATTGCACTTAACATCCTTGCACACCAGCCACCATTATTCTCACACTTAATATATATTTACTGACATCCTTGCCTGTTGCATTCACACAGATGTAGTTTATCCTCATACAGAAACATCAGTAAGAAAGTCATCTTAAAAAAACACAGGGGGGCTAGAAATGACACTAATTTTCAAAAGGAAGTATTCTACACTATACTTGTACAAATCTCAGGTTTTTTTTCAAGTGCTATACAGCAAGAAAAAAAAGTTTTCTTTAAAATACATTGCCAGCAGGCTACTGCTCATCCTCATTTTCCTGTCCTGAACCTTCGGAGCGATCACCTTCTAGTCGATCTGCAAGAAAGCAAAAGCAGATATTAAAGAGGGACAGATAAACCAGAAGGTCGACAAAGTCCTAAGAAAAACTGTGTCTGTGAACATTGTGCATTCATATTCAAACTATTTGCATGAATTAAAAACAAAAGTGAGTTTATGTGTGTGTACCTGATCTGATGTGATTTAGGGAGGCCAACATTCGGAGCATGAAAGAAGCCGGGACTGTGATTGTGTTCCTAGTTTCCTCTAGCATAAGCTCGTTCCGAGTTATTACCTAAAACAAAAAGAAAGATGGAGAAAGCGATGGTAAAGGAACGTGAATCTGACAAATAACAGGAAGAAAGGAAAAACTGTCACGTCTGCTTTTTGAAAAGAAAAGAAAAAGTCAAAGGAGACATTTTGGAAAATTAGTGACACTTAGATGAGAAGGTTTGCCAACTATGAAGCCAGCCGCTGGTTAGCTTAGCATAAAGACAGGGGAAACCGCTAGCCTGGCTCTGTCCAACAGTAACAAAACCCACCTACCAACATCTCAAACCATAAATAACATGAACATCTGTAAGATCACTAATTAGCACATTATATATATATATATATATATATATATATATATATATATATATATATATATATATATATAGTTTGTTTAATCTGTACAAAACCTAAAGTTTAACAATGTTAAAGTTAAAGCTATAGTGCGTAGTTTCTGTCGCCCCCATGAGGAATTCTAAGTAATGACAACAAAACTGTCGGTGCGTCCACATGATACAAGCCTGCCATGACCGCCCCTCCACGCAGTTGCTAGTAGCCAAGGAGGACAGTGAGCATAAAAAAAAAAAAACATGGACTCTTCAGAAGAGGTAATTATCTTCACTCGAGCTTCTGCGCGGGAAAGCCACCAGACGACACAATCTTCTGAACATAGCCATACTGAGAAATACAGAGAGAGTTGTGTGGAGCTGATAGTCTTCATTAGCTTTGTAGCAACTCATTTGGCAATGGCCTGAATGTAACGGACTTTCATCAATATAAAAAAGGTACGCACTTAAGCTTTAAATAAACCAGCACACTCAAATAAACCAATCAATCAATCAATCAATTCACTGATTTCACACATCTCTTGGCGGACATACCTCATTAGCCAGGACTCTGTTGAAAGATGCTGACTGTTCCAGTGGCGACCAAATCTTGATATCGTAGTCTATCCCTGAAGAAGCCAGAACTGAAACAGACCAGAAAATGAACGTTAACAACTGACGGAACATCATCTTGGAGCAGAGGACCATGTGCGGTGCAGAGTGACAGTGGGACTCACTGGGGTCGTAGGGGTGGGGCTGGAGGCAGTTCACCACGTGGTTGTCTGCTTCCAGCAACATGAGGTGCTCTGCCGTGTGTCTGTCCCAGATGAAGATGTGGCCGCAGTCCGAGCCGCTCATCACAAAGTTGTTGCCCCAAAAACAGGACTCCTTTATCTGGACAAAATAAATAAAACCACCTTGTATATAATAGTTACACATTTTGGTAATTGCTTATTTTGCTTTCCATCTGAGAGTTTGATGAGAAGACACCACTCTCATATACGTTATGTACAGAGCTGGAGACAGGAGATTAGCTTAGCATAAAGACTAGAAAACAGTTAGCCTGGCTCTGTTCAAAATCCTGAAATACACCACACTAATTGTTTGTTTAATTCATACACAAACAGAAATGTAAAAACAACAACTTGTTGTTTTAGAGGGAGTTATGTGGTGTAACTATTTTCTGACAAACAGCAGTTTATCCATCCGCTCAGAGCTCATCTGCAGCTTCTCTGACAGCACAGGTACAGGCATAATTCATACCAAACCTGGCAAACTTGCAGTGATGACAAGACAGCAGAAAGTAGTTACCAGACTGTCGTTTGTCAAGAAATAGTCACGGCACATACTTTTTCCTTAAACCACAAATTGTCGCTACCTTTAGTTTTTTTACAAACAAGTCACAAAGTTCTAATAACTGAACTTTTTTTAACTTTGGACAGACTGAGGCTATCGATTTTCCCTTTTCCTGTATTTATATACAAATAAACATATTATTATTGTTTACGCTAAGCTAGGCTAAGTGCCTCCTGGCTTCATACTTAACACACAGACATGAGAGTGGTATCGATATTCTCGTATTACTCTCAGAAAGAAAGCAAATATTTCTCAAAATGTCAAATCATTCTTTCAAGAAGCATTTAAACTAATCTAATGTAAATGGTTGGTAGATGTACCATTGTCCTGGAGTTGCGGTGGCCTTTGTAGACCATCTTGACTGAGGGTCTCCTGATATTCTGGGTCTCGCTCTCCTCCATCTCCCTTCGTTCTTTCCTCCTGCGAAACAGCTCCTGGATACGAGCGGCTGCTGAGCGTCTGAGAAACACAAGAAAACCAATATCAATGTACAAATGTGATTATAAAGCTTTCAAAAAAAGGGAGAAAAGACACACAAACCCATGCTGTCTCTGATGCTTTCAGACCCCATGCTTTGACTCTTGAGTGAAATGTATGCTGGTATAATTAATTCAACCAAATAAGCCCCAAGCTAGAAAGCAGCCACTTTCAAGGCAAAACACAACCAAACTTAATTAAGCCCTTTATATTGTTGTGCAAAGTCTTGTCCATTATCCACATGACAGCAGTGTCACTTAATCAAATCCACACTTGTTCATGTAATATACTAGTTGGAAAAAAAACAGTCCTACTGTGGAAATCAAAACTGTATATTTGTTCAGCTCTTTTCCATCATGCACACATTCTTTGTTCATTCATCTCTCTTCTGTACAAAATCTTCAAAATGCGGCTGTTATGCTGCTACTCACACCATCTGTGGAGTCAGTACTCACATGCACATCACTCTAACTCTACAGTTAGCTGTGTGTATATTAGTTTTTTGTGAGCGAAATGACCAAATCAAGACAAAAACCCGCTATCGTGTTGTGCTGTTGAGTTTTAATGCTCTGCTGCATGTCACACACCTGACAGGTTAGATGCTTTTAGTGCAAACACTTTACCTGATCATCCTATCTCCTACTGCAGATCCTCTGGAATTTAATCTAGATTTGTTGTAAAACAGTCAATGGGAAGGCATCACAAAAATTTTGAATACCCACCCTTTAAAAGTGATATTAAACAAGAGCAATGATAAGATAAGATAACGACCTGCATTCAAATACTGCACATGATGGTGTTTTCTTGCTTGTAGTGAGTGAATGGAAACAAGAGTTTCTAACGTACCTCTGACCCTGACCTCTGAACCTCGTTGATGGGATGAGAATAGGATCGTCGTCGCTGTCATCAGAGTCCTGGTTGGCCCGGGCAGGCTGACTCTGGCCCTCCTCTCCCTCCTCCGCTCTGGGCTCCGCTCTCCTGCAGCCTCCTGAAGTGTCCTCCATACCCTCCGGCTGACTCCTCTCCACCGCTGAAGAAGCCACAGTGTCCCCCTGAGAGGAGCCCGCCGCTGGGGCCTGAGCTGACGAGCTGCCGGCAGCACTGGAGCAGGAGGCGCCACACGGCGGCTCTGTGGAGGCGGCCGTGACAATCTGCTGCCCCGAGGACACAGGGGGAGCTGAGGAGAAATACATATAAAAAGGTGCGTAGTAAGTGAGGCTGCGCAAAGATTGTTGATATTTAAAACTCAACTGCCAAACAAATACAACCCCCTCTTCAGAAGCTCTGCCCCCCCCCCCCAGATTCACAGACAGATTACTACATTCACATGCTGCCTCCCCCCCTCCCGCCCATAAAGAGACAGGTGCTAAAATTGAGTGTTTTAGACAGAGGGTAAATACAGCTATATTCAGACAGACAGTATGAGAAAGGTAATGTGTTTTTTTTTTTACATTAAAGCATGTAAACATGTTCTAGTAGAAACCCAAATTTAAGTAGTAACCTGAAAATGAGCATGATATGGGACCTTTAAATAATCAAGTAACTCTTTCAGTTAAGTTTTGAGTTAAAAGGCGAAAAGTCACTGGTTACGTGAATGTGATGTCAATTTTAAGTGTCATTCTCATTAAAAACAAAACAATATTTTGTTGTTGTAATCTGAGTGAATTTACCCTTTAAGTACAGGTAAAGCAGTTTGTTAACTTAAAGACTCCTACCTGCACCAACTCTCTATATTAGAAAATAGAGAGTTGCGTGACTGTGGAGATATTCGCTGAATTTGACTTAATATACCTTTGATACATGTCAGGACTTTGTAGTATTAGTGTTTGTATATTTGCATGCTTGTTTCCACAAATCGCGTCTTTGCTGGCCTCCAGGGGTTTAACTTCACGTCTTCTGGCTGTGATGTACAGGTGTACATGTTCTGACCACAACCATCAGTGACGGAGGGCGTCAGAGGTGAAACTGGCGTGAAACTTTTTGACTTTTTAAAAATTTGATTTCAAAGTCTGTCAGACCAATTTTCATGATGTTGAAAGACTCACGTTGCTCTGACACTGAAATCTCCGTCGACAGACTCTCTCTGCTTTGTGCAGCCACAGCCTCAGATATTTTGGGACCTCCACTGCCCAAAGAGCTGGATGTGCTACTGCTCCTGTGGAGGAAGATAAAAACAACGACTGAGAGTCTCTCAAGCCTCTGAGGGTTTTTAATTGTTCCGCAATAAGGAATGTGTTGTACAAGGCTGATGATGCATCTGTATTCACTACGTGTCTGTCAAATTCAAAGAGGGTAAACATCTTTCTGCTTTGCAAACTGTAAAGGAACCAGAAATTCTGCACACTGTTGGTCACATCAAACGTCAACTTCATTATAAAATAAAATGAAAACAAGCAACAAATCTCTGCAATCACGCTTAATTGTTGATGCAATGATCCACAACATAATGACATGAAACTGAAGAAATATAGTTTCTAGCACAAATATTCTAAGGTTGCTGCTGCCAGGTGGGTTTGACTATGATGCCTGCTATCTATTTGTATTTAATTTGCATGAGATACGGCATCATTTTACTTTTATTCAATTGGTTAGTAGTTGGTATAAGGCAGCCTCTAGAGGTTCCACTATCACATGCTTCAGGAATAAAGAGCTGCTGTATAAACAAAGTTGACAATTGTGCAGAAATGATCATTTCATGCTCAAATTAAAAAAACTTCCAACAAAATAATCAACACAATAAATGTGTTGGGGAGAACAAAAAAGTTTCACAATGATTTTAAAGAGGCCTTTTATCTCCTTGTACTCAGAAATCACTCACCACTCATCAGTGAAGTCCAGCTTGATGGTGCTGGTGGTGGTTCCCTCTGAACTGTAGTGTAGGCTGAGGACTGGCTCTGCTGCACTGGGTCGACTGGTACCGCTCGAGGTGGTGGGAGCACTGGTGCTGACTGGTACAGAAGCAGGTTGATCAGGAGGTGAACCTGCAGCTTCTGCTGCTCCTGTGAGAAAGACACAGGCAAAGCAAGCAAGAATGATTTATTGTACAAAAAACTATTTTGATAGAAAAGCTTTGGGCTTAGAATTATTTCCCCCTGTTGTTCACAGCATATAATTGGTTGTTTAAAAGCACATTAAAAAAAAAAAACATGCAACCTTCTGCTGCATCACTTCCCATTGATTTACAACACAAACATGCAGCGGACATTAACAGAGCGGACAAAGGTGGACACGCTGTAATGGACGACTATCACCAGCCACAGCAACAAGACAGAAACACATCAAGACACAAGAAACATCAAGTCAAAGCCCCTGAAGGATCGTTATTAGTCTTGTAACAACCTGGTTTATAGTAGATTTTTAAGGTGTTGGGGACAATTTATTTTTACCTCCTGAACCGAATAGTTCCCAATGAAGACTGATGACAGCGACATTTGTGTTTTATCAAGATTAACGCTGACATTGTGTCTAGGTGAGCACGATACATGTTGAGTTTTTAACTGTCAACTTTTAGCTTTACAAAGATTTTTTTTTTCCATTCATTGTGGTTATGTTAACGTAAAAAAGGAGAAGCCTCACAAATAGATAAGTACTGTACTATATATATATATATATATATATATATATATATATATATATATATATATATATATATATATATATATATATATTATAGTTGTAGGTAGAAAGTGCAGCTGCAGTGCTGTTACAGTCATTCCACAGCAGCAATGTCGGTGCAGAGGCCGAGAGCGCAGATGCAGAAAAAAGCCACAGAGGCTGACTGATCAGAGGAGACAGAGCTTTTTTTCGGGAGGGTGGCTTAAAGAGACCGGCGCTAAAATTGAGCGTTTTAGACAGAGGGTAAATACAGCTATATTCAGACAGACAGTATGTGTTTTTTTTGTTTTTTTTTTTAACATTAAAGCATGTAAACATGTTCTAGTAGAAACCCAAATTTAAGTAGTAACCTGAAAATGAGCATGATATGGGACCTTTAATTAAACAAGTTACCCTTTCAGTTAAGTTTGAGTTAAAAGGCAAAAAGTCACTGGTTACGTAAATGTGATGTCAATTTTAACCCTTGTGTTGACCTCGGGTCACATTGACCCGTTTAAAATTTTTGTTTTATATCAGAAAATATGGGACGTAGAAATAAGTGCTAAAAATGTGTAGAAGAAAAATAAAAAAATTTAAAACGTTGGAAAAAGCAAAAACAAACTGTAAAAAAAAAAAAAAGGCGTCAAAAACGTTGGGAAAAAAAGTTTTTTTTTTCCCAAGGTTGACGGGAAGACAACACAAGGGTTAAGTGTCATTCTCATTAAAAACAAAACAATATTTTGTTGTTGTAATCTGAGTGATTTTACCCTTTAAGTACAGGTAAAGCAGTTTGTTAACTTAAAGACTCCTTCCTACCTGCATTATGTATACCAGATCAATGTAAATAAGTCACTATTCAGATTTAATTTAACAGATTAATATGATTTAATTACGTAGATGATTGTAATGAAATATTATTATTGTCATTATAGCATCCTTCAGTCCAAATCGCAGTAACTTGTGTAAGATAGACACACTGTCTCTCTGCTAGATAATGGGAGTAATGGGAAAGTAAAGTGGTGGACAGAGAGAAAGAGACAAGAAGCATGAAAACAACGGAGGACAACTGTGCAGAGGTTTGAGAGAAAGTGTTTGTGTTGATGAGGGTGGGTAAAGAAGAAAAGTGGGTGGAAGGGTGGGGGGGGGGGGGACGCACCCTGCTGTTCATCAAGAGTCATGGATCCCAGCTGTTTGTTAACCACAGATGAGGGAGAATCTGGAACACAAACGAGACCGACTAAACATCTGACACAAGGCTCAAACCTGAGGGCTTAACACAAGTCAATGCGCACGACGGTTAAAAACGTCAAAGTCATGTTAAAAAGAAACCGATCCAAGGCCAAGCAGGAAGAGCTGTAAAATCAGCCAAAGGAGAGAAAATTCATCTGATCATTTCACATTCACTGTATGTGTAAAATAAGTATTAGAGATTAGTAAGTCTTGAACATTCACACATGCTAACACGTCCTGCTTAGAAATGGTTAATTCCTGCAATGTTACAATAACCATCAAGCTCACTGTAAGACATCACAATGGAATATACAAACATAATAATAATAATAATAATAATTATAGCTGAAGAAATGAAAGGGGAGAGAGAGGGGAATGACATGCAGTAAAGGGCCGCAGGTCGGAGTTGAACCCGGGCCTGCTGCGTCAAGGAGTGAACCTCTATATGGGCACCCGCTCTACCAACTGAGCTATCTGGGCGCCCAGCTTTTTCACTTTAACAGGCACAGTATAGATAAAGCCAGTAATATCCCATGGCTGAAAAAGGCTTTAGTTATGATTCCCAAGCTTGATTGAGCTCAAACCAAAGTGAGTCAAGCCCAAAAGTACAGACAGCTGATCAGTTTATATCATTAAAACATGAGTGAACAACCACATGAGTCCTGAGGAAGCCAAAGCAGAGCTGGTGCCACTCGGGTGAAAACTCAAGCAACAAGTGGCGCGATGGAGTGAGAGCATTAGTGAGTGAGGGGCTGAGCAAACAGTGGAGAGGCGACAGTGATCGCTACAGAGGTTAATAAGTAGAAGGTGCATTATTAGGGAATGGGAAGAGGATCACTGTGATATGTGTGGTCAGTTCTAGCAAGGCTGGGTCTATCTGGAGATTAACTGTCTCTACAAACAAGACATGTCTGCTTTTCCTACATAGAGGGTAAGATGGCAGGGGAGGGGGCCCAGGCAAACAGCCTGTATGGAGGGGAGGTGGGGGAGCTTAGAGGGGAGGGTAACCTGTAGGGGGATGCATCTCAGCGGCAGCAGCAGTAGTAGCAGCTCTTTCTGACTGTCTCTCAGGGGCTGCAGAGGAAGAAGAAGAAGAAGAAGAACGGGCAGCTCGCTGACCCTGTCCTGGTGGGTCGCCCAGCCGAAGTAACCTCTGCAAACGCCTACACACTATACTTATGGGCAGCCGATTAGGACCGTACTCTGATAAAGAGGCAGAGGAAGAGAGGGAGAGTGAATGCACGATTAGAAGATTGAGAGGAAGGATATCAGGAGAGGATTGAGAGCAGAGGGACAGGAAAATAAATGAGGAGAAGGACAACAGGATGCTGAAGGAAAAAAGAGTGAAGTGAGGCTGCTGCTTGAGTGGAGTGGCTCCAACACACACACACACACACACACACACACACACACACACACACACACACACACACACACACACACACACACACACACACACACACACACACACACACACACACACACACACACACACACACACACACACACACACACACACACACACACACACACACACACACACACACACACACACACACACACACACACACACACACAGGAGTTGATCTAACTCACTGTACTGAAGACTAAAATTTGAACTGTTGTTTTTGTGTACTTTATCAAAGTGACATTTGTGTGCGTTTGTTCTCCTACCTGAGAGAGTGGGTTCTGGCGTGGGGGTGGTGGTGGAGGTCCCGGCTGTGTCGGCCTGACTCCTCTGTTGGGAGTCAGGCAAGGAGGTGAGGGGGGTGGAGGAAGGGGCAGAGCTCTCCACTGATGAGGAGCTGGAAGGAAGAGGTGCTGTGACTGTTGACGACCCTGAGGAGGAAGAGGAAGTGGATTTAGGCATGGTGGCAGCGGCGGCGACAGGACCGGCAGGTACCTCCGGGCCGTTTGAGCCCACGGGCCTCTCTGGGACGCTGGACTCCTGACTGGAGCCAACGGCAGGGGCAGCTGGAGTATTCGAGGCCCCCTCTGGACCGACCGCTGTTCCTGATGCAAGAAAAAAAATAGATGTGTACAATCTCTAGGATGAGTGGATTACTTTTTAATTACATTCTAATAAAATCTCACAAAATACAACTCTAAACTCCACCTGCATTGTAAAATATTAATACTTTATGTACAGTTTCACTCTGCATTTGTGGTGCTGACACATATAGGTAAATGGATCCATAGTAAAACACATGGTGCTTGACTTTATTTATTTTCAGGGACAATGCACACTTATCAACATCACTGTAAGAGGCCGGTGTTTGCAAATTGTTTGGCTAATTTTCAACTGTTGTCCTTTTCTTGTTAATAACCAGCACTATCACACACATTTTCTTATTTATAATTAAGTAATGTTAAAAAAAATATGCTAATAGACAAAAAAAACTGTAATAAATAATGACATGCAGCAGTCCATGCACCCCTGTAATTTATTTTAAAAAAATGTTTATGGAATTTGTGTGAAACATCTCAGTCAAAATGTGAAGATCTATGTTTACAATTTTATAGTACATTTATTTTATTAATGCTTATTTGTAGAGGGAAAAGTATATAGCATGAGCAAATGCCACATAGCACAGCATTTATAGTCTAAGCTAATTTGCACCAACTCAACGACAAAAATACAAACAAATCAGCACAAAACTCACAAAAAACACACACATACACAAGGACTTTTAGAGTGTCTGATTTGCTGAGTGTTGCCAGTTTTTCAAAGACGGAGTACCAGTCAATGTCTCACCTCTGGCTCGTGTCTGAGGTCGAGTTCCTCTGCTGCCCTGAGCTTCGCTGGCCTCCTCAAACCAACGAGACAACATGTCTGACATCCTCTGCATCAGAGACACGTTTGGGCTCTGCTCTCCTGCAAGAGCGCAGGAGAAACATGTTCACGCTGGACGTAAGAAAAGAAACATGACAAAGTCGAATATGTTGGGACAATATTGCAATATCGATCCTGACTCCACACAACATAGTTTAAAGAACTGTTGCTTCTCATGTGGGGCCTTAGAAATAAAATGCTGTAAACTTTTAATTTGAGCAAATATTGATTCAGTGACTCAGACTTATGTTTTGCAATTTGGACAATTTCACCCAGTGACGACTAAAGGGCAAACAAAGTGGAATAAAGGTGTGTTTGATATGCAGTTTGTGTGACACTGACATTGAAGTCGAACACAGACACTGTTTTCCGTGAAGGAGCAAACTACTTTTTGGTGGAGGCATCACATTTGTAACTGCTTACGTGTTTAAGTCGAGAAGTTGCACAGCTCACTAAATATTGAATGTGAATGGAGAGAAATTGTTATTCTTTAATTTAGCAGCCTTGCAAGAAAATGTAATTATTACTTAACTTTTATATAATAAAATATTAAGGAAAACATCTAAATGGCAAAAAACAACAATTTTCAGGTAGGATTCAACGATACATTTTTAACATGGGGGGGGGGGGGGTTAGGGGCGTTGTCTCAGAGCCTTGATCCATCATTTCAGACCTCTGCTTTAAACTTACTGAGCAGGAACGTGTACATGTCAGTTGCTGTACTGACCACTCTGATCTTACCGTCTCTCTCTCTCTCACTCTCAGGACGAGCTCGGGGTCCAGTGTCAGACCAGTCACCTCGCAGACGGAGGCGCTTCACTGGAGGCTGCCTCAGCTGTAACACACACACACACACACACACACACACACACACACACACACACACACACACACACACACACACACACACACACACACACACACACACACACACACACACACACACACACACACACACTGTCAGTCAAAGCATGGTCAAAAATAGCTCCGCTGCCAGAGCAAAACACTGCTCATTTCTGTCAGTGTCCTCTTTAAAGTGCCCCCTCCCTTCTGGCTGCATGACTGAGGTTGCCACCACTTTCCAGTCCCGTGGCTCTCTTTGCAGGGCAACAGGCTGCAATCCAGAAATAGAAAAAGGGGGTCTTAGTGCAGGGACTATCAACTACTTTACGCAGGAAATGTCATTAGGTCTGGTTATAGGCTGGAGGTGGTGAAAAGGAGCAGAGACTGACAGAGATAGCAGAATAAATCAAAGACCAAAATCCCCTTAAACATCCATCTACTAGAGAGAGAGAGAGAGAGAGAGAGAGAGAGAGAGAGAGAGAGAGAGAGAGAGAGAGAGAGAGAGAGAGAGAGAGAGAGAAAATAAGCCTTTGCTTGGCCGTCCCCTCCACTTCAGCCTGAACTATTTTAAAAGGATAGAGGAACACTGCCTGCGTCGGACGCTGTATTTGGAAAGGAATGTGTGTGGTGGTTGCATCTCGACACAGCTGAACTCACCACGAGGCTTTGAAACACTGGCACCATGATGCAGCACATTCAGACACACATGAAGACCAGTGCTCGCAGTAAACACTTTCAAACTAAATGGTCACCCAAAACAGAAATAACAAGAACACGTTTAGATTTGGTTTTAATCAATAATCCATTGTGCCTTTTCTTTCTATATCACTGTGTCTCTTCCCCTCCTCTGTTCCTCAGGGTCATTTTGCTCCACTCACTGCACTGCATCAGCTGGTGCAGATTTAGCAGTCTGCAGTAGACTTAGAGAAGCAGACAGCCACAACAAGGTCTCTTGTTGTGTTTGTTTACAGTATCAATAACATCCCTTTCACTGCCTACATGGAAGACTCTGCTTGGCCACACGTGCTTATGTTTATTTTCAAATAGTACCAATTGGGTACAGCTTATTAATACGTAGGATACGCAGGGTTTAATCATTTTAATGTGGAGTATATGGATGTTTAACGATACTATATACTTATATTTATTTACCTGCTCACAAGGCCTTTCTGCAGCATTGATTTTCTCTGCATCACATTATTACTAGGGCTGTCAAACGATTAAATTGTTTTAATAGCGATTAATCGCTGAAGTTCTATAGTTAATCGCAATTAATCGCATGTTTTATCACAATTAAAATTCTATTATTTTGCATTTCAGAACTGTTTTTAAGTACATAATAACAATGGAAAGCAATTATTACCAGTGTATCTTGATTGGGAATCAAATTAATGCAAAGAAAGTTACTTTATGAACTTGGCTATTATTTATTTACTGTAAACAAATGTGTGAATCTGTCATTATTATTATTATTATTATTATTATTATTATTATTATTATTGCACAATTCCTCCAAGTACCTATCTAAAACACCACAGCAATTGACTGAGATGTAACACTAACACTTTGCTTATACAGTACAAACAAATGGTCCAAAAACCAGATGCCACAGCAGGACATTTAACCTTTACATTTTTCTAATAACAAGGAATGTAACAATTCTCCTGGACAGAAAAGTAAATGCTGCATGCCTCTGCAACTTCGCTGAAGTGCTCGGCACATGTTTCAGCGTAGTGCTGTTCTTCTATATGTCGAACCGTTAAGGCAAACGAGTGCAAAGTCCAGCCAGAGTCAATATAGTGTTTAGTAACTCCTAAATAATTTTGATTACTCACTGACGTCCAGTGATCCCGGTTAATGAGAGCGTTTGCATTTTGCAGCAGTTCCAGTTTAGCTGCTTTCTCCGTGTCGTACAGGCTGTGTATGAGTGAAACTACTGTCCCCCTCGACGGGTCAGAACATGCCAAACGTAGCACTTCTTTAAGACCTGAGTCTTCTACAATGCTGACAGGTCTGCAGTTAGTTGCCACCCGTTTTGCAAGAGCTGTAGTAATTTTTTTGGGATTTGGTTTCATCCACAGGTCGGCAAGTAGCACTCTCCAAAATACTGCTTTGCCTGAGCCCACTAGCATCAAACTGCGTCACGTTAATATGCTTAGCTCGTAGGTGGTAGCTCAAGCTTGACGTTCTTCGGTGATATTTAAATTCGGCTTTACACAATGTGCATATGGCTTTCGACTTGTCTACGAGCCGTCCGGGAGTTTTTTTAAAAGAAAAGCGCCATTCAGAAGTGTGTTGCTGCTGTCTTTCTCCATTCCGGCAGCCTGCCTGCATTCTGCAGCAGAAGAGGTGTTATGAAGAAGTACGGCAGCGCCAAAGGGTCAAAATAGTAGCCGTTAGGCACTACGCAAAGCCGAGTGAAGTGTAAAATAAATTAATTGCATGCCGGCATGCGATTAAAAAAAAATGAATCGCGTTGGCCCTTAATCGCATTGCGATTAATGCGTTAACGCTGACAGCCCTAATTATTATTATACATTTCAATTAGAGCTGAACATAGTAGTCTATTAGCTAGTGTGTTAGCATGCTAACATTTGCTGATTAGCACTAAACACAAAGTACAGCTGGGGCTCATGGGATCGTCATCAGTTTTGCAGGTATTTGGTCATAAAAAAACGTATTGCAAAAATGTACATTTTAACCTGATAATGGCACTTCATGGAAAAGGAAGGATCAGGAAGTTATTACAATTATTCCTGAGAGGAACGTATAGACCAGTTTCATGGCAATCCCTCCAGTAGTTGTTGAGATACAGTATTTCATTCAAAACTACAAATGTGAACCTCATAAGAGGAAAATGATAGCAAGGGGTGGGGGAGGGAATCAGATGATCACCAAATTCAGTAGGATTCATCCTCTGTGAAGCATGAATGTCTGTACAGAATTTCATGGCTATCCATCCAGTAGATGTTGAGATGTTTCAGTCTGGATAAAAGTGGTGGACTGACACCATTTCCATGTCATAGCTACAAACATACAGTTCCTATCGGGACTCATGTGATGTTATGAGAGCTGCATGACAAGAGTCATCACGGTCACTCACCTCCTCCCTCCTCTCCTCAGACGGGCCCTTCAGCTCTCGCGCCTGGTCATCTTTAGGGTTGAACAGGTAGATGTAATCAGACGAGTAGCTGACCAGAACCTCCTGACCGTCCTCGCTGTAGCACAGAGAAGTCACGCGACACGACTTGTTGGACAGGTGAGCGGGAACAAACCTCACGCACATGCCCGTCGTCCCCCGGCCCATGTAGTTACCTGCGGATGAGAAAGAGAGTCTCTAACTATCTGGTTGACAAGCTGGAGAGATATGCCCCTGGTGGGGCCTTCAGATCATCATACTCTCCGTTGCTCACTGTTCCAAAAGCCAAGACAAAGTTCTGGACCAAAACTGTGAAATTCTTTGCCTGTGATTCTGAGGACAGCTTTAATGCTCTTTAAAACTTTCTTTGTATGTATTTTAAAGTTTTAACTCACCAAGACCAACAAAGTTGATCACATTAATGTAGAGCTCAGATTTGAAAATGACTACTATATAGTACTAGGGCCAAAATACAGCTCTGATCTGCTGCTACGTTATGAACCAATAACCATTCACTTTTTATAATTTTTGCATAACAACTCAGAAAACTTGAGGTCTGCTCCAAACGTCTGTCTGTTTGTTTGCCAGTGACTTTTAATTAGGGCTGTCAGCATTAACGCGTTAATCGCGATGCGATTAAGGGTTGAGCATAATGCGTTTTTTTTTGTTGTTGTTTTTTTTTATAAAATCGTATTAATCGCATGCCGCCATTTATAAATTTATTTTCACTACACTCTGCTTTGCGTCATGCCTCGTAGGCTACTATTTTGCCGTACTTCCTCGTAACACATCCTGCTGCTGCAGGAATAGCAACGCGGATTTCGGTGCCTCATTCTGGTGCCACTGATATGTCTGCACTTCTCTCGGATGCTCTGAAACAGACGATACAGGCAACAGAAACATTGCTGCACGTGACGCTAGTTAACACTATACTCAATATCAGCTAACGTTAGCCTACCGCTAGCTAGTATCTGGATTAAACAGGTTACAATGCTGACAGCTAAC
>CM042327.1:12983019-13240519 GCA_023566125.1 Zingel zingel | reverse complement strand
GACTAACAGAAACAAAAAAACAACAACTATTTTGAACTAAACTGAAACTTTGATTCCAGCTTCTCAACTCTAAGTACTTTCTTATTTTCTTTCATTTGATATCATTGTAAACTGATTAAAAAAATAACAAGCAGTTTGAAGACGTCAATCTGGGAAAATGTGACAATTTTATAGAGACCAAACCAGAGGCTCCCAACCTGGGATCGCAAGATAAGTCTAAGGGGTCAGGAGATGATGATGAAGGGAGGAAATAAGAAAACAAAATGTTCCTACACAGAATTACATTTATTTTTCTGTGTTTTCTCTAATCTGTGCACCTTAAAGTGCCCATATTATGAAATGTTATGTTATTTTGTGTCTCTGATACAAACTTGGAAAAAAACATCCATGCTGTTTTGAGTGAGATACGGGTTTCTGTATATAACCTGCCTTCAGTCTCCAGGTGAGCTGTTCAAAATCTGCAGGGCTTTCTACATCACTAGCCGAAATGACTCGTTCTCAATGGCAAAACACTGCTACAACACACACGAGTTCACCATAATCTACAAAAGAACTACTTACATGTCCCTGTTCTGCAGGTATTCCATGCAAAGTTGGAAGTGCGCCCTTGTTTAGAAGAAGTCTCCCAGCTAATCCTGCCTTGTACTGACTGAAGTTAGAGAAACAGCTAGCTAGCTGATGTGATCCTTACCTAGCTACTGCGCATGTGCGACTTGCAACAAAGATGGTACAGAAGTGAAATGTCTCACTCTGGAGCTAAAACATAGAGCTCAACACACAGGGTGAAAAGAGGATCTGCAGCAATGTGCAGTACAACAAAAATATAGTGTTTTTTGAAAATTAAACCATGTAAACCTATTCTGGTACAACCTCAAAATACAATTATGGTCCCTAGGGCGTCCTTCTTCCAAATGTTATGGAGTACCATGGGGGAACAGTCTTGAGATGCACCCAATCATTAAATGGCTTGTTGCTTCTCCTGTGAGAGGATTAGTGTCCAGGATTTATGCTAAACTGATGCAAGTATCTGTAGGAGAACACCCAATAGTAAAGAAATGGGAGCGAGAGCTGAGCCCGGGGGGGGGGGGGGACGTAATTAATTGGGAGACCGTTTGGGACAACATTTCCCACTGTTCCAAGAACCCAAATCACCAGCAGATCCACTTCAACATATGTCATAGGACATATTTGACTCCTCAGAAGAGATACGTCTAAGATAAGTCATTCCCACTCCCTATTGCACGTTCTGCCATCCTGAACAAATTGGAACTCTCCTGCACATGGTCTGGGACTGTGAACCGGTTCACGAGTTCTGGCATAAAACAACATCAATAACATCTGATTCGATAGGATGTCGACTTTCTACTGACCCGATTGTTTTGTTACTTAATGACGACTCTAAATTACACCTGCTTGAGAGACAGAGGAAAGTTTGGCTAGCTGGCTCAACCGCAAGCAAGAAAATGATAGCTCAGTGCTGGCTCCCCCCTCCCCCTCCCGCTTTGTATAAAACAGTGGTTGGCATACTTCTTGGACATTGTTATGCTTGAGCCAAGTCATCAACTATACACCTATGGAGAGACGCAGCAGCGCAGGTATCGGTCCTAATGACCTCATCATCACAAGAATTAGAGGAGAGTGTGTTTTTGTTTGTTTGTTTTTCTCGAGAACGCAGAGGGTGGGGGTGGGAGAGGGTTTTTGTTCAATTGTATTTGTATGTTCTAAATATAAAAAAATTGATCTAAACATTTTTTTTAATAAAATACAATTATGAACCTCAAAATGAGCATAATGTGGGCACTTTAAGGGTTCACAATCAAAAAAAAAAGGTTGGGAATCATTGAGGGTCTAATGTCCTTGTCCAATTCAAATTACTTTTATTAACATTCAACTGAAATCACTGTCAAATCATGGTCAAACATATAATCCATCCATGAATATAAAGTGTAGCACAAGAACATTCACAGTTGGCTGCCACTCTGTGGATCAATATTTCATTAACCCCTGCTTGTTGCAGTTTCACTGTTTTCATCATCACACTTTTGCTCTTCATTTCCACAGACTCCCACTGATGCAATAAATGAAATTACACTGCCTGCCTGTCCGTTTACCACATCCTGCAACCTGAACCAGAGGCTGAATATTAGAATACATTTTAAACTGAGAAAGTTTAATCGATTTTGATCATCTGAAGTAAAATGGTATCAGATTGTGAGGCGGCGTATAGGTGAATCTATCTTGTCTTTCTCATGTGATGAAAGATTTAGAGGCAGACAGTGAGAGCAGATTCAAACAAGGGGATGAGGTCATCTAAATGCTTCATTGTGCCTTTTTTAATCACAGGTCTACCTTGTGTCTACCTTGAAGTTCGTTAGGGTTTTCCCAGGCTAGGAATAAACTGCAAATCTCTCATTCTTCAACCAAAAACAGCAAGTTGTATTTTGCAACTGATACAACTACTACCCTGTTTCCACTAATTTTGCAATGTTTGGTATGGCTCCTTCTCGCCCTTTCATACCACTTTAACCACCTCATCCAACAGCTGACACGGTTGAGGCGTGCTGAGCCACCTATACAAAAACACTCAGACCATCCACTTACTGAGAGGAGGCAGCGCACCACTGGGCAGTGTTGCATTTTATTGAGGACAACGAAAGAAAAATGGGTGACAGCTTCACATGGCCAAACATTGTGTTTCTGGTCATTTTATTTGTATGCGAGGTGTCTGGAGGGGTGTCTATATCTATGTTTGGTGTATTTTGTAAAAAGAAAATTGAAAGTTTGACAATAAAATATTTCAAAGAAAAATGCCACCCAAAAAAAAAAAAACAGATGTTCAGCTGGGTCTTCACCTTCAGTTAGGGCTGCAACTAACAATCAGTTTCATTGTCAATGATTATTTGATTATTTAGTCTATGAAACGTCTAAAAACAGCCCATAACAGTTTCCCACAGCCCAGGGTAATGTCTTCAAATGTCTTGTTTTATCTGACCAAAACAAAAACAGAGAAAATCAGCAAATCACCAGAACGGAGAGGCTGGAACCAGATAATCTTTAGCATTTCTTTTTACTATTTTTGCTTGAAATATGGCTAAAAGTGAAAGAGCTAATATATAAATAACATGCAATAAAAATGTTCCTCTAAATCCTTTTTGAGACGAGGCGGGAATTGAAGTGACGCTCTCCTGTGGTTGCTGTGGTGTTTTGACTGGACTGACGTCCAGGCTGATAGTGTGACAGAATGTGTGACTGTCAGCTTCAGGTTTCTCAGTGGTATTAACCACCTGGAGTTAAAGATCTGCTCTCTGTCAGACACTTGGGCTTCACAAAGTGGTCGAAAAAAGTGGCATGGTGTGTTGTTTTTCTTTGCAAGACGACATTAACTAATAAAAAAATGAAAACAGATCAAACATTTGTGGGGCACTTACACAGCCATCATGTACATTCAGTGTCCCTTCAAGTTTCAGTCTCTGGACAAATTCTCTTCTACCTGTGAAAAAAATTAAAAATGTAAAAGAATGACAGGATTTTGCTTTATTTTTCTTATCCTATTGAATGATAGCCTCCATCCATCCATCCATCCATCTATCCATCCATCCATCCATCCACCCATACTCTAGTTAGGTACAATAGTAGTTCTGTAGACTGGTATTAAATATCACATTAAACATTTGGATTCAGTGTTTCTGTAGCATGTACTTATTCATGCAGGGGAAGCCTCTGTTGAACTTGCTTGTGCCAACAGATAAAAAAAGAGAAAAGATGCTGCTGATGGATGAGAATGCAGGAAAAAGTGGTCTGATTATATATATATATATATATATATATATATATATATATATATATATATATATATATATCTATCTATCTATCTATCTTTCTGCTGTATCAGGAAATGAGTGAACAACATGTTCTCTGAAACGACAGCTCTTAAGAGAATAAAGTGACAATAAAACACAAATTAAAAAGTAAGATTTGTTGGGGATTTGTGAGTTAGCAGCAGCATTAACTACTTAGACACTTATATTTTGATCTCGGGATCAATTACTCATTCGTTGTTAGAGGAGCCGCTTCAGGATGAGATGAAGTATCGCATTATTTAAGTCATAATTCTTTGGGTTCTTTCTTAGTTATTACTCATCATGCAACAATAAAGTAATTTTGTGATACTTTTTCATCACTTTTCCGACATGAGTCGTGTCCAAAATCCACGTTACACAATACTCTAAACATCTATTTTTGGTACTTTTGCATCTCATTGTGGTCGACTCATTTTGGTTCTCTTTGTGGGCATTTTGCAACTCTGTAGTCATTTTGTGTCTCTATTTAGTTGTTTTGCGTATGTTTGTGGTCATTTAGCTTCTCTTCGTGATCGTTTTTTGTCCCCAGCAACATTTTGTGAGTTATGACCCCTGAGCCCCTGTGCCTGAGCCCGGTAGTCCCATTCAGTAATCCATCCATGGCCACATATGAAAATGGTAGACTAATTATATGAAAATATTCTTACTACAGTCATGATCAGACATCTCACACAAGATGTTTTTCACTGGTTATCATAATCATAAACACTACCGGTCAAAAGTTTGGGGTCACTTAGAAATGTCCATTCCAGACAGAATACCAGCTGAGATCAGTAGCACTGTTTTTTTAGACAGGGCAGCAGTTTTCAGATTACATTATGTGCTTACATAATTGCAAAAGTTCTCCAATGTTTTGTCAGTTAGCCTTTTTAAAATTATATCAGATTAGTAAACGCCTTTGTTGCCTTTGGAACATTGGATGAATAGTTGCTGATAATGGGCAATGTAGATATTGCATTAAAGATGGCCACTTCTTTCTACAACAGTCGAGAACCCTTTTCCAATTATGTAAACACATAATTAAAAAAAAAAAAACGATGCAACTGATCAGATCTCAGCTGGCATCCTGTAATGGAGTGGAATGGACATTCCCAAACTTTTGACTGGTAGTGTATATAATGTGTCATGTGATATCTTGTAATATCTATCTCGTAAAACGTGCGTGAGAGATATAATTTAAAAAGTTAATTACAACAAATGTACATTACATTTTGGTATAACAAAACTAGGGACTGTAAGCATGTTGGTTTGCATGTATGTGAATATTGTTGTTTAGTCTCAGATACATTGTTTTTAACCTTTATTTATTCAGTTCCTTTTGCAGGAACGCCCTGCACACATTCATACCTGGAAACTGGAAACTGCCCAGTACAACCACAGTCTGAACCACTGAGCAGTTGGGGTTAACGGCCTTGCTCAAAGTGGTGGTAATGAGTGAGGGACAAGCGCTGCTCTTTCACTTTCCCCACCCAGATTTTTATCCTGTCGGTCTGGGGATTGAACCGACGACCTCCCGGTCACAAGCTCGCTTCTCTAACCTTTAGGCCACCAATGCCCCATTGTGAACCCTGGTCCACTTTTAACTCGCTGGGTTCTTCAGGTACCTCGTGCCAGGACTGAACTTGGAAAGACTGTGCAGCAGCCTCATGGAATCTCTCACAACATGACCTAAAACTAAATACTTCTATATCGCTTGGACGCTTTAGGGCTCTAATTAATAACTGTCCACTACTCAACCTGTAAGAGTTTGAACTGATATTGTGTGTTGTTTTGTATAATTGTATTTCTATTTTACATGGTTTGTTATTGATTGTTTGTGTGATGTCTTTTGTTCATGCTTGGCATCACTGTCAGGTGATTCCCAGTCTTAAATAAGGGTTTGGAATGAAAAATATATCAACAAATTATTATTTTCACTATCAGTTGATTGATTGATTGCTTCTTTTTAAAAATATTATTATTAATCAATTATTTTGATGGTTTATAAAAAGTCATAATTAAAATAAATGTCCATCACTGTGAAATATAGTGATGGACATTTTTTTAATTATGACTTTTTAATAGAGCATAACCAACAGTCCAAAACCCAAAGATATTTGATTTACAACAGTAAATCATTGCTTTAGAGCGGCTTATATCAGAGAATGTTTGACATTTAAACTAAAAATCTGCTGAAATGCCAATGTTGATTCGGACATGCCTAGCGCATTGAGTAGTTTTATCTCTAATTTCACACCTATGCCAATATGTTGTGTTTTATTAGAGTTACTGGGTGTGTTTTTGAAGTCTCCGATCAGCATGTTAAACAGGGATTAATGTCATTATTAACACTTAAATCTTGCTTAAGTTCAGAGAAAGCCCTAAGGTTACACACACACACACATTTCTTTTAAACCCCCCCCCCCCCCCCCCCCCCCCCCCCGGAAGTGTCTCTGGAATTCAATGTTGACCACTACTTGTTGCCCCCATCCCCCATTTTAAGGCTAAATATAACCTACAAGAGCTCAGACCCACACATCACTGCATGTATCCCTTAACTATAACACAATAACAGCTCAAACCATATCTCAGTCAAGCTAAATACAGCGCTGACTAAACCTCTGGGGCACCTGCCCCACCTCTACAGGCTTATAAATCTTCAGGAAACCAGGCTGACTGTTAGACAGGCCAAATTGCAGACAAGTCTTATAAACCTCTCTGTCTCCCTGTGTGCCAGCAGCGCTGTCCTCGGTTACTGTTGTTTTATCATATTATTCTCACACAACCAACACAGAGATCGACATGCAGCAAAACATAGGTAAAGTCTCACTAATGAGGACAATCACTGCAAGTTAACTCACACTAGTGAGTGTTATAGTTTTGCCCTTGTTAAGCTTAAAACATGAATGTAAAACAAATATACATTATTTTAAACCACATGGCACGGCTACCTTTACACACTGTAAAATTAATCTTTCAACCTAGTATACTGACAAATGCTCTTATTTATAAGTGCCATAATAACAAGGCCAATGTATCATTGTATCTTCTTGTGAGACAGTTGAAACACTGAAGTGTCATGCAAGTTTAAAAAACATGTTTTAATAACTAGAAATGGAATGAAGCAAGTATTATTTTTATGTGATCTGTTAGTCTTGTGAAGTTTGGAGCTGAAGCAGTCACCTTCATTTATATATATATATATATATATATATATATATATATGGAATATTACACTATTTACTCCATATTTCCTTGCTTGATTCTATTGGTCTTGTGTCTAAAGTTAACATCAATTTCACAGATTAAAAATATATTCTATGAGGCAGACGTATATTATATTGTTCATATGTTCCAGGTTGCTGTGAGTGCGTTTAGGAGAATGAGACCTTGAGCACTTTGTTGCAAAAAGCACTTTAAAGTTCAGTTACACACATACATACATACATACATACATACATACATACATACATACATACATACATACCATATAACGGAAATAGCATCTATGCTGCAATTCCTGTGCAAAATAATGGCATATCTGAATGAGATAAATATAATTTTGCTGTAGCCATTACCTCACAAAAAGCTGCACTATTAAGGATTATATATAATATTTAACCCCATCTAACGTTAGTGCTTAAGCTCTGGACTCTCACATCTCCGCTTTTACATGAGTAAATTAAATGTACAGGCGGTCTCTGCTGTGTTTACACTTTGCAGAATGAGTAACTTAGCTCTCTGTTATAAAGTAGATCGGAGCACAGTCATGTTGGGTCTAGCTGTCATTGGATGTGCTTCAGCACCGCAGACACAGCCTTCAGTGGAGTTACCTGCCATACACAATGTTAAAATAATACATGTTTTCTTGTCATCTCACCTACGTTTCCGTTAGCATCAAAGAGGCTTGTTTTGTTCTTACCTAAATAGTTGGTCCTGATGGTGTTAGGCTCGTTGTATCCAATTAAACGTTTATTTACATCCCAAACCAGGTTTCCAGAGCAGGACATTGTGACCATATGTGGGCTTTAATTAACAATAACATTGAAACTAAGCTAACCCGTTCCTGTTGATGTCGCCTTTTATCTATCGTTGCTTGGGTTTTGCCATGGAGATCAGTCCCTGTGTGTCGGGACAGCGCTAACGTTAGCTGGCTGCGACACTCAACGTCTGCATCGCTGGAGGTGAAAGACTCGCTCCTGTCCTGTCTCCGCTGTCCTCATGAGTTTACATTCACTGTACTGCTGCTCTATGCGCTGCTAACTATCTGTCCTGCTAGCCTAGCCTGGTTTATTTCTTCTAGCAGGCAGCGGTCAGCTGTGTCCAAACAACGCGATAAACTACGTGTTTTGACAGGGAGGATAGGAGCGCTCGTTTTAAGGAATTACATAGCTGTCGGGGCGGTGTGTATCCAGGAAAACTAGGAAAATCCCTATGGAAAATCCTGCAGGAAACATTTGCTGGACATTTTTTTTTAGATTTGAAGACGTGGTGAAAGAAGTACCCAGATATTTAAAAGTAGCAATGCCACAGTGGAGAAATACTATGTTGAAATTAAAAGATCTACATTTACAATTTTACTTGGGCTAAGTAAAAGTACAAAATTATTAGCATTATAATAAAGTACTAAAGTAAAAATATTCATGATGCAGAATGGCCAATTTCAGAATAATGCATATAATATTGAATTATAATTATTGATGCATTAATATGGACATCGCCTTGATGTTGCAGTTGGTAAAAGTAGAGCTGGTCTTTTCTAGTGAATTTCACCAAGGGATCAATAAAGTTCTTTTTTTACCCATAATAATACATCATAATTTATTTGTTGATTATCTTTTAAATCATTAATCTGTATCTGCAAAGTAACTACTAACTAAGGTTATCAAATAAATGTAGGCCTAGTGAAGTTTACTGGAATTTTAGTGGAATGTAGAAGTATGAAGTAAAACGGAAATACTCAGTTAAAGTACAAATACCTCAACATTGTACTTAAGTACTTGAAAAGGTATAGTTACATTACACCACTGCAAAACTTAAATTATGGAGGTCTAAAAACTAGATTTTGACACAGGGACTCTTTTCAGGACAGGTCCTTGACTTCAGGAAATAAAGCAGGACCCTGGGGCGTCCCGGGAACTCACCAGAGTGTGTACCATCACGGCTGAGTCCTACTGCAGCGGCTGAGGCTCGAGTCTGGCCCAGGGCCCTTTGCTGCAGGTCTTACCATCTCTTTCCCCTTTCCTTTCTGTCAAGATCTAAATAAAGCATAACATGCCTAAAATAAAGCAGGGCCCATGTTATTAAGGTCTTTGTCAAGCCAGTTGATGTTGTCCTTTAGTGGTGCTCTGAAATGCAGAAGATGCAAAGAAAGCTCTGTTTATTAGATCGCTCGGGACATGATGGGAACAGCCATGCTGTGTATAGCATTCCCACTTGGTGACAGTGGTAATCAAGCCTGGATAAAATTGTAAGCTGCTGTTTTATTCAAAGTTTGAATAAAACCAGACAGGTTGTTTTACAACATATGTTTTGTTGACTTTTCCAGAACCCTCAAAGACAGAGCCGGATTACCGTTTTAGGGGACCCCGGGGCAAAAAAATGTCTGTTGGGCTTTTGTTACAGGGCCGCAAGAGCAGTTTGTAATGCAGGACCTGCAGTTGTTGTTATCTTACTTCAGTAGGACTTGGCCTCGGGGACCTTTGCCTGCTTTGCCCACGTGGTAATACAGTCCTGCTCAAAGATTATTGTATGTCCATTTTGAATCATCCTCACACATAAATCAAATATTGAACTTAAAAAATTGGGAGTCCTCATAATCATATGTTGTCTTTGCCTGTCCTGTTGTCCTATTTTCGACACAAATAAATTATAAACCTGTTATTATATTAAACCATTCAAATTCAAACTAATAAATATGAAATTAATTTTTTCCCTTAAACAATTTAAATGGAGAGTACAATCAAATAAATCCAATCACTAACAGTTACAGAGACAAAATAAATAATGAAAGGATAAAGACATTCTACATGTATTACATTCTACATGTATCATGAATACAATTGTAACATTTTATTTTGTATGGCCTTTTTGATTTCAATGTAACTTAAGAGAAGTTATCAAATGTGTAACATTCCACATTTTTTTTTGTAAAATGTTTGCCTCAAAATCATAACATTTGCAACAAAATTGAATCAAATTAAATTGTCGGATCTTTATATTCAAACTATAGTATTCATCTTCAACAGACAGCTCTATGTTGTGGTAATGTTAAAAACCTAAACACCTAAAATCTGAATTCCATTTTTTCCCCCCAGTAGAATTACTTGTCAAAGCGATGATTTGTTTCCACCCAGTTGGGATACGCCGGACTGAAAAAGTAGCAGTCCTTTCTAAACCAATCACACCGTTGTTCTGACAAGGCGGGCCAATGAGGATAGTGGAACAGGTCACCCCCCTGCCTCGCGCGGTAGGTAGGTTGCATCGTACAGAAAGTCACCTCGGCTCGTCGTGTCGGTCAAACAGAAGTTAACGTTACCGAGAAGCTAGCAGTGCAGATAGCATGGTTACAGTGGTGCCGAGGGAAGGTCGACAGTAGGACAGCAGCATCACCTCAGATCGTTGGACCTAGCTACCTGCCATTTATGTATTTAACAACATCGTGCAAGTAGACGAAGGCAAACGTTTTCTGTGGCCTTAAAGACTAACGTTAGCTAACGATTTTGCGAGCCAGCTTCAAGTCCCGCTCAGTGTCTTCATTTCCATCCGAACAACATCTACAATCATGGCTGCGCTGAGAGTGTCCTATCACAGGATTTTGGACAAGATCGAGCATATGCTGCCCGCCAAACTGAGACCTATTTACAACCACCCGGCAGGTAATACAGAGTTGTATCACCCGGCGTGTGATTCGCAGTCTGGGTCTGTGTTTGTGATGTCCCTCGGTGGTGGGTGACTGGTTGGGCTCTGTGTTTCCAACTGTGATATGTGGTAACGTTACAAGTGATGTGGATCAAACAGCAGCTCCTGTCTATTCTTGATACTTCTGTATGAAGGTCATTGATTGTTTTGATATCAGTGTTGTCCTGGGAGACCCTAATCTGCTGGGATCCTAAACAGCTCAGTCTGTGAAGAAAAGCCAAGAAGTTTATTGTGGTAATATTTAAAAGGCGTTAAAATGTAGATTATTTATTTTTAAACCACTCATCAGCCAGAACAGTTGTACTGTTATTGTCGTCATATCAACTTGTGCAAATAACATACGATCTCTAGAAAATCAACGTTATGATAATCGAGGGCCTACTTTTAATTCTAGTTGGGCTGCAACTACCAATTATAAATCTGCGTATTAGTAATCGTATTACTCTTTCGTTTAATTGTAATAGTCTATGAAATGTAAAACAAATATATGAAAAATAGCGAAGAATGATCACCATAAGTACTGTGGGGCCTAAGGTGACGTCTTAAAAATGTCTTGCTTTGTCCAAGCATCTGTCCAAAACTCAAACATATTCCATAAAAATATTCTACAGATAAAAGCAGCAAATCGTCATATATGAGAAGCTTACAGAAAGCAATATTTTTTATTTGTTTAACTCACTGTAGGGCTGGGACAATATGCTTTGGTCCGGATTCCATTCCTTCACGATACATGGGTGCCGATTGAATTTGTATTGCGATTTTCCATTATTGCGATTCTAGAAATATTGTGATTCGATAGTATTGCGATTTTCTTTTCCCTCTTTAACAAAAACAAAAGATGAATAATACACACCTAGAGACAATATATCTTGAGCCATTTCTAAAAAAACTGAAAACAATGCACATCACATGTCAGTCAGTCTGACATTTATTTTATTGGTAAAGAAGTACATAACATGTATTTTCTGCTTTCGGTCGGTTTTGCTGGAAACTGATATGATGTACTCGCCGTCGGCGGTACTGTATAAACAGAAAATAATCAGGTGAAACGTTGATAAAAAAATATTGATTCTGGGGAAATAATTGATTTTAAAAAATCATTACAAGAAAAACCACGATACACACGTGAATCCATTTTTTTCTCCTACACCTAATAAAGAGTAATCTATTATCAAAATTGTTTCTGAATATATATATATATATATATATATATATATATATATATATATATATATATATATATATATATATATATATATTGTTTTGCCTTAATTTACTTATTGTTCAAGCTTTAATCATGATTTATAGCATTTTTAATTTGTCTAAATCTTGTGATACAGTGTTGAACATTGAAGTAACTTCTACACTCGGTTAAAAGATACACCTAGCTCAGACTAAAGCAGTAGTCCTGCAATACATCTTACCTTCATGAAGGTATGATTTGTCAACCCACTTTTTATAAATAAGGGCAGACTAATTATACGAGAAACACCTCCCAATGTAATGCAATGCAATTCCACCACACCCCAAACAATGACACCTCTCTAAAAAATAACCATCCTGAACAGAAACTGAGCATTATAACCTTTATGACGAAGGATTCATTGCGTTAGGGCTGCATTGTGTTTAGATAGGACTCCTAGGAGTACCTAAAAAAACTGAACTGAACTATTTCTATACACACACACACACACACACACACACACACACACACACACACACACACACATTCAGATCTCCTTGACACGTATACTATCAAAGGGTACTGAGATTGAGGAGTCACAGGGGACAGTCTGGTCTTTGCTTTGCTCGGTTACTGGAGCTCTGGTTGTCAAGGACAACTTTCTGACCAGGTAATGGAGGGGCGGAGACTAGCCACCTGCCTCAGCAATGATTTGCCACGATAGAAGTTCTTGTTTAGCCTGCAGCATAGTGCAGGAATGTGAAGAAACCTCATTCCAGACCAGCAGCTTTTCTGTGCATTCAGTAGCTACCTCAGTTTATGTGAGATATTTTGTGTTATTGCTTTGCAACATGTTGTTGTCCTGAAGCCAACATTCAGAGATTGAGGACAGTTAAAAGGTATTGCTATTAAAAAAAAAAAAAAAAAAAAAAAAGAAGTTCTCCCCAGGGGAGATGTTACTTCAACGGGATATGTCACAGAGATAGCCTGTTTAGTGTGTGTCTGTACAGGTGGGCCGCCTGCCTTGTTGTCTGCCCGCCATATGAACCCATACGTACAACAGACATATTACAGGTGCATCCGAGCTCCTGCCCCTGTCACTCTCGCTAGCTAAGAAATCCCGGTATTCTAGTGCTATGTCCAGGGTGTGATTAAACAGCAGTTTGGGACAACAGGAGTCAGTCCTTATTTGTTTAGTTCTGTTTTTAGTTGTTGTTTTTATTTTATTATTATTTTTAATGTACTAATCTCCCGCTGTTACTGTTATTGCTGTTAGATTGGTGGTTTGTTCGAAATAAAAAAGAATATGAAAAAAAAAAATTAAACTCAACAAAAACATATTGCCATGTGGTGTTTTATTAACTTGTGTAGGGCTGCATACGTGTCCCGGTATCTGTTCGCGATTATTCAGGCTGGAGTTGCTCGACCGGATGATTATTTTTCATTTTTACGCCCATTAGAAAAGCCCAGCAGGCAGATTAGAAACTAGAGCCAGACTGATATATCGGCGGGCCGTTATTATCGGCCGATATTAGGCATTTTCCAAACTATTGGTATCCTTTATCGGTCGGGCTCTATTAGAAACCTCAGGGGGAAAATCTTGAAAAACTTTGAAATTACACCAAATAATATAATTATATATACTGTTGAAACATAACTGCCAAGTTTCATTTCTCCCTTTCTACGTTGTTTTTATTTTAGGTCCGAAAACAGTTTTCTTCTGGGCCCCGATGTTTAAATGGGTGAGTACATTTCCACAAAGTTTAATTTATGTAGGTATACCAGTGTTCCCAACCTTTTTTGGCTTGTGACTCCTTAAAAACAAAAAAGTAAGTAAGAAATGAGGATTATTTTGTGTTTGCAGAAATGTGTTTACGGTTGGGAACCATTGTCATAGACACAAAGGACTTAACCTGTCACCATTTTAGTCTCATCAATTCAAATAGATGAATGTGGTCTCTTCACCTCTACAGGGTCTGGTAGCAGCCGGTTTGGCTGATATGACTCGGCCAGCCGAAAAACTCAGTACCTCCCAATCTGCAGTGCTGACAGCCACAGGTAAAGTTAAATCATAGTGTGATCTAGGAAAAGACCAAAAAATATGTCCTGTACATAAAGCTATAGTGCACATTTATTTACATTCATTGCCATTGCCAAATGAGTTGATATAAAGCTAATTAAGCCTATCAGCTCCATAGAACTCTCTGTATTTCTCAGTATGGCTATGTTTACAAAATGGTGCCGTCTGACGACAAGCTGAGTGATGCGTTTTACAATTACAAGACTTCTAAAGAGTCCATCATGTTTTTTTAATCCTCCTTGTCCTCCTTGATTTGACGGGTTAAGCGCTACTAATAACCGAAGGTTTGCGTTATGTGGATGCGCCGACAGTGTTGTTGTCATTACCGTATTTTCCAGAGTATAAGTCGCATTTATTTAGAAATTTATTTCACAAAATCCAAGACCAATAACAGACATTTAATCTGGAAAGGCAAGTTATTCAACCACACAATAGTACACAGAACAACAGGCTGAATAGGTGTCCGGTATGTTAACGTAACACATTGAGTTATTCAGCTACACAATAGCATAAAGAACATACCTGGGAGGCTAAATTAACATAACAAGCCAGTGAGTCCAACAAGTGGCTGTAGATGGTAATGTTTACCTCTTGGTTCATGTCAGTCAGTATGAATTAACATTTAAAAAATGTTGATATATAAGGACCAGCCAAACTATAAAAAAAAAAAAAAGTGCGACTTGTAGTCCGGAAAATACGGTACTTAGAATTCCTCATGGGGACGATAGAAACTACACACTGTAGCTTTAAATAGTGCACCTTAGTCGAAGGATTTTCAAAATATGCGGCCGTGAATTTTTTTTTTTTTTTTTTTTATCTCTGCCTTGTTCAGTCTGATCAGTTTATCTGTTCCAAAGGAATATATCCAATCTGTGCTAAAGGTTGTGTGATGCATCTGCTTTTGCAATATGTTTCTTCAAACAAATCTTATCTTTTACGGCCAAAACACAGACTCTGTTCTCAACAGCTGGTTTACCATTAGTGTGCATAACCTTACGGCTGACCTTCTTCCACCAGGCCTGATCTGGTCCAGATACTCATTGGTCATAATCCCGAAGAACTGGAACCTGTTTTGTGTCAACTTCTTTCTCGGCTGCGCAGGAAGCTCCCAGCTCTACAGGATTTGGAGGTGTGTGTGTTTGTTGTGCTTAATGTACAGTCTAACTGACCTTATTTCTGTTAGAACTACTTTCATGATCAATTGTAATTATATAAGTGATGCAAGATAAGTGCACCGTAGATTTCTGTTCAATATGTATTCCTTATGCATAGCTGATTAGAAGTTGAGCTTATCTATCTATTACATCACTGGTTACTTGGTTGTTTACTCTATTCTTGCGTGGCGGTTTACATTCCGTGTGTTTGACTATGACAGAGAACTGTTGGCCCCTCCCTTTGTGTTGATGTCCCGCTGGCTGGCTGATTGACCATTTACTACTGAGCTTGATTGATTGTGCCATACAGTATTTGTATTCGCCTAACAAAAAACTAAATAAAAGTATTATTTATTAAAATTAATGATACGTAGTAATAATTTAAATGTTGCTACAGCTCACGTGTGTTTCTTTATTCACTGTGACCAGGCAGCACATGAAATGGTGGAATAACGTAAAAAAAAAAAGAAATTCATAATGTAAAATAAATATATAATGTCATTTTTCTTCTCTAATAGGCACAACCAGGATTTGAAGGCACAGGCTAAAGAAGCTGCAGAGTCCTGAGTGCTTTTCTGTTGCCAACACTTCCTTCAGTGGACTTAAAAGGAGACATCAACCTGCCCCTTCCATCATCTCTACATCGTTTCCATGCCATAACCATAATTCTACCACATTAAGCCTGTTGGAAATGTGCACTTTTCCTTGAGTTTCAAATTACCTCAGGGTGTAAAAAAACAAGAGACAGAGCATCTTTTGAACTGTTTTAACACACACACTTAAGAATTGTGGTCAACGCACAAGTACAAAAACTTGTATGATTGTACATTCTTTAATCTATGTTCATGCTTTATGTCTTGTGCACTAGTTGGGAAGTTTTTGTTTTTTTCCATCATTATTTTTCAGGTGTAGCAATCAGTACCTCATGCATTAATTTCCCAAAAAAATGTAACTCTTGCATATGTGTTGAACGTGGTTTAAAGGAATGTTTTCCCAAATGAAATTAAGAGGGAATTCATCACATTAATTTTTTCCAATTACTTATTTATCAATAGGTTACAGTTATGGCATCTGTACCTCAGTGGATATTAAATCATTATTGATTTACATGTAATGATTCCTTCAATTTTAATGGCTTTAATCTGTGTGAGAGCAAATCTTAATTTATTAATAACTTGATTAAAACATGACCTTGTAGTGAAAACTGTCTTTTTGATCGTTAAAGTCAACAGGCGAACACTGACGCGCTAACGGCTCTTTGTTATCAAAATCCTGCTGTTGAATGCCTTTTTGTTCCTAGAAAGGTGTTTTATATTTTTCTGTGTAAGAATAGTACTTTCATTGACATGTTCCCACTATAGTTAACATTTACAACCCCCTGAATATTTTAGTAATAATTGGTGTCATCACATAAATATTTCTTCTGCTGACTGTTTGAACAAATGGCACTTGGATGGTCGATAATTATGGCTCTGTAATGCTAATAAATCCTGTTTGAGGACATTACCTGATGGTAATTTTTTAGTTGTTTCTCACTTTTATAGAATTAAAAATTGAATAGAAAATAATTTACTACAGTCCTAAAAGATAAATTCAGTCGAGTTTATTGAAGTAAAAGAGGCATAATAATATATATAAATATAGGTGTGAGCTACACTGTTTAAAGTATAAACCTTTTTGCGCTTCAGTCCTTTTACATGGGCAGCACTAGTCCAGAGACGGGACAATCTGAAACTTCATCCCTCTCTGCTGCTTACAGTCTGCACTACAGAGCAACGGATCATTTTAACATCCGCAATGGAGATAATTCTCAACACCGTTCTAAGGTAACTTTTCTTTTTACCAAAAACACACATCCTTCAGAATATTTTTTTATATTAAGCTTGGGTCATTCCATGACAAAATTATCGTAACTTCACCGATTCAAATTTAGAAGTCTGACACCAGGATAGATTACAGCAAAGAGGCATCATCTGGACTAAGGTTAGAGGCTCAGATTAAGGTTTGGTGGAGCTATGATAACATATTGACATGTCATAGCAGGAAAAGTACAGTTTAAATTAATACATTTAGTATTTCAGTGTCCCAGGGCTCTGGTACTAAGTCTGCTAGCTCCCTAAATAGGATAATTTGTTAGTAACAGGTGCTTTTCCTGTTACAAGTCAAAATGTCTGCTATGAAAAGGGCCTCCTGATGTTCACCATAATGCAACAGTAATAGTCTTAAGTGACTGTCTTGATTGAGACAGCCAAACAATCTTTTTTTTTTTTAAAGATTTTTTGGGGCATTTTAGGTCTTTATGACATGCAGCAAAGGGCCGGAGGGCGGAGTTGAACCTGCGGCACCTGCTCTACCAGATGAGATACCCAGGCGCCGACAGCCAATCTTGTCAGAAATCCAACGGCCTGACTTTGAATCATGTTACCTAAGTCTTGTTTGTAAACTTAGTTAAGTCATTATGCAGCCGTGATCCCTAAATAGTGTAATTAACTCGATCAAAAGGTTCTCTGTAGTGAAAAGCCACTTACGCTGCAGGTTGACTTATATTTAAGCATTAGGGGTGGGAATCTCTTAGCACCTCACGATTCGATTCTAAACCGATTGATGAAACGATTTTTTTATGTACATTTCCATGCGTGATATTTAAAAATACATATAAATCTGAGTTTGCTACTCACTTCGTTGCTACTCACTTTGACACACAAGTTTTAATGAAATGTTTCGTCCAATTAGGTTCTTATTTTGTAGTCATTCCATGCTTGTGAAAGTCACCTTCTCTCACAGTAATCTTTCATGTCAGAGGCTCAGTCATGTTTAAAAGGTGGAGAATTGGCTTCTTAGAACATGAAACATGTGGTCAGGTGTAATGTGATGAAGTAGATGAACTGCCTATTTGTATTATTTGATGCATGTCTTATTAGATCATGTGTATATATACAAAATTGAATTTCTTCCTTTTGGCCATTTGTTTTTTTCTGCACTCTTGCCTAAATTCTAAGTTGTTGTCCATTACCCCATCCTCTTTCAGTCAGTTTTCTGATTTGTACTTTCAAATAAAAAGCAACACTTTTTTTGATTAACTTATAAGAATCGAGCATTGAATCGTTCTAGAGAGAATAGATTATTTTTCCCACCCCTAATAAGCATGGCTTTGATATGGTTTTCAATATGATCTTGCTTCAACATTTGTCTTATCAAATTACAAATCACACTTATGATGGTTAATCAAAAGTCTTTTATTCACAACCCTAAACAATATGTCAGGTTTAGCGTTTTCCACCGACGCGGGGTGCGCTGACCTTCATGGTCTTAGCGATCTTGGGTCTCGGTGCTGCCTTTGTAGACGACTGCAAAAAAGGAGAAATGCATTAATTTCAGTAGTTACAAATCACCATATTACAATTTAAAACGACAATGAAGTTGCTCAAGTAATTTTGTTTTTTCTTTCCAAATGCCACAAATAGTACTCAGTTTTGACATGTATACTATATAGCATTCCAGATTTAATATTGGTTAAAGGAAATACCTATAAAACAAAACTACTGTTCTTACCTTTGCACTTGCAGCAGCAGGCTTCTTGGCTGCCTGCTTTGCCTTCTTGGCCTCCTTGGCAGCTCTGAGAAAAGAAAAAAATTTTTTTTTTTTTTTAAAAATAAATAAATTAAAAATTAAAAAAAAAAAAAACAGCCTAACTACCCAAGTAGGAGAGGACGATATGGATAAAATCCTGTCATATTCCTGCTATCATGTAATCTTGTAATTTGACAAAACACAGTCCTATCTGAAAAAAGTCCATTGAGAACCCATTTATGGATAAAACAACCATACAATGCGTTTTCAGAAACATGCCTTCAGCTAATTGAGAAAAGAAAATACCTGGCAGAAACAAGGTACATTTTTACATTGATGCAAAAGTTTTATAAAAATGAATTATAGCCATAAAGCAGTCCTGATGATGAATTTGCAAATGTCTTAATACCCCTAAAATATACTTAAGGGATATGTACCTTGGTATAAAATGTTTTATAAATATATTGTCTCACGACACAATATACATCAACATATTGCCTAACCCTCACAACAAGTTGTCCAGAGAAGGGGTTTTTAATCAACCTGTTTGAAGCTGGTTATTTCCCAGACACTATTGTACCTAACTGTTAAGCCGTTTTCAGCAGAGCTCTCCATTGTACAATTTAAACCATAAACGCAGTTTAGTACATGTTCTGCTATAGATTGAAAACCACATCCCCTATTTTTTTTTAAGAATAACATTTCATAGTGAAAACATGTTGCAAGATTAGACATTTTGCAAGGCCAGCTGTGGCCCTTTACCACCAAGATGTCCAACTCAAATTCCACAATACTAAGTGCATAATGTCTCTCCTGCTAAAACTACAGCCCCTCAATATTTGAGTTAAATTGGCCCGATTCAAGCGCAACCAAGAAACCGGATTTAAATAAATACATTAAAAAAAAAAAAGGTACAGTTTGTGTCCTCACCTGATGGCCTGCTCCCTCTGGGCCTTGCGGACCTCGGGTTTCTGGTTCCTCTTGGCCATGATCTCAGCCAGGGAGGCACCAGTGATGGCCCTCTGGAATTTCACTGCGCGGCGGGTACGCTTCTTTGCCACCTCTTCCTGTTAAAAATGCATTAAGAGACCTATGTTTATTTTCCCACAATATGCTCTACAGAGTAGAACTGCACGATATGAGGCAAATATGAGACATGCAACAAACTTGTTGAATATCTCAATAACGATATTGCTTGCGATAAATAGATATTAAAGTGTACTAGGTGTTGAATCAGTAAGGCTGCTACCCGATAGATCAGAGACTTGACGTTAAACCTAAACACAAAACTTTATTGATGAAACTTTCTAAAGACAAACTTCAGTCCACAGCTCCAAAGATTGAGGTGTAACCGTAAACTTAACTAAAGTGGTTTGTTTTAACTAAATTTTTTCAGGAATCGCCAAATCTAACCACTATTTTCCCAAATACAACTTAACTAAATTGGCAAATCTATCCCCGGATGGGTTTCACCTAACCAATATCAGGAGTGTCTCCAACCATCATAAACAAGTCTGTGTGTGCGTCCTCCGATACCACACACACAACAGATTATTCACAAGAAAAAAAAAAAAAATAATAATAATTAAAAAGAAAAGAAAATGTTGGCTCTTAAGGTCACTTTCATTAGCCACTAAGTAAGTGCCAAACATACTGCTGATTACCTAGCAAATTATTGATGCCTTAGAATTGTTAGTGTTGATGAATTTCACCCATTCTACTTTACAATATAGACCGACACTAACATTTTAAAACCAAGTTATGCCATGCAGTAGGGCTGGGCGATATGGAGAAAATCAAGTATCACGATATTTTTGACCAAACACCTCGATGTCGATATTGCAACGATATTGTAAGGTTGACAATTAGTGCTTTCACAAAATATCTTCCACATTTAGATTTTAGATAAATAACCATCATAATGTGGATATAATGACTAAGTGGTTAAAGGCAAATAATAGAAGAGCTCAAACAGTCTGGTAAATTCAGAAAAGTACATCACTTTACTGTAATGCAGCCTTTGAAACCAGGAAAAGACTAAACTTGCCATGTAACGATATTACAATTCTTCAAAATCTAAGACGATATCTAGTCTCATATCACGATAGATATAATATTGAAATATTGCCCAGCCCTACCATGCAGTATCCCTGAAATGCTGGTATTTTATTAGTGCTAGCTGTAATGGAATTAGTTTGCACATTATACAGTTACAGGTGAGTATAGTAGCATGTAGGAGAGTTTGGAGGCTGGCCAATGGTAAGATGTCAAGGACCAGTACTATGATCTCCAGTTGCTCTATGGCTGCAGGTGTGGAGTGAGCACTGCTGCCCAGCCTGCAAAACACAGTCAGGCAACAGCACATAACACAGACTTATACCGTGCACACCATCCACCCGCAGCCAAAAACAATGTGTAAACAAGTGGGTCGTTATAAATTGGTGAATTAATGCATCCATTTATTCACATCAATCCAAAATAATGTATTACCCACTTTGTTAGCAGTGCTTTTCTACATTGGTAAAAGTTGTAAAAACAACTGCAATGGGCTTTTGCCAGCTGTACTAATCATAATAAGCACGTTGTAAAAAAATAAACGCCCAGGTACCAAATTCATTATCAGCCAAATATATGCACCAGACTGTTGATGAACAAACTACTTTTAAAAGCAGATATTAAATGCTTTTATTGAGACAACACCAAGTTACTATAAACGCAGTCATACACATAGAGCATGTTACTTACAGACTGGCCCTTCTTGTGCTTGCGTCTGTACAGCACAGTCCAGTTGATCTGTCTTGGGTTCCTCTTGGCCAGGAAGGCGGACTCACACTTGCCATTCAGAAACTGGAACACCTAATAAAGACAGGAAATCACATCCTTCAGACATATATGCTTCATCGCCATTTTGCAACATCACTGACAGGTGCCATTTTTTAAAGATCAACACAATGTGACACATTGCATTGTGGGATTGTTTGCAGAAAGTAATGTACATGCTATTTACAATAATTTGTTATATTGTGGGAATTTGAGGTCCCTGTGTAGTACATGATACAAATAATTCAGACGTTTAAATGACTAACAAATACAAGCTAAATATGGTAAAATGGGAAGAGATTATGCCAACAGCTAAGAACTGGAAAAGCAAATATACTAATGGCTTTTCCTGGTTGTATTGCATTAAGTGATACACTAATGAAGTGAACCATAAAGACCTGTGCCTTTACCTTTGACACAATTTAAATACCAAGCTAGTTAACGTTACTTACGACAGTGACATTTGTATTTTGTCAACATTGCAAAGACCTTCAACGGTTGTGGGGGGAAACAATACCGTAGCGCCGCTAATAAGCGGTGCACTAATTAAAATATATAGTTTAGGTGCTACTTTGTGGCGCTATCAGTTTACAGTAACGTAACATTAGCAATTAGCAAGTTTCATTAGCATTCAATGTAGCCGACATGGCCTATTTCAGAGACAGTTGCTTATGTTACAAACGTGTATATAAGGGCGACAACGAATACATAGATTGAATCAGTTAATTGTACATCCAACGTATCTACAGACAGAGCAACTGGAAACCGGTGTTGGCGGAATAGTTACCTTTCCGTCTATCCTGGCGTATCGGCGGCCATGGCCGGGGTATATTTTGTACCCGCTGAAACTGCACAACTCGACCCTGAAAACGACAAATATATGGCATCACTAACAGAAAAGAGTACACGTTCACTCTTAATGTAGATAACATCGTTAGAATGTTTGTTTAAACGTTGAGATGGCATTTGATAGTATGCTGTACACTCACTTCATGATGGCTACGAGAGGGCACAAAACCGGAAAGAAAGATGACGGATGCGGAAACGGAATAGGGAGACTGCAAATCGATATTTATGAACTAATAAACAGTATAATGTATTGTCAGTCAGTTGATGTGTTGTTAATACTTTACGCGTAACATACACTTATAAAATATTTTTGCTATTTAAAAAAATAGTTTAATCAAATGAATACTTTGGCCTATCATCGCAAGGTTGACGTCACAATCTGAAGGTTTTTAGCTGGTTGCTAGCAAGCAAGCGGCCAAGTTTTCTGGTTTTAAAATACGATAATAAAGAAGTGAATCAAGCAAATTATAAAATATATTCACTTCTAGGCATTGCATTTTTTTATCGTTAACTTTATTAGCTAGGTTATAATTTATTTACTACAATCTGGCTGGCGGTAAGAAACGACGAGAATTGTAGTCTTTTCAAGACACATGACGCCACTCTGTAATGAGCGAGACAATCTGTTTAAACTACATTTCCCACAACCTCCTTGGTGTAGCCGTTGGACAAGCGATAGACGCTACGTTACATCTTTTACATAGCTAGCTAATAGTCTGTCACCAGTAGAGTTGTTAGCTAACGTTAGGTGTTGCCTGAGGCGACAAGATGGGTGTATCAGATTTACAGTTCGATACAAATGCTGGTAAGTGTCTCTATGGTTGTTTTGTTCAGACATACAGCGATGGTCCATTTTTGTGTATTGGTAGCCGTAGTGAGAATGTTCATTACCAGTTAGCTAGCTAGCTAGCTAACGTAAGCTAGCATACATAGTACTGTCCTTCTGCCGTTAGATAACATTAGCTACAAACATCAAGTGTGTCAGAGGATGCAGATCAATACATCCGATGTCAGTCTTATGGCGTCAGATTTATAAATTGCCTTGTAACAAAGTTGAACAAAACTTAAATATCAGACCAACTCGTGTTGTGTTGTGTTAATATTCTGCAAGTTGTCTAGGTAACGTTAACGTTAGCTAGTGAAAGGTACGTATTGTCTTTTGTTACTTGGCAGATATTTAAATAGAACTAACGTTAGCTCTACCGTCCGACCAAAAGTGGTTGCTTTCTCCTTCTCTTGTCTTCTCTATTACTCCTTTCTTAAAGGGTTACTGCAGTGATTTAGTGTTAGACTTTCATAAAGTTGGAGGACTTGCAGAGACTGATTAAAACGAAATCAGTGCAACCTGGGTTTATCCTATACCCTATACTACAATTTGTACAATGTAACTTAGTAGCATCATTCATTAGTCTCTGATGAATGCCCTCATTTTTCAACCTCCTTGCCTCCATGCCTCCAGTTTATAACACAGGTTTTTGTTTTGTTTATTTGATGTCTCAAGCAGCCTAACTCAAGATAACCCTAATCACATTAAGATGACCTTTTTATATGTAAATTTAGTGGAGAGTCTGCCCCAAGCTTACTGCATGTGTATACTGTATGTATGCTTAGCTGCATGTAGCCATGGTGATTAGCAAAAGAACAGTTGGTGTAGTTTTCCAGTCTGTTTTATCTCCACCTTTTTTTGCTCCTACAAGGACCTGTGGTGGATCTTTCAGCCCGGGGTATGCAAAAGCTGGATCAGAGTTTCACCTGCTCCGAGGACACTCACACTCTAATCCTGGACCGTAACCACATAATGAAACTGGACCATCTGGAAAGGAGCCCAGGCCTTCAGCAGGTGGTTAAACCCTTTGAAACCTTTTCCAGGTTTTCCCTCTCTTTGCAGACTTATGGCATAGTCACTGATGACTCTGTGCATGCATATTTTCTTGACTTAATGCCTTTAGGTAAATCTTTGTCTTTTTCCCTTTAGCTATCTGTAGCCAGTAACCGTCTGGTGAGAATGATGGGCGTGTCTCGGCTAACAGAGTTGACAGTCCTGAATCTTCCCAATAACAGTATTGGATACATCGAGGGGCTAAGAGATCTGCAGCACCTCAAATGGCTCAACCTGTCAGGGAACAATATTAAGGTGAGGAGAAGAGAGATTCTCACATACTTAACTGATCATATATAAATTATTTATAAAAAAAATGTCATTGCATAGTTGAAACTGTTGTTTAAGCCTGTGTGTTAATATATTAACTGACTGTACACTCTTTTACACAGGTCATTGAGCAACTCAACAACTGTGTTTCCCTTCAACACTTGGATCTGTCTGACAATAACATATCTACCATTGGGGATGTGACCAAATTGGTGGCATTAAAGGTGAGCGCTGGAGTGTCTGAGGTCAAAAGTCAGCATAAAAAAATATATTATTTAATAATGTTCAGTTATTCAATTAAATTTTCTTTTATGTATCTTTAATGCCTTTTTTGTCAATATTGCAGACACTATTACTCCATGGAAACAGCATTACAACACTTCGTACTGTGCCAGCTCACCTACCTGCCCATTTATCCATTCTCTCCCTGGCAGAAAATGAGATAAGGGATCTTAATGAAGTAATTATCGTTCCCCTTACTTAATACAGCAGCACTAATCTCCATTTAAATTCTATGGAGGCTAAGTATCATTGACCAAGTTTCTTCTAATTATTCCATAGGCGTCATACCTGGCACCTCTCCATGAACTGGAGCAGCTGTCCATTATGAGCAACCCTTGTGTTATGGCCACCCCCTCCCTGCCAGGTTTTGATTATCGACCATATGTCATGAGTTGGTGTCTGAGCCTGAAGGTCCTGGATGGCTATGTAGTGTCACAGAAAGAAGGGTCCGTACATTCCTATGCTGTTAGAATTTGTTAGTTAAGATTAATGCAGGAATTCTATCTAAATGTTTGAATCTCTCATTTATTATGTATAATTGTCACGATTACAGTCTCAAAGCAGAGTGGCTCTACAGTCAGGGAAAAGGACGTACATATCGACCAGGTCAGCATGTTCAGCTGGTTCAATACCTGGCCACTGTTTGCCCTCTGACATCATCACCGGCCCTGGAGACGGCAGAAGACGCCAAACTGGAGAAGATCCTCAGTAAACAGAGGTATAAATCTGAATTTAGCAGTACTGCTTTGCAACATGAAGCTCAAAAAACACAACGTCACAGAGACGCCAAAGTCTGTCATCCAATAATCACTTCATGATAACTCTGCCTTCTTAATAGAAATATTAACTTGAATGGCCCCATGCTTACACTGACATTTTTGTCTGTCAGGTTTCATCAAAGGCAGCTGTTAGAAGAGACCCGAGGAGGCTGTCCCAGCCCTCCTCGTCCAACTCAGCTAGATGTGGAGAGGCACAGTCCTTCACATCCAGTCCCACAGGGGGGAGCCATAGAGGTAAAGCAACCAGCTGCTGCTCCATCAGTCCTGGAGGCAGGTAAGAGGGCATCTTTTTCTCTCTATGGGGCAGTTCCGGTGCATCAGTTTTTATTGTTTCTCTTTACAAGTAGCTGTGATGCAGAGTGTCCTTTTTTTTAACAATTTAAACAGTTTGGGGTGTCTACCTTTGTGCAGAACCAGTCGTGCAGTTTAACACCTGGGTGAGCTGTGATTCTTCCCAGCCATCATTGCCGGTAGTCCGCAGCCCAAGGCTCAGAGAAGAGCATGTCTATTTGGAGGATGTGCAAACAGATGAGGAGAAACTAAATGGCAGCATGCTTTCCTCAGAGTCCACCTTTCTCCCCTTTACATCTGATCTGGAGCCACAAACAACCCACTCTGACAGCGAGGACGAGACAGAGACATTTGAACCTGATTCCCTAGCTCCAAAGCGGCCAGCACAGCCCAAAAATCCGAAAACAAGCAAGACACATCATTTACCCCCAGTGGAAAAGCAAGAGAGAGTTCTCGAAGAGGAAGTTATTTCTGGTGCAGCCACAACAGCTGGATCACTGGACGTCAAAGTTAGCACACCACAAAATCAACTGGAAACATCCTCTGACTTAGGTAAAGCAGAGATGAAAGAAGCCCCCAAGCAGGAAGAAGTTGCTATGTGTGCCAGTAGATCAAATTTGATGGAAGCAGACAGGGCAGCAGTTAAAATACAGTCGTGGTGGAGGGGACAGCACACTCGGTGTTGTCATCCCATGGCCAAAGAGGTGCGCAGTGAAATCCGCCTGCGCAGGATGCAAGAACACATCGTCTCCCTGTCTGGAAAGTTGGACATGTAAGTGACTGACCATCAGCATTGTTTATTTTCTATTTTACTTATGGTATGAGAATGGTTGTACTTTAACAAATATTACATATTGTTATGGATATATACATATTTGCTAATATTTACAAAGATTACTAATAGGTAAAATGGGATTTGTTCGCAGGGTGCAGCAGCAGTATGAAGAAGAGAGGTTACAAAGGCTGGTTCAGGAAGAAGCTGTAAAGTTTCTGTGGAAACAGGTCAGTGATTGAAGTGGTCATTTATCATGACAATCCATCTAACAGTAGTTGAGATATTTCAGTCAGGACCAAGTGGCGGGCCGACCGACTGATCAACCGACAGGCCATCAGACGGACATTGCCATCATGTTGCTAGCATTGCTATAAAAAAAAAATCTACGGAGATAATACACCGTAAAAAATTGGCTTGAAACGTTTTACATGGCTTCCTCATTAGTTTAAAAATGTTCCTATGTTTTCCTTGTAGCTCCAGTCTATGCAGCTGTGGAAGCAGTCTGTGGAGCAGCATCTGGCTAGCATTAGTAAGGCTGTCACCCCGGCTCAGATCTCAGCTTCTGGACCCTGTGAGGCTGCCCCACCTGCTTCATCCAGCACAACGTACCCACCCTGCACAGACGTCTTGTTCCCAGACTCCGGTTTCCAGTCAACAAGTGATCAGCAGGCAGCGCAGGACGATAGCTTCCTGAGCAGTGGGACAGCAGACTCTCTGAAGACGGTGCAAACACTGAGTCCTGTTTGTAGCGGCTTTGCTGGTGCTAGCGATGGTGTGGACAGCGCAGACTGCAGCCTGTTGGAGCAGTACCTCTCCTCTGTACAGCAGAGGGAGGAGGAGGCTGAGGAGGTGGTCAGTGATAAAACAGAAACGCCACAGCCCTCCTTACCAGTATCACCTAGCAAAACAGCACAGTCCAACTCGGCAGCAGACAACCACTCAGAAGTGCAAAGAACTGAGGAAACCACTCCTGGCCTGGTCTGAGTATCTACACCAATTAGACACCGGTAGGGAACTACTGAGTGTGTTCAAATTGGCCCTGATTGTAGGATCAAGATGCGTTGCTCTTAAAACGTTGTCTGATAACCGCACTTATCTTGATTACTGACCCAGATCTCAAATAGCAGTGCACTTAGTTTCCTTTGTTTATCAAGACTGATTACAGGACAGGCTTGAAAACAGCACCTTACTGTGAATGTAACTCAAGTTTTTTTTATGTCACTACTTTGATCTGTTCTGTCCTTTTTTAATGGACATTTCTCTCTCCGTGTAAAGACAATGATTGTGATGTAGCTTCAGAAGGTATTAGTAACTTTAAATAAATTATTTAATGATGAAATACAGTGAATAGGTTGCTACATCTACTGATCCAAGGACCAGGCATGGTATATCCTATTCTCTTTATCAATATCCCCTCCGTTAAATACATGTTAGGAGTTGATGTGCTGAACATAGTGCACTTGTAACCACATACAAGTGTGTGTGTGTATATATATATATATATATATATATATATATATATATATATATATATATATATATATATATATATATATATATATATATATATATATATATATATACAGTGAGGAAAATAAGTATTTGAACACCCTGCTATTTTGCAAGTTCTCCCACTTGGAAATCATGGAGGGGTCTGAAATTGTCATCGTAGGTGCATGTCCACTGTGAGAGGACATAATCTAAAAACAAAAATCCAGAAATCACAATGTATGATTTTTTAACTATTTATTTGTATGATACAGCTGCAAATAAGTATTTGAACACCTGTCTATCAGCTAGAATTCTGACCCTCAAAGACCTGTTAGTCTGCCTTTAAAATGTCCACCTCCACTCCATTTATTATCCTAAATTAGATGCACCTGTTTGAGGTCGTTAGCTGCATAAAGACACCTGTCCACCCCATACAATCAGTAAGAATCCAACTACTAACATGGCCAAGACCAAAGAGCTGTCCAAAGACACTAGAGACAAAATTGTACACCTCCACAAGGCTGGAAAGGGCTACGGGGAAATTGCCAAGCAGCTTGGTGAAAAAAGGTCCACTGTTGGAGCAATCATTAGAAAATGGAAGAAGCTAAACATGACTGTCAATCTCCCTCGGACTGGGGCTCCATGCAAGATCTCACCTCGTGGGGTCTCAATGATCCTAAGAAAGGTGAGAAATCAGCCCAGGACTACACGGGAAGAGCTGGTCAATGACCTGAAAAGAGCTGGGACCACCGTTTCCAAGGTTACTGTTGGTAATACACTAAGACGTCACGGTTTGAAATCATGCATGGCACGGAAGGTTCCCCTGCTTGAACCAGCACATGTCAAGGCCCGTCTTAAGTTTGCCAATGACCATTTGGATGATCCAGAGGAGTCATGGGAGAAAGTCATGTGGTCAGATGAGACCAAAATAGAACTTTTTGGTCATAATTCCACTAACCGTGTTTGGAGGAAGAAGAATGATGAGTACCATCCCAAGAACAACATCCCTACTGTGAAGCATGGGGGTGGTAGCATCATGCTTTGGGGGTGTTTTTCTGCACATGGGACAGGGCGACTGGACTGTATTAAGGAGAGGATGACCGGGGCCATGTATTGCGAGATTTTGGGGAACAACCTCCTTCCCTCAGTTAGAGCATTGAAGATGGGTCGAGGCTGGGTCTTCCAACATGACAATGATCTGAAGCACACAGCCAGGATAACCAAGGAGTGGCTCTGTAAGAAGCATATCAAGGTTCTGGCGTGGCCTAGCCAGTCTCCAGACCTAAACCCAATAGAGAATCTTTGGAGGGAGCTCAAACTCCGTGTTTCTCAGCGACAGCCCAGAAACCTGACTGATCTAGAGAAGATCTGTGTGGAGGAGTGGGCCAAACTCCCTCCTGCAGTGTGTGCAAACCTGGTGAAAAACTACAGGAAACGTTTGACCTCTGTAATTGCAAACAAAGGCTACTGTACCAAATATTAACATTGATTTTCTCAGGTGTTCAAATACTTATTTGCAGCTGTATCATACAAATAAATAGTTAAAAATTCATACATTGTGATTTCTGGATTTTTGTTTTTAGATTGTCTCTCACAGTGGACATGCACCTACGATGACAATTTCAGACCCCTCCATGATTTCCAAGTGGGAGAACCTGCAAAATAGCAGGGTGTTCAAATACTTATTTTCCTCACTGTATATATATATATATATACATGTGTGTGTATATATATATATATTTATTTATTTTTTTTTTTTTTTAATCAACTTTAGGTCACATCACCTGAAAATGTTGTAGCAAAACATTTAAATAAATCTGCAATTATCGTTTTCCAATTATTGTGATTTAGTTTCATATAGAAATGATGGTTGATGACACACATGCTTTTCATCCTATGACAAGTCAAACATTGTTCTGTAAAGAAGATATATTACACACACAAAAATTCTGTCACTAAAATAATGTATTAATGGACAATGTTTCAGCACAGCAGAATAACCACAACACATTATAATTGGTGAAACATTTTGGTATTGTATGGCCTGGTTCATATTCATGAGTTGTTGCCAAGCAGTGGTGGAGACATTCAAATAATTTGCATTAAAAGTAATGCCTCAGTATAAAAATACTCTATTACAATCAAAGTTCTGCATTTTAAAATTTCACAGAAGTATAAGCAACAAAATGTACGTATTATACGTAAGTATTAAAGTAAAAGTACTCATAATGCAGAATGGCTACTGTCAGTAATATACTTTTATATTATTGGATAATTATTATTGACGTAAATATGTACCCTGTACTTTAATGCTGTAGTTGGTAAGGTGGAGCTAATTTCAACTACTTCATAATCATATACTTTTGTTAGTTTAATCAAGTGGTTCCCAACCTTTTTGGTCTGAGGCACCCCCCACAGCCCTGTTAGATAAATTCACGTACCCCTTCATCAATTCCCAATGTGTTCCAAATGTTTCAACTGTTTATACATTACTTTTAGCTATTTGTAATGTTAAGTCAGTACTTTTGATTACCATTACAGCCGCCTATGCAATATTTTTAGCTATTTATTTATTTAAACTTCTGTGTTCAAGTTTTACAGCTGATATCTTTTTTGAATCAAATAATAATAATAATAATTTTAAAAAATCTAATTAGTGAGCTACTCCACAATGTTTCCAAGTATTAGCTGAAAGACCATCAGGATACAAGAACCCCTGGTTGGGAATTACCGGTTTTTAAATCTGAAACAGCGGATCATATTTTATAAACTGAGCGTATGTTTTCTATCATGTAAAAACCTTAATTTGAAAAGTAACGTAAACTAAAGCTGTGAAAAGTACATTTCTCTCCGGAATGTAGTGAAGTAGAAGTAAGTGGCATAAAATGGAAATACTCAAGTAGTGAAGAACTAAAGTACACGTTTATCTCCAAACTGTAAATGTACTTCGCTAGTTACTCTCCACCACTGTTTCTAGGTCATTACAGCAGCGGGTATAAGTTAGCTGCGGGTTTGATATTCGCCGGATATTCGTTTTTGACTTACCCCCGATTCAGTTTCTTCAATAAAACTCCACTACATTACGAGTGTAGTATGTTGAGGTCAGTTTAGGACACCCTATCAAAAAAATAGGGTGTTTCTCGTTGCTACCGATTTACGAGCGAAAACAGCACTTTTATCTACGTTCCGGCTGTTGGCTGAGTTAGGGACCGTCTACAAATTACAGTGCTCAGGCTGGTGACATAGACTTATGGGATTCTTTCAGGAAAGAAATCACCAAAAATCAATACAAAGACCTTTTGTAATTCTGATTACTGTAGTAGTAGCCAATGGTGGTCTGCTAGTTACTACATGTCATATTCTTGTCATATGTCACATTATAGTGAAACAGGATGGAATTAAAAGTTTAAAATATTCACCAAAAATCAACAAAAGTACATTTCCTCATTCTGATTGCTGTAGTAGTTGCCAAAGGCAGGTTGCTACGTACTACAGGTCATATGTTTGTCATATGTCACATTATAGTGAAACAGTATGCAATTAAAAGATTAAACTATTCACCAAAAATCAATAAAATACTAGAAATGCAATGAGTCATCGCCTATTGTTGTTCCATATCACCCACAACCAGTGTTTTTGTGATTTATTTTCATTTCCAAAAAGTGTTACGCATAACTCTGACCAAACATCTGAACTGTAGGTGGCCCCTTGCAAGTTAACTAGGGAAAATTCACTCACCACAGCCTCAAAGCCTCCTGCTTCCTCCCATAAGTCTTTCCGGGATGCAATATTTTTCTTTTTGTGTTTCTTCATTTTCTACACAACAAACTGAAAGAATATTAATAATGATTATTAATTTGAAATGATGCCTTTACCCAAAGCAAAGCATTTATCAATTATTTCAAAAGGCATCCTTAATCAATACATTGTAGAGCTGCACATGTGAATAGGTCATGAAAATCTCCATAAAATTTGATTTGGTTGACAACTTTATAGCTATGATTTGGTTGATTGATTGGTGAACAACTAATGTTCTATGATGGGAGGCTAGATCGGTGAAATATAGTGACGACTAGCAACCACAAGAACCACAAGAGCGGGTGGCCTAGATCCAGGCAATTCCCTTAGACCACCAAGCTTCTACACAAGTTCCAATATTAGATACATTACAATAATCACATACAAATATTAAAACAACACTATGTAATTTCTCCCACTTCGGACCCCCTACAGGTTAGAAGCAGAATTGTCAATTACATTACATTGTCCAATTCATTCAAGCTACAGATCTGGCGACCCAATCTGGCAAACTTGCATAATGTAATGTAATGGACTATTCCACTTCCAACCTGTATGGGGACCAAAGCGGGGGAAATTACACAGTGTTGCTTTAACCTCAAAGACACTGCTATGATGGTATTCAATAGAATTTCTTACCTTTAGTATGACCTTCTTTCTCCTAAAAATTGAGTTGCTGTGTAAGATGAAGTCTTGATACAGCTCCAATTGCAGGTTCATGGTGTATGTTTGCAAAGTTTGTAATGAACCTATCCCTAGTTTTCTTCTGAGGTCCAAATTAAAGAGGAGGCCAGGAGCTTTCAGATGCAAAAACTGCATGTTTCTATCATTATCCGTTCCAAAGATCGATTTATTTGAATCTTTGTATTGAAATTCCCATGATTACTTGTTTTGAATTATTTTATTTGATTGGTCCTTAAAAAGGAATACAAGCTTAAGAGCTCTAGCGACACCAACAGGCCAAAGATGGACATGCATTCATGTTTTTAACTTTCGACCCATTCATCCAATTTTCACAAATGAGGTATCATTGGAATCCTTGGGCCAAGTCGAGTTCAACACACCATATGACGTCATTTTCCACCATGTTGGATTTTATCTAAAACCTTCAAAAGGCATCTCCTCTCTCAAATGTTGTCCAATCATCTCAATACTTGGCACAGATGATCTTCAGACCAGGCTGTCTTAAAATTCTAAACAGTTTGTCCATGACAGCCAATCAAACTTGACGGTGAAGCTGCGAAACAGGAAGTAATCCTCATTTCTCAGAAACCCATTGACCTATCATAACCAAACTGGGTAAATAGACTCATGATATCATCCTGAGGGGACCCAAAACAATTGGAGATATTTGACCTTTAGGGAGGGCAGCAATTAAGGAACATGTTTTTTAACTCTTATCCTTTCAAGAGTGGATTTAAAAAATATGTTCAATGTCTAGTGATACTGTAAGACCTCCCCATTTAGCTCCTAAACTATTTCTCATGACAATATCATAAGTGATTATATGTTGTAGGTCAATGGTCAAGCCCATGAATACCTTGAGTGTGATATCTCAAGGACGGCTAGATGCACATGCTTCAAATTTAGTATGAATGTTTGTATGGACTCAAAGATCAAGTGATTTGATGTGGGAGGTCAAAGGTCAAATTTCAAGGTCAAAACCATTTGAGTGCGATATCTCAAGAATACATTGACACACATGCTTTAAATTTGGTATGAGTAAAAGTATGGATTGAAAGATGAAGTGATTCAATGCTTTTTCATGAATCTCCCCAACATCCAGCCAGGAACCTTCCATTCACTATTTCAATTCCTTGGCATTGCATTTCTAGTATTTTATTGATTTTTGGTGAATATTTTAATCTTTTAATTGCATACTGTTTCACTATAATGTGACATATGAGAAAAATATGAACTGTAGTAACTAGCAGACCACCATTTGCAACTACTACCACAATCAGAATGAGGAAATGTACTTTTGTTGATTTTTGGTGAATATTTTAAACTTTTAATTCCATCCTGTTTCACTATAATGTGACATATGACAAGAATATGACATGTAGTAACTAGCAGACCACCATTGGCTACTACTAAAGTAATCAGAATTACAAAAGGTCTTTGTATTGATTTTTGGTGATTTCTTTCCTGAAAGAATCCCGTAAGTCTATGTCACCAGCCTGAGCACTGTAATTTGTAGTCGGTCCCTAACTCAGCCAACAGCCGGAACATAGATTGAAGTGCTGTTTTCGCTCGTAAATCGGTAGCAACGAGAAATACCATTGCCATTTTTTTTTGATACAGTGTCCTAAACTGACCTCAACATACTACACTCGTAATGTAGTGGAATTTTATTAAAGAAACTGAATCGGGGGTAAGTCGAAAACGAATATCCGGCGAATATCAAACCTGCTGCTAACTTATACCCGCTCATTACAGCATGATAACAGGAGGTTGTACTGTTCGAGTTTTAATTCTTCTTTATGTATTTTGGCTGTGTGGAGAAACTGCTCCAAACATTAACTTTGAGTGGCTTCAGGGTTTTAATTCCCCTTTTTTTTATATATAATAACTGACCACCAGAGGACGCAGCTAGACTGATCGACCCATAAATCCACCCCCATCCCAGTCCTGTTTTCCTTCCATCCCATCAGTATTACTGGGAGCTCTCGGTAACCAGGGCGTTCCTGTCTACTACACCGGCAATGATATGCCACGCTAGCCGCTGCTGTCTCCTCTCTTCCGGCCAGCTGTTAGACTCATCACCCTCCTCTGGCTGTCTAACGGTCCGACATCATGCTAACCTGTCGAGGTAATGTGTAAGTAGGGGAGCACTATACGGCTAAAACGTATGCATCACCGTATGCGTTAACGTTAGCTAACATTATTGTATAAATGATATTAGAAATGCCACCCATGTATTATTGAGTGACGTTATTATTATCCGTCCGTTTCTTTGTTGTTGCCGATGCTGTCGTTTATGTGATAGCAGCAGTTGACAGCAGTTATTAATCTGAACGTTATTGATGTTTTGATCACCTTAAAATGTGAACCGGAGGGATGTTTACAGTCATCAGTGACCAGGGGCGATTCTAGGATCAGACCTTTAGGGGCAGAAAAATATCCTAGGTGGGGCTGTGCCATAATCAGTCAGTTTCAGTAGCCACCCCAACACAATTTAACACAAACTGCAGGATACCATTGCTCTGTGAAATAGTCAGTAGTTATTTAATGTCAATATTAAAAGGTTTAGGCATTCTTACACAACAAAAAACATAAGCAATATATTGCACAAACTTTTAGCATTTTTTTGCATTTGAAATTGAACTCAAACAATTGCCTTATTTATCTACACCTTGCAACGCAAGAGGCCCACCATCAGAACAGAATGGACAGTGGACTATATACATACAATAACATCAAATAATATACATGTACTTAATATTTCTAGTAAATATTACACTGTATGAAAGATGTATAATAAAGAAATTGACTAAACTCAAACCTCTTAATGGAAGCCTAGCATACTGTGCTTTATGATCAAGGCAAATGTTACTAATAGTTGAAGTTAATGAATAAATTAGTTGATTGAATAAAAAGTATTATCTGCAACAACTTTAAGTAATTTTTCAAGCAAATATTACACAACACATGTAGAGTAAATAGCAAACATACTATTAAGAAAAAAAATGTAATTACTATTTACAAAGAAACATGTGGGCAGGGCTGCGTTGTGCATGTGGGTGTGTGTGATCTTATTTGTACAGCAATTTTGCCCTTTTCTCCTTCTGAGTGGCAAAGTATGGTGCTTAGCCTCCCCAGAAGCGCTGTAGTGATGGTATCTGCGGTGGAATTCTGGATTGTAATGAACTCAAAAAATGCTCTTGGATGTTGTTGTTGTTGGCCTCGATGTAGCACAAGCACCAGCTGGCAGTGGGTGGAAATGTCAGTCATCTCGTCGGCTTGAATGCCGATAAAATCTGCGATCTTTATTAACTTCAGAATGTAATCCCTCAGCACTGACAGCTCGTTAAAAATGGTGGCTGTTTTAAGGTGCTCCTCCAGCACACTGTCGAGGGAGGCAACGTGCCCTATCGCCCTCTACTGGCTAGTCCTCTGAGCTACCTACTGAACAACGTCAGCTAACTTTCTTGACGCTATTAACACTACGATGGAACTAAATCTGACACTTTATAAGTCACAGTAATAATGACAAATTTGGAACATTTTCTAACATTCAGTAATTTTAATTGCTTACGTTTCAATTTGGGTTCAAATCTTTGCCATGATATTACCAACTTCTTCTCTGGGGACTACCAATGTTAAACTTCACAACCGTCTCCTGCTCTCCCTCTGACAGATCAGGTAGAGACTCAGCCAAAGGCGGGAGTCTGGCACAACCTCCTCCGATTGGCCAAAACTATGTTGACCCTGTTCTTGACTGGGTTACAGGTGCTTAGCATAGAGGGTTTTCACCGACGTCACGTTCTGGGCGGTAACCTGGATGCGCGGCCATATTGGAGGCACTTGGTGTACTATGGGTGTAAACAACTGAATGGAGTAATGGAGTATTGTACACTTTGGATACTTTAATACTTTATGTCTAAACAACAGAAAAGCTCATCAAAACGTCCAAGATGCAAAGGCACATAGGGAAGGACTTGGACCACAAAAAAGGCGTGATATTTTTGAGAAATTACAGTTTACTGGCGGTGCAGATCCCTACAAGTTGGCTCCCTCTTCTTGGATCCATGGCGACCAGGTGATTCTTCCTTCAGTTGCGTATCCCGATATAGTCAACTACCTGGTTTTCTCGCCGAGCCCATACACAGCGGAAGACCTTAAATGCTACAAAAGTTTGGAGGCTTATAACCAGATGGTGTGTGGATGGGTGAGGGAGACGCAGTACCAAGTCATTAACGACCGTTGTGTTGTGAAGGCCAAAGTAAGTAATTCAATAACGTCTTTAATCAACCTAACCTTAACTGTATGATATCATTGTGATACTCAAGGTGTAGCTAAGTGACTCTCAATCGTTTATTTTCATTTCAAAGACCGAACAAGACCGATTTTTCCGTCGTAGATCCTGGTTGAGCTTTGCCACAAGCGCCTCCTTTCCTCTGATAACTTCTGGCATTTCTCTCCCTGGTTTTTAATAACTTTTGGAAGTCGATAATATTCCAAATGTTTTTCTCGGTCTGACCTATTGGTACATCCTAAAACACGGCAATAATTAACCATTTTCCTTGGCGCCGTTCGGGATCTACTTCAGTGCCTGTGCTTTGCTGTGATGTGGAGTACCTCCATTATGGCGACTTCGGGTCTGATGACGCGTCGTGAAAACCCTCTATTGGCGACAGCCACACAGGATATTAAACCTGTTTCCAGCCCTTTGAACCTGTAATTGTTTGTCCTCTGTCACTAACAGACAAGTTTGCGAACTCTAACTTGAAGTACTAACTTTTTTTTTTTTAAATAATATTTTTTTATTATTATAATTTTTAGGGGGCCTGGGGCTGAGTTGAAATTAAAAAGGGTCTAAAATCACCCATGTCAGTGACATTTTAAAAAGTAACTTGTAAAAATGTTTAAGTGTGGATAAATGTATAGGCTAAGTAGCAGGCACAATAACCTAGATTTAAACAAACATAAGGAGATAAATAGGATTTGAACTGCAACGGTTAGGCGATTAACGGTTCCTCAATTGTAATTTCTCAGCAGTTAAATAGCTACATGCATTAAATGCAATTTGTCTTCTGCATTCTATAGCCTACATAGCAGCAGTGAGCAGCCGGGGAGCCACTTCAGTTCCTTTGCAGGTGCTTTTCGGTCAGGGGCTCTGACAGGAGCACTATCACATTATTTGATAGGTCACAATATTGATTATACATTTCTTTAAATCAAAATGTCCAAAATTCACTGGTTCCAGCTTGTCAAATATGAATATTTAACGTTACTGTTGGTGTCTCTTGTTCTCTTCTCCATTCTGGTTTCCATTCCACATTTTGGGCGGTTCTTGCAGTCAACAGCACTTATTAGAGTCCTTTAGGAGACAGTGACTTCATCTAGTGATTTCACAAACAAAGTCTCCTGACTTGCACGGGCTTGCGCCTGTGGACGTAGCTCTCTATTAACACTTTGTGTGTAGCCCTGCGGCTGTGTACTTCTGATGACATATAGCACTAAATGCAGAGCATCTGGCCAATTCAAGACTGTTGTTTGCATAGTTTATTTTCCTTAATTGTGCAATTAATTCTACCTGTCCTAAGCTTTTGGGTGACAAGGAAATGCAACTAGAGGATGGGGTACGGGCGGCTTAGAGATGACGTACATTCTCTAAAATGTGTCCCAAGTAAGTAACTCTAGGCTGGCAGAATTGCTACTAAGGGGGAGAATGGAGTCTGTTTTGCAGGCTTCCTCAGAAGGGGAAGCCACAAGGAGATCTTTAGACCCCTGTATAATTGTTTTTTTGGAATTTTCCAGAAAATAAGGCAGAACTCTTAACAATTACACAAAAATGTTCAACACTAACTAGAAAGAGCTATGGACACTGCTGCGACAGCAGAATAAAGCAACACCAAGGCAGACAACAGCGTGATGTATAATGTTGGATATAATATGTATATGTGTTTCTTTATAAACATGAATAGAATAAGTACTAGTTTCTGTTTGTTCATCCTTCTTGTATACAGAATTCATTCGGCAGCATCAGTCGCTGAGGACGAAATGATGCCATCATCGCCGGTGTGACAACATAGAGTGAAACAGGGCCTGATCATGGGAGACAGGAGGTCAACATGTGCCGAAATTTGTCCAAATATACCCTCATCTTCCTCATTCTAGCCCTGTCTGGCCTCTACTTTCTGCTACGCAACATCCACACTGTGGAGGTAAGGAGAGAAGTGGGCTACACATGGCTTTTCTCAAATACTTTGAAAAGGAAATGATACCGATTATTTACACTTTTATCTTTGAACAGCGTGTTATGTATCTTATTAATAATACTTTAGCCTTTCAGGACAGTTATGGTACAGAACCTTTCTTCGCAACTGAGTGGAAATACATTATTGCTATTATTATTATTATTATTATTATTATTATTATTATTATTATTATTATTATTATGTTATTAAGAACTCCGCTGTTGAAAGAAGCTTAAGTCATTTTCACCACATGATAACATTCACTATATACAGTATGGTGACACAGTTCTCTATTATAGGTTGAGGCCTATTTGAGTTAAACATGCAATAGTATTTTGCCCTTTTATGCATTTTTATCTGCCAGTCACAGGTTGATGTTCCCATCTCCTGCAGCAGCTCTTAACTTTACTCCCTTTCTCTTCAGAACTGGAACTGCCACACTATTTCAGCCCTTTACCAGCTCCAGAGCAGGATCCAGTCATCCTTCGTCCCAGTGAATCTCCCTACTTTTCATCATAACCGCACATTCTGTGCCCATCTGGGCCAGAAACCGTCCCCTGAAGATGAACTGGAAGAGCGCTACCTGTTGGAATCTATCGCCTGGCCTGGGCCTCCGCCTCGCTCTACACCAACCGCCCTGCGCCAGACGAGTGACCCCGTGCACAGCCTGTTCGCCATCCTTCCCACCAAGGGAGCAAGGGAGTGGCATCTGGGCGACCAGCTGGAAGCGCTCGTCCAAATGCATGACTTCCAGGGTCGTCCCAAGCGCTATGGCGGGGATTTCATTTTGGCCAGGCTGCATTCACCGGAGCTTGGAGCAGGTGTAGCAGGTAAAGTGCTGGACCACAGGAATGGATTTTATTCCGCTATGTTCCCGCTCCTCTGGGTCGGTTCTGCACAGGTTGAGATTACGTTGGTGCACTCAAGCGAGGCTGTTGCTGTGCTGCGACGGTTGAGGGAGGAAAGGCCCGATCGAGTGTTTTTCAAGAGCCTGTTCCGCCTCGGCTTCCTGTCTGAAACTACTGTGTGCAACATGTGTTTGCCCCCTGACCATCAGCCTCTGTGCAACTACACAGACCTTTACACAGGGGAACCCTGGTACTGCTACAAGCCTAAGATGCTCAGCTGTGACACCAGAATCAACCATGCCAAAGGAGGCTATCTGAAACACCTTATCACCAACAAAGAAGCATTGCTTTTTCAGAGGTTTGTACTATTATAGGATGAGGGAAATATGTCATAATATGACATACATTTGTGTTGTATAAAAAGCTAAGTCAGGTATTATTCTCTAGACCAAAACCAACAATAAATTAATTTGACTAACAAGCAGGGGCGGATCTACAGGAGGGCAAGGGGGGGCAGCAGACCTCCTGCTGTAGGGCTTTGCCTTCCCCCAGCTGCCCCCCTAACTTTGGTGTTCAAGAAACTGTGCTTGTAAAAACAAACATAAAACATTGAAACAAACAATTCATTTGTATTAATTAATAATACATAATAATTGTGTGTTGATGTAATCTTAGCCCCCTGCCCCTCAAATACATAGCTACTGTACGTCCCTGCATCCAACGTGCAGAGCGGTGTTAGAACAGTCTGACTCGCACAGTCTGGCTCGCACAGATTTTTGTGAACAACATGTGTTCACAGAAATTTTAGCGAGTTTGCTGCGGTGTGGTGGCCCTGCATCCCGGCAAAGACTGGAGCGACTGAGCTGCCCCTGAGCCTTTGAAGGTGAAGTCAGTTTCCCCAGGTGAAGTTTAAACCCATGTTTAATTTAAAGTTACATTTGTAATAAATGTAATGTATGCTAAAGGCGAGTCAGCACCAACAACAGCGCGTCTATTACGTTAGCCAAAAGTCAAATCGCTCCCTCGTGATTTGTAAGAGCATTAGTTTTGATTTTAGTAAAGAGAAGAACAGCATAATTCAAAATATTGCAAACTGGCATGTCTGAATTCATAACGTTTACAGAGGGTCGCCGTTTCGGTGGCGTTGCGTTACAAAACACTACACAGTGCTTTCTGAGACCGATCATTTGTATGTGATTAGTTAAGGACTACTCTCAAATCCACTTCCTCTCACATATCACAGCAATAAGGCTGCACAAATTAAACCAGGCGACATCCTTTACTGTCAAACTGGGAAAACAACAAATACAACGGGATTAAGAAGGCTAGTCTAAACATAACTGTTGTGTGTATGTAATAAATCTCTTCTGAGTTTGTTAGGCTACTTATTAGCTACATGGCCCTACAGTGTAATGTAATACAAGGATAACCAGAGCTTTTCACATATTGACTTTTGCAGGCCAGAGTAGCTGGAGATATTAGCTGAAGCTTACAAGTGGGGATATTGCCAGCCAAGAAAATTCTGAGTAGTACACAGGAGGAAGAGAAGGAGGGAAATGAAGAAGGTGAAGGCAGATTCAGAGAGAGGGACAGAGGCAGAGAGTGATCAGGAGGAGGCAGATGAAGATGACAGGGAGGAAGAGGCCTGCAGTTACCCCTGGACCATATGGTATGTTTATGTTCTCCTTCCATATAAATTGCAGTACAGTTTTGGCTATTTCTATTCTGTTGTATATGTTATATGGTTAGATATGTAAAGATTTACATATATACATAGATTATCTAATGATGTTTTACAGTTTCTCTATCGTAACATTTGTCTGATCATAATTACTGATAAAATAAGACATTCTGTTCTATTTTCTGTTCTATTTGTCTGTATCAGTAAATATGATCAAGCCATTTAATTCAATTTCAGCTAAATGCAATTTTATTTATAGTATAAAATTGTAACAAGAGTTCACTCTTCTCAAGACACTTTACAGATAGAGTATGTCTAGACCACACTCTATAATTTACAAAGACCCAACAATTCCCCCAAGAGCAAGCATTTAGTTCAACAGTGGCAAGGAAAAACTTCCTTTTGGGCAGAAACCTCAGACAGACCCAAGCTCTTGGTGGGCAGCCATCTGCTGCTGCCGGTTGGGACACAGAGACGGATACAGGTATAAAGATATAGAGAATTATGAGTCATAATAATTATAGCAGTTGGTATGATGAACGGTGGCAATTATAGTAACAATACAGATAATGGAACTATGACTAGAAATAAAAGTTGTAGCAGTTCAGGGCGTAGCAGGGTGTTGCGGGGCATAGTAGGGCATAGCAGTGTGTTTACATATGGGGGTTCCCATGTACCGTCTTCCCCTGCCACCCTTCCAAGATCTCTCGCTACCCCTTTGCCGCCCCATGTAAAATTTTCTAGATCCGCCACTGCTAACAAGTGTTGCCTATTTAGCCAAAGCCTAATCGAGCTTTTTCCTCTGTGCCATAGACCTTAAGTGTTGTACAAAAGCTGTAAACACATAAATGAACCACAGTGTAGCACTGGGTAACATTTTTCATGTATTCCGATGAACATGGACACTGTAGTTTATTTTGAGTCTTTCCCATAAACAACGTTCTGATGCAGAAAGTTACTTTTTGACTACATTTTGACCAGTTTTTAAAGTTTTATATCTTTAGTAGGAGCTGGGCTGAGTGGCAAAGATTGGCTGGGGAAGTTGGAAAGTAACGCACCATTGGTGTTGGGCTTTTTTCAGTAATAAAAACATAGAATATCACCAGTTAACCTTAACACTGTGTTTTTACACTGATCAATTCTGTGTCTTTTATCTTAGCGGTGTAAACATTAAAGTTCGCATACACGCTTCAGGACCCGACAGAATCAACGTGTTGCCTCCCAGGAAAGGTACGGTATACCTGCAGAGTAACGTTTGTAGTTTGTGCGTCATGTCACATGCTTTGATTTATTCCATTCATTTAATTTTCTCTGCAACATTTCTTGCTTTCTATCAGAAATAGATGTAGAAAGCAGCAGTATAAAACCAGAAGCTCTTAAGCTAGCACTGTCTGGATATTACTACGAGGACTCATGGAGGCCATTAAGTGGCGTTGCATTGCACCAGTTCAATGAATCATCTGACATCACTCAGTGTTTGAAGAACAAGGTGATCAACATGTATGGAGACTCTACCGTCAGGCAGTGGTTTGAGTACCTCATTGCTTTAGTACCAGGTGAGTGAGGTCTTTTTGTTTCATCTAATATGTTTACACTTGTGTATCTTTCCCAATGCAACTTCCTTTAATTTCACCTTCCACAGGATTAAAGGAGTTTAATCTGGACAGTCCTAAAAACGTTGGGCCTTTCATGGCAGTGGACAGCACCCATAATATTCTTTTGAAGTACCGCTGCCATGGCCCGCCCATCCGCTTCTCCACCGTCATGTCCACTGAGTTGCGGTACATTTCAAACGAGCTGGACGGCCTCTCTGGGGGTCCCAACACCGTCGTGGTCCTCAGCATTTGGGCCCATTTCAGCACCTTTCCTGTGGAGGTGTACATACGGCGGCTCCGTCACATTAGGCGGTCCCTGGTGAGACTTCTTGAACGAGCGCCGGGGACGATCGTTGTGATCCGCTCAGGCAACCTCCAAGCCCTGGACCAAGAGGTGAGCCTGTACAACAGCGACTGGTACTCCCTGCAGCTCGATGAGGTGCTCAGGTCCATGTTCAAGGGACTCAACGTTCTGCTGGTGGACGCCTGGCAAATGAGTTTAGCACACCACCTTCCTCACGCCCTCCATCCACCTCCAGTCATCGTCAAGAACATGATAGACACACTTTTGTCTTACATTTGCCCAGAGAAGAAAAAAAGCCAACTGATATAGAAGAAGAGTAACAACGTTGGATCTTGTTGTTGAAGGAAACGGAGGAGTTTACTGTGTGAATCCATCGACCAGTTCTTCAATCAAGTGTTCCCCAAAGCTACGTACCCTTTAAAACTGTCTTTACAGAGAGATTTACCAGACTTCTAGTACTGATCTCTGTGTACCTGCCTGTTATGTATTTTGTTTTTTTGAAAATGCCAAAGACTTTGGCGCAGTGATTGTTACTTCTGTTTCTGCTTTTCTTACCAAAGTGTTTTGTGTGTGTCTGCAGTATTTTTACCTTAGCTTAGTTGGTATTCTTTCAAGGTCACATTTTGGACTTTATATGTATGCATATATTTTATTTGTTAGTTTTGCCAAAGCTGAAGACTTAGTGAGTTCTTGTTTCTAAGATTACTTAAAGCATTATTTAAAAGACAAAACGTGCGACTCTTTTGTCAACCGTAGTTTAACTTATTGAGGAACATCTTTTCAGCTTTGATATCCTCAAGCATCACATTAAGATCAGACCGTGTGCTACTTTTTCTTGGATCCCACCACATTGTTTCAGTTGAATTTTTCCTGGTGACTTCTCTATCTGACAGGTCAGCCTTCAGACACTCAGAACTTTCACACAGCTTTGATAAATGTTGTGAACATCACTTCAGATGCTCGCAGTTGTGTCTGTTCATTTGAGGCTAGACCTTTGCATACATTTCTATTATCAGCTCTTTTGTATGAATAGCTAACTTGCTATTGCAGTGATTACCTTTCTATGTTCAATTTTGTTCTAGATGTTTTATATGGACACATTAACATGATCAAATACTGTATGCTGCCACATGTTCATCATAGGAAGACAGTAAAGATTGGAGAAGAGAGTTAGTTATATCAGGTCTGTGTGACACAAAGAAAATGTGCCTATTTTCTGTCTTATCCTGTTTGTTGCAGCCTTCTAGATCAGGGATCTTCAACAGGGGGTCCGGGACCCCCAGGGGGTCCTCAGAATCACTCCAGTGCGCCCTCCAAATTATTGTTAATTGTTAAGTTTTTACAAAAATGATAAAGTCTAAACATGATTCCAACATATTATTAGCAAATATAAATCCCCACTGATGGTAGGCTTACTGGCCAATAGGTAAGGTAGTCACTGAGATAGCCATCCACAGATAGTTAATCCCAAAGGATTGACTGTTTCACATTTGTTTCACATTTAAGGGTTAACATTAAAACATGATTTATAAAATCATGCCAACAATTATTAGGCTATTTGAATAGCTTAGTATTCTATGCAAAAACAGGTATCTATAAATGCTTTAGGCTGCCCTAAAAGTTATTGTAGGACTAGATTAATATGCAACTTCATTTGATACAATATATGTAGTAGGGGGTCCCTGATCCGTCTCTCTTAAAAAAGGTTGAAGACCCCTGTTCTAGATCATATTGCACAAGAGCTGCTGCAGACATAACTTTTTTTTCCGCATTTGATGGTGTCACATTACTGAGTCAGCCCTGTGTAGCAAATCATGTCAAAATATTTTGTTTAGAAGATTGCAACATGTGTTCACAGCTGTGGTTGACCAGCTTGCATCAGTGATGATGAATATTTGTCCGTTTTAAGTTGCAAGTTCAGCAGATTGTAGAGAATATCAAAACTTTGGGTCTTTAAACCACAGACTAGATATTAAAGGAGACACTAAACAAAAAACATTACTGGAGTTTATTTGTGTGCTTTCTTTCTGTTAAAGTGCAGAAAAAGAAATTGAGGATTTTTATGTCTTAAAAAGTTTGGGATCAATGAAAATGTAAGGAATAGAACGATTGGACTTTATTTCATATTTGCTGCACAGTTGACATAGCTCTAAACCCCGAAATTTCCCTTATCGTGATATTAATCTTTAACAGAATACATTTGTCTAATCTAAATGTGCAATAAGGGGTCTGCACCAGTCACTACCTTTACCTTTATTACTGTATATCAGTGGCAGTTGTTACTCGGTGACCTACCTGCTAAATAATGCCATTTAATGTTTAACAAATTAAACAAAAACATTGCAATAAATTATTGGATAATGTTACATTAATCCAGTGTCATAAATGGAGCAATGTTTCTCTTTAGAAATTACTTAAATAATAACCATCAGCTGAAAATGTACTTCATATTTTCTTAAATACAATACTTAGTGGCTGCAGAAGTGTAGCTCTTTACATACAGTATTTGGCCAAACATATGTGGACACACAGATCATATGGTTATTTGACTTCTCATTCCAAAGCCATGGGTATTAAAAAGTAAAATGTACTGAAAGATAATATAAGGGTTTTCTTATAAGGGTTCAGTTTGTTGCAGAAAAAGAAAAAATATGTGACTTGACATTGATTTTGAGTGATGTAAATCCAGGAGTTTAGAAGCAAGAAGAGGAACACTTTGATGAATGAGGCTGTAATGTAGGCCCACAGTCAATGATGTCAAAAAATGCCATAAACCACTCATTTTGTTGACAATTTTATTTAAAAAGTTTAATGTTCCCATTAAAAACATCAAGCATATCTGTCGGTGCTAAAGTTTACAGAGCATAATGTTCTCTAGGTGTAAAAAGGTACAGCTCATCAGTAACTTTGGCAAAAACACCACAACAGGCAAAGAGTTTTGTACAACTCTAAGGTGAAAGCACAACGTTGTGACACTAAATCCTCATCAATGCATCCTCTGGACACATTCAAGAAAACAAGTGCCTCACATCAAGAACAGCTGATTCCCACAGGGAGGCAGAGAAGGAGAAACGGAAATACAGGCTGATTCTGGAGTGTTTTTAGTCGTGTGGGCAGGTTAAAATGTGTGCAGATAGATAGGAGTGTAAAATATGAGGAAGCCTCTACAGGGTTTGAGTCCATTGTGGCTTCTTTGCAACCCACCAAACAAATAGAGGTTTTAACTCAGAATATGGAGCAGTAATGTCCTGAGGTCACACAGGAAGAGGCACTAAGAATTTCTGTTCAATTGTAATCTTTTATCTTAAGCTATAAAATGTATCAAGACAAGAGGAAGCGTTGTGCGTTACTGAGAGCCACTGTTTTCTTGTTGCATGCACGAGCTCCGATTCATCCCTCAAAAACAGATTTTGAGTCACCGTGAGGGCTGAATACGTCAACATCTTAGCTGGAAAATCTAGTGAAAGGAGTGTAGTTTAAGTTATAGAGGTCGTGCTTTGATATTTGATATGCTGTTTGTGTGTGTGCGGCTATAAAATATTTCACTCAGGCCTTCAATCAGCTACAGAGAAGTTTAAGATTAAGATTAAAAACAAAAAGTACAACACTAAAAAAGAAAAATACAACTTGATATTTTCAACAGTTAAGAAAATTATAGAGACATCTGAATTATAATGACCACTGTTCGTCGGAAAGGAGGGCAGAGACTTAATAACATTTATAAATGAAAGAAAAGCAAAAAAAGCTAAAATGTGACAATCATTGGTGACGTTTCTAAACAGAGGCAATGCAGAAATAGTATGCGTCACCACGGCAGCATACTGAGTTGAGAGGGAGAGAGAGTCAAAATCACACGTCCTGGACGTTCATGGCGTCCTGTGGCCAGCTGTATGTGTCCAGAGTGAAGGAGTCGTAATCTGGACTGTAAATGTGAGACAGCACAAACGCCTCCTTGTCTTTCGGTTCAGGGTATAGCGAAGCCATGTTGTGTTTGTAAGCATGGTTGACAATCTGGCAGAGACAGAAACAGACATAAATATTAGATTTATAAAAGGCCCTGGAAACTTATTTTATCAATCAGCTTCTTACTATGAATAAGTGATGGGATCCAACATGAACACAAGGTTTTTTTTTTAGGTTTCTTTGTTTTCCTCTGTGCTCTTTTCACTGATTTAAAGTGGGCGGGCCTCATTGAGAAAAGGGTGCTATTACGTACTTCTGTCCACCAATCAGGATTTGGCAACAACTGAAATCAGTCTAATGTCAGTCAAATCTGATCAAATCACATTTGAGACACTCCCCTCTGACAGGAGGCTGAGGTCCATCAGGACCAAAACCTCACGCCACAAGAACGCTTTTTTCCCTCCGCCACTAGTCTTATCAACAAGGCTGAAACCCCCCTGACTCTCTCCACACTCCACCTCTGGCTCCTCATGCCACTGTACTCTATGCTGTACTGCACTTTTTATTCTCTTATTTTTAATATATATATTTATATACATATATATTTATACTTATATTGTTTTGTCTGTTTAACCTCTTATTTTAGAGAATGTGTGACGTGCACCTACAGCACCAAAACAAATTCCTTGTATGTGTAAAAAACATACTTGGCAATAAAGCTTTTCTGATTCTGATTCTGATTCTGATCCACAGTACTGCCAGCATTAATCTTTAATAAATAATATCGAAAACATGTTTGTTGTTACTTATTTCATCATGAATATTTAACGTCACTTTGGAGAATTAAAGCTTTAAAGTTTTCAGGGTCTTTAACAAAGTTGGAATTTCCTATATGCAATTAATAGAACCTCTTAAAAAGATAAATCCGTTTTAATATCTTAAAGCAGACCCTTATCATCATTGCACTAAATTAAGGAATAAAAAGGCTTTAATGAGAATAGTTTAATGTACAAAAAAGAATATTCTCTAATGTCTAAACTTGGTTAGCCATTTGAGGATATTATTTCCAATCACAATATACCCTACAATATAGACAGAATTTTTAAGAATATCAGCATGTTAACATTTTTGTTGAGACCTCCAATTTTTATTTTATGTAAACACAAAAGCACACGTTGGAAGACATAATTAATAAGGTTGGGTTGAGTCAGTTTTCAGCTCCATGTGCAAACTATCATGCCACAATATACCCCCATAATATTTGAAACAAATGATTGAGGTTACATATTCCATTGCAGAAAGATCACTCACCTTAACTGCAATCTTGAAGGACACCTCTCTTATGGTGTTAAGAGGAGGATAAAGTCTTCCCTCAGCCAGGTTCTCCTCAGTTACCATGTCAGCTATCGCCTGAAACAATAAAGTTGATTGGAAGTAGAAGAAAGGTACACTACCGGTCATTTAAAATAAATATGTGGTAACTGAAGACAATACCTCGGCTGTGGTGAGGAAGACGTCGTCAGATATGTGTCGCACTCCACAGGCAATAACGCCCAAAGCGACTCCAGGGAAGACGTAGGCGTTGTTTCCCTGGCCGGGGTAGAAGGTGCGTCCATCAGCCAGCGTCACCTTGTTGAACGGACTTCCACTGGCAAAGATGCCACGGCCCTGAAGAAGAACAGAGAGGAAGAGGAGGATAGAGAGAAAACACATGCAGAAAGTGTGAGTCACTTCTGTAGAGAGAACAGGAAGTTAGGTTTTATTTTTGGTTTGTTTGATTAAAGCTTTAGTGCATAACTATTATATTAACGAACATCCGTTACATTCAGGCCATTTCCAAAGGAGTTGCTACAAAGCTAATTAAGACTATCAGCTCCACACAACTCTCTCTGTATTTATCACTATGGCTATGTTCAGAAACTGGTGTCGTCACTCGAGTGAAGATAATTACCTCTTCTGAAGAGTCAATCATGTTTTTTTAATCCTCCGTTTCCTCCTTGGCTACTAGCAACTGCGTAGGGGAGGGGTGGGGGAATGGAAGGCTTGTATCATGTGGATGCGGCGACAGTTTTGTTGTCATTACTTAAATTCCTCATGGGGACGACAAAAACTACGCACTGTAGCTTTAAAGATAAACTGCGGAGATTACTAGGGTGCTGTGGAGAAACATTTCTGAGACTGCAGGGGGCAGTAATGAAAAAAGTGCACTGGGACGTACCGAAGATGTCAACAGAAAAAGGGTGGATTTGCACAATGATTACTGTGCTTTCTGACAAGAAAGAAGAAGTTGTCTTGTAAATTTAAGCTGAAAAACAGCTAACCATGTGTCCATGCTTAGTTTAGTTTTTATATGCGATTGTTTTATCGTTATCCTAAAAAGGGCAAGTTTAGTTTCTTTATTTATTGTTTTTGGGAAATTCTTACAGAGCCTCAACATTTATTGTCAGTTGTTGACTAGGCCTTTGTGTTGAACTTCCTGATGTGTTGACATATAAAACTTAACTAACTGTAAAGCCAGCTCAAAGTCTGGCCATATGCGCCAAATAAAATGGCCTACAACAGCTGTATTTGTAGATCGATTTTACACAATTTCACATACAAATTAAAGCCAGATCAGTAATGTGTCATAATATACAGCACTGTATCAACAGAAGTGCAGAAAAAAAGACTACAAGTTAAATATTGCAGATTTAATAAATAAAAAAAATAATCTTTTTGTATGAGGTAGAATATGCATTCAGTGTTTTTGTTATTTCTCATACCTACACACAATAGAATCTATTTATGTGGAAAACACTGATACTAATCACTTAGAAACTTTTCTATACTTTCTAAATGGAGCACCTAAAATCTAGTGAGGCTGGTTAGTACCTCTGTGAGCGTGTAGCACTGCTCTGCTGTGCACTCCGCCTTGCTGGTGGGATTACTCAGGGCAAAGATGATCGGCCTCTCATTGAAGGATGCCATGTCTTTGATAATCTTCTCAGTAAATGCTCCTGTGATAGCAGCCACTCCTTCATGTTCCGGAAATAGAACAGAGAATCCACAGAAATGACTTTAAGTTCACAAGCTTCGATGAGACAATGTGAATAAAAGGCGCCATTTGTAGGATTCAGATCAGATGAGTCGATTATTGTCAAGCAATAAATTATCTCCAAATTGTTCTAGTTTACCTATGGATCCGTTTGTGCTTATGTAATTATTTTCTGATAATTTCTTTAATCTTAATACCAAGAAGGTGTCATATTATCATAGCGGTGCACCATTTCATTAAAAGACTGAGAATATCTTCCAGTTCGTCACACACAGTGTTTGAATTTAGACACATGAATACTAACATTTACATCTAAAATCATTGTGAAACACTGAGTGAATTAGTTGATTTGGAGAAAATTACAAATTTTTTATTGTGCTGAGCAAAGCTAGACACAAATTCACCTTTAATAAGTTTCTCTGTTTTTCCACAACTGTTCAGGAATGACCATAAATGGATGAAACAACAACAATGTGGGTTATTATAGATGGGTTTTATTTAACACCATTAAAAACCACAATGTGACCGTCCACCTATAGACCTATATGTAGACTCACCTATGATCGCGGTGGGTTTGATGGTGCGCACCACCTCCTCCAGGGTCTTCACATGTGGGTGATCGTGAGCAAACTCCTCTTTCTCGTGGTTAAGATGGCCTCTTCCCTAAATTTGAGTAAAAGGATGGTGCTGTTTGGTGACTTACACACAGGGGATATCTGGGAAGGCTGAGTGAGTTGACAGACGCACACTGTACCTTTACAATGAGACCTTTTGAATCAACCAACCAGATCTTCTTGGCAGCTTCTTCTCTACTTAATCCCTGTTTGGCCATGGCCATCATGAGCAGATGAGCGATACCAAGAGCAGCCTGGCAAGAATAGAAAAAAAAAGAGAGGATCATTTCCTAACAACCTTGGCTAATTTTAAAGTCATCAGAGTTGAGTTTCATCTCTTAGGGATTACAGACAGAATTTTTTTGTTTCAAAACAGAATAAAATCCTTGTGAGCAAGATCTTCTCACCTCACCCGCCCCCTGGAAAACAAAGGTGTGGTCTAAGAGTTTGTTCTTGGTGATCTTCAGAGCAGCTAAGATCCCGGCAACAGCTACTGAGGCCGTGCCTGAAAAGAAAAGAAAAAGATCTCATCTGAAAAATGAGAATGACGTGCAGAAACTGTGTGTCATGACCATATAGTTAATTTAGAAATATAAAATGCTAATTTTGTTATTTGTTGATGAAATCATGTTGATACCAGCAAGTCGGAACAAGTAGCGTAACAATAATGGCTTCATAGTTAGTATTTTTCACATTCTGATATTTGAAGATTTTCATGTTATATCATATTTTATGTGTATAATGTTTACTGTCAGTTGCAGCAGTTGTAGTACAATGTTTTTGTGTTTTATTATGTTTTTATGTCTATAATGTCATCCTAACAGCAGCATTAAGAGCAGGAGTAGTTACCAGATGACTCTAGCAGAGGGAGTGTAGCGCTCTTTTAAGGAACACCTCGCTTCCTTTCTACACTCATTACACACATGTTCCCCCCTTTTCAGGGCGTTTACATCAGCATTTATTTTTAGAAATCTAAAAATCTCTGTGGTGAACTGAAATCTTAAAAAGTGAGTGAACAACTCAACTTCCGCAGTGTTTTTACTACATTGCGACATGTACAGAAAGAGCAACAAACAATGACAAAGCCAGGAATGAGGTGATCTTGCTGATGTTGAATTAATTTCTCTGTCAGTCTCCTCCAGCAGCATTTAGGCATTAACCAAATTCTACTAAGTAACCTGAAAAGTTAGTTACAAAAGATACAAGCTACTTTAAACAAAATCATAACAGAATGAACAGTATTTGTTGTTGGTGTTATTGATGATTAATAATTATTCCAAGGTTAAGGGTCGCTTGTATCTTAGTAGGAGTCATTTATGGCTCTCGATGGACACAGGTGAGATGAACTGATTATTTTATAGATGTGCCTCTGAGATTGCGCTTAAATTGTAATCTCTGTTTATGTCTCTTGCTTCTGAGAATGTGGTATTTCTGGGCTGGGAACATTGTGAGGAAGCAAAATAAGGTCATGTAGATTGTTTAGATGGTATTAAGTGTTATTTTTGTCTATTTTGAAGTCATTAACATCGTGATTAAAAAGGGAGGCTGTGAGTAGTAGACCTTGGATGTCGTCGTTGAAGGTGCAGTATCGATTCCTGTATTTGTTGAGGATGCGAAAAGCATTGGTGTTGGCAAAATCCTCAAACTGTATCAGACAGTTCATCCCGTACCTGCAGGACGACAGAGTGACAGAGTCAGCCATCAGGAGTCGCTTGAACATTTCAGTCATTTGTGTTTCCACTCACTTGTCTGTCACTGCCTGCATGAACTCGTCGACCAGCTCGTCATACTCCTTTCCTCTGATTCTCTTATGCTTCAGTCCGATGTACAGGGGGTCATCGAGCAGCGTCTGGATCAAAAATCAGTCAGTCAGTCAGCCAGTCAATCAATAAGAGACAACTTGGCATCGCATTTCTGTTTTAGAACTATCATAAAACTCATCTGAAATGGACGCTATCAAGTAACGACTGATGAGAGGCAGCTATAAAAACCTCACTCCAGCCGTCCTTCAGCTCTGCGATCAAACACACCTGGTTGTCAGTGCCGACGTCCAGCAGCACAGGGAGACACTGCTGCGGCCGAACACCTCCACAGGCTGTGTAGAGCGCCAGCTTCCCAACAGGAATACCCATTCCGTAGCTTCCCAGGTCACCCAGGCCGAGGATACGCTCCCCGTCTGTCACCACAATGGCCTACACAAGAACACATATTAGTAATTTGTTTGATTACTTGAAGACAAATTACTTGTTAATTTCTTAGGCATTATTAGCGGTGTGTGTGTGTGTGTGTGTGTGTGTGTGTGTGTGTGTGTGTTTGTGTGTGTACCTTTATGTCTTCTTCAGGCCAGGAGTTGAGCACAGTGGCAATGTGGCCTTTATCATGGATAGTGATGAAAAGTCCTCTGTAAACAAGTAGGTTTAAATTATTAGGCAGCAGTATTGATTTGATGATGCACGTTTTTAGATCAGTTTCCTGCACGCTGTTAGTTTTCAATCACTGCAGTCAGACATGAAAATCAAACATCAGATACTTGAAACTTGCCTGAGAAAGGAAGTCCATTAAACTGATTATTTCGAAGCCTTAATAAAAAGGAATATGACATTAAAACGAAGTTAAAAGGATGTAAAGTATAAGAATTCTATGTACTTTTTTTTAATTAATAGCTAATTGTAAATTATTAAAGAACACGCAGACGTCAATCTTTTTTTTCTATGATTATTTTTAGGCCTTTATTTGACAGGACAGCTGAAGACATGAAAGGGGAGAGAGAGGAGGGAATGACATGCAGCAAAGGGCCGCAGGTCGGAGTCAAACCTGGGCCGGCTGAGTCGAGGAGTAAACCTCTATATATGGGCACCCGCTCTCTACCAACTGAGCTATCCGGGCGCCCGACAGACGTCAATCTAACTGTGATTTTGATACTGCCTAACTGTAATTTGTAAGCTCTATAAATATCCAGCAAAAACGTTTTTCAATGGATTTATTATTGCTTTTATTATTTTGTTGTTCCCTGGATCCCTCACACTACTGTCCACAATGTACCCACCTTTGGTTTTAATTAGTCCATAGTGTGCAGCTGAGACATGATGTAAACACAAACACAATGATTCAATCTGTTCTTTTGGGCATGAAAATCACAATGCAATTCAGATTAAACCAAAACTCTGAGTTCTTTGTGACTGATTCACTAACTCAAACCAGTTTTAAGTCTGCTTTAAGTGAAATGAACGGAAACCAAACTCCTCTGGGAGATGGTGGCTAGGAATGTCAGGTATACACAATTGTTGTTTCAAAACATGAAAAATTGTCCTTCATAGAGAATGTTAAACCAAATGTAAAAAATAAAACACCTAAACAAATAGTGTTGTTGTACAGCTACAGTGTAGATGTGATGTATCTCACCGTGGTCTCCTGAAAGCGAGTCCATACTGTTGGCACGCCAGGCCGACAGTGGGAGTGTACACGATGGGCATGAACTCCTCGATGTCAGAGGTCAGCAAACGGTAGAACAACTTCTCGTTTCTGTCCTGCAGCGTCATCAGCAGGATGTACCTGAGACAGAAAGAGAGTCATCAAAACCTGCCATCACCATTTTTATTTTAAGAAATCTGCAAGATCTTTTCTGATTCAAGTTAACTGGAAAAGTGCTAAAACTATTTCTGCATTAAATATAGTGAGTGAGTGAGTGAGAGAGAGAGAGAGAGAGACAGAGAGAGAGAGAGAGAGAGAGAGAGAGAGAGAGAGAGAGAGAGAGAGAGAGAGAATGCCAAACCAGAGATGCTGCAGTTATCTGTTGCGTTCTTGACTTCTAGGCCACTGCATGCTGCTTTACAAGTCTTTCATGTGACACTAAATAAACTTTTAATCATACTATGAATAACAAGAACAGGATCTGATGGTGCACCAGCAACGGATGTGACATGCTAAAGAAGATTCAACCAAACAAGTGGGGCAGCCCCGATTGGTTCATTCAACATCTGCTGCTGTATTCTTGAACAGCACTTCAGCATGCTTTAGTGTAAATGTCCGAGTCTCTGCCCTCACTTGTCCAGAGGATTGATGCGTGTTTCATAGCTCTTCATGACACGCAGCACTTGCACATCCTGGGAGAGGAAGCAGGGGGGCAGCAGGCCGTGGATGCCCAGTTGTAAGCGCTCCTCCAGGGTGAATGCCATTCCCTGCAGGGTGGAGGAAGAGCGGTTATACAACATTGTGATCCCTGAAAGAGTTTGCACTGGGTGAGGTTTACAAACCCAATAAGAAATCGGACAACCCAGACCATAGTGACTCATGTGTTAGTCATCACAGTATGAGGTTGGTTATGACTCATAACTGCTGCGCCCAAACACAGTGGTCTTTTTTAAAGTTTTCTCTAAATTCTGCATTAGCTGCCATTTTTATATGATAACACTGGTAATAAGGCAATATTGAAAATGCCTTACAAATATTGTGTTAACTTAGAGCAGTGAACAACACCAGACCAAGCTTTTAGTCTGGTAAGCAGCCTTGTACCCCTCTGCCGTCTGGTTATGGTTAGTGCTGCTGGTCCTCTGTCTCGCCATTGGCAGACTTCCCAAAGAGTGATTGGAGGGGAGCGTGAGGTTTAATCTATTTATTCTGTCCAATAGCATGGGAGCCTGAACTCACTCCCCTGTCAGCTCCACTTCTCCTTACTCGTCTCTGCTGTATTGCTCTCTCCGTTTCCTCTTGATTCTTGCACGGCAGAGGAAACACTGACCTACATGGAAATAAACTGGCCTTCCAGTGTCAGTGTGTTTATCTACTGTGAGTCTGAATTTTTCTGAACACACACTTCTCCCAGTATATTATTCATGCTGGAGTGTGAAATGTGATAGGGGATTAGATACGTGGTTGCTAATAGTACATTACAATCATTACGTCTACAGTTGTTCCTCAAGCTGCATTCTTTCCATTGAGGAGTATTTTGATGATACATGCTCAACTGCTGAGCACTACTGTACTATTTAGCTGCAAGCAACAGTCTGCAGAACAAAAGGTCTGCTGACAGAGGTCATTAAAAAGGAGATACTCTGACACGCCAATGCCTTAAATACCAAACCAGATTAACATTAGACAAGGTAAGAGAATGTCAGTGTGCACGGCAAACTTTCAAACTATTCTAACATCACAAATGTGGATGGAAAACTTTTTACATGTAAACAAATATATCTGCGTAACTGTGAACTTGGCCAATGAGAAAGTCACAGATTAACAGAGTTAAGATAAATGCATTAGAGCGAACAGGTAAGTAAACCCATTAAGGTGATACTTCTAACCAGTAGCAATTAAGGCTAGCTTACATGCTATCTGTCGACACAAGGAGAGAGTGAAACTAAATGTAGATAAACTGCTTAACCTTAGTAATCGAAATCCAAATTCCAATTCAAACCTTATCATGGATTACTCTGTATTTACAACATAATAGTACCAAATATAATCACGTGTTACATTTATGGTTATGAGCCGATTTTGAACTTTTACATGTGAAAGGTCACTGGAGTCAGTTTGGTCGGTTTGCAAATAAAAAAAAATAGGTTAATAATAGGTCACAAATCTGGCCTTCCTCAATAAATACAGTTAATATACCCAGTGGAGCTGCTCAGTGTCAACTAGTATCACACCAACGACTGCGTGATGGTGACAAAATGTGTGTAAATGTGTAAAATGTTTAAGCACACCACCAACATGAACTAAAAAAATGTTCATCTAAGTGGCGCTCAACTCTGCTGAATTGACCTGTGAGTCAGGCGTGTAACTGCTGACTGAGCATTAGGAACTGTGGAAGGAACTGTGATCGACCTGACACCAACCCAAATCAAAGCAATATGCTGATGCTGTCCTCTAGCAAGGCAGAAATAAAGTATTTCCTGTCAGAACCAAGTTTGGGTGGGAAAAAAATGCAGTAAAAACATTGGTGAGTCACTTGCTGGATGTTTGTTTTTGAACAGTTCTGCAACTGCAGCATCTTTGGAAAGGGCTTTTTTTTTCTATCCAACTCTAAAAAAAGAAAAAAAAGAAAATGTAGCAGTCCTATAGAAATGCTAATAATATATAAATAAGTTGTTATGACACCTCACACATCATCTTAGAACTATATGAACTAGGTCATTTATAATAAATGTGAGGACAAGATGGCCAATGATTCAGTTATAGGAGCAATTTTGTTTAAGCTAAAATACCAACAATGTACTAGTCAAACGTAAATATGTTCTAGTTTTTTTGGTCTTTTATGATAATAAGCTGAATATCTTCGGCTTTTTGGGTTGTTGGTCAGACAAAAAGATACATTTGAAGACACCCCTCTTAGGCATGCCACTTGTGAGGGGCATTTTTTTCTTAAAGACCAAAACACTGTATTGATTATTTGATTGATCAAAAAAAGTCAGTGGATTAATCAATAATAAAAAAAAATAGCCTATAGTCGTTAGTTGCAGCCTTAAAATGTCTAACGTTTAAAAAAAAAAGGTAGATATCTTCTGTTGTGCTATGTTCATATGAATATAGCTGAGCATAATGTCCTCACATACATTACAGGTGGGCTCCCCCTGACCTTTACCTGTTGTTGTCACCATGTCGTAGAATAAAAAGGAATATGGACTTGCTCCTGGTGAAAATGTACTGGACACATCGGTGAGCTCACCTTGTTGAGGTGTGGGTTTCTGGTGATGTCGTAGCCCCTCTTCTTGGTGCTGACGCTGCCCTTGCGACCCGTCCCGGAGTGGCAGACGCGCACAGCCGGGAGAGAGGCCCTGTCGGCGGGCATGCCCCCAGCGGAGTGACCCGGCGAACCGGCAAAGACCCTCATCCCGCCCGCTGCTACCGTGCGCCTGCACAGAGACAGAACGGCTTTTCCTGGGAGGGAGTTCATGCTGCCTGCAGACAACAACATACAGCGAGTGTCAGTTACTGTATGTCCTGCAGGTGGTAAGTCCCCTTCCACACATAACATTACCTTGAATATAACAAGCTCAGCGAGTCTGTCTTCCTGTAAATAACCTGCTCCGCTCCAAGTGTGAGGAGTGAATCTGAACCATTAGCTAGCTTTAACGTTATAAGCTGAGTCACAGTGATAAACAAGTGTCATAGCAGCCATTAATTAGTGCGAATAAATAATATAATTAGAATGCTCGTTTATAAATGATTGAGCCGATGTGTTCATTGTGTTCATATGAACATGTTGCTCTATGCGGCTGCATCAGATTAGCTAGCTAGCTGGTTACTGTAAACTGTCAGATGTTTTTTTTTTTTTTTGGAACAATCTGCGCAACTGCTAAGAGCTAGCGGGTAGCTAATATTCAGTTAGCCTCACCTGGAAACGGTGTGAAGCTGCTGTGCCCCTGACTTCAATCTTCATAGAAGACGTTTTTTTCCCCCCGGTGTTCGTGTTAACGATATATTATCAGTGGATATTGTGAAGAATGGATAGATAACAGCTGATCCAGGATCCTTTATAGAGTCCCATTTCCCCACCAATCAGACCGCAGTTTCGCGGGCTAAGAGGCGGGGCCAACCAACCACCTCCTCCCTGTTATTCAGTAAACACTGGCTCCATCTTCAGCTTCAACATCTGCACTTTAAAATGCAACATAATTATCTTTGCAGATATTTTATAATGTATAAGAACTTGCCTTTATGCGATTATGATTACTGCATTGTAATAGAACAGTGGCACTGTTTAAATTACATGGCATAAGAAAAACACAGCTGTGGGTAAACAGACTATTGTTCAACTCAGTTAGGCACGCACTGACAGGAACACCACAGAACTCAAATCATACAGTCTGCAGATCATATGAATAGCCTCTGGCTCCCCCTGCTGTAAGAAAGGCGTCTCTACTTAATCAGACTGTAGTGAGTGTTGGCCATCTTGGCATGTAATCAGCGCGTCGGATATGAGAGCTTGCCCTGCCCTCCCTGACTAAATAAAAGGTGATATATGGTACAGTCATGCCGTTAAACCTGTTTTGTAGCCCCTGGGGCAGGTTCCTATCAAGTGCAGTACACACATCACACTGCAAATGGCAGCTTCACTGTATTTTTGCCCAAAGTCACAGCAATATTACAGCAATACTGACATACGGTTACCTCTCAGTAAAACAATTAAACAGTAACACAAAGCCTGCAAAATAACCACAAAAGTTAAATTAACACATCTCTAAAATAACATAAACTGAACATAATAACCTTCAAGGTAGATTAGACTGTAGTTTTAGCTAGATGTACTGTACATGTTAAACTGGCAACTGAGTGTATAGTATATCGACCCACATCCTATAGTATACAGTATATACTGTACACTTCTATATGAAGAAAGCAGAAACAGCAATTTGACAACCACAACAAACAAAACAAAAAATTATAATAACCCACATATTCACCAAATATACAAACCAGCTCAATGTCATTTTAATATGTTAGCTTAATTTGATAAACATAATTCTACATCTAAACATAAATCAATGATAAATCTACATATAGAGTTAAAGATTCTGGCTTCATCCTTATCATCCTACATCCAATTCTGATGACCAATTTAAAGTCTTGGATTTTCACAATTTGTAACACAGTTCTCCCCATATGGTTTCAGTTGAGTTAATTTATTATTTTGAGTTTTCTCAAAATAAATTATGTGAATTAGTTAATTAAGGTAATACTATGAAATGCAACTTTATTTAGGATTATGCATGTTAGCAAAATATAAACCAAAATATAATTATGGTTTTATAACTAAATTTTGACACAAGAACCCAGTTGACATCTTACTTTAGTGGGGCAAATTTCCAAATAAACGTAACAAGTTAAATTACCAGTTACCACTGGACGTCCGGGGGAAGTTGCCCACTTTACCCAGTTGATAATCCATCTCTAGGAACATCTTTTTAGTTTAAGGGATCGCTTCAGATTTTACAATGTATAAAAAGTACATAAATTACTCACTTCACACTAGCTGTATCTAAAAAGATTTATTTTAAACATACACATGCCATCACAATACATCTCTATTCATGTTTGTAACAAAACATTAATGAAAATCACAATTATAAGTTGTTTTTTGTTGATTTAAAAGGTTCAGGAAGTCCACCATGTCCAAGCAGCATACTTTTTTTTATTGAAGTTACTGTCTAATAATTTTACTATGGATAAAATGTAAAACAAAAGAATGTATGCTTGTTGAAATGGTTAAACATTTACTTCACAAACACCAAAAGGATACTTTTTCCATCACTAGACAAATGCCACCATGTAATACAGTTAGAACTAATCACACACACACACAAGCTTAATATAATTGCATATCATCTGCAATGTATAGCCTTGACGGAACAGCTTTTTTTCCATGCATAAAAATCATATTTTTAGTTGCAAATGCATACAGTGCATACAGAGTAAAAGTATATCCATCGAGTACATTTCCAGTACTCACTATCAAATTTCACAACAACTATATTTTTGCAAGCCTAATGAACAGATGAAGGTACCGTTTGTCTTCATTTTCACCGTTCTGGAAACATTCAGGAACAAGTTTTAAAAAAAGATATAGAAATGCTTCAGATGACTACGCTGGTGCCGCTACGGGAACTTCTATCCTATGAGAGAAAAGTGACAGAGGTGGAGTTAAGTTAAAGACGGAGATATGATGATTCAATAGAAGACCAAAAAGACAAAAAAGTACAAAAAAGTGATGAAAAAGTCAAGGCTAAAAAGAAAGAGGAGGAAAGTAACAGACTGAAAGCTAACAGAGAAAAACTGTCATCAGTCTATTGGTTCAGAATGTATGTCAGTATTTCTTACAGAAAGGTGCTCGTAGTTCCCGCGGCTGCGTCCAGGCTGGGTCTCAATGGAAAAGTAGCTGGGGGGATTCTCTGGCCAATCCTTCCCTTTACCACCTTTCCTTCTCCTGCTGTCTTCCTCCTCATCTGAACTCCAGGATCCTTTGCGACGCTGAGGAGGGGAATAGCTCTTCTCCCTCCGAGATGCTCTGCTGTGCAGCTCCTCCATCAGGTCGTCACGACTACGAGTACGCGGCCTGGATCCACCTCCTCTGCTCCCGGCCGAGCTTCCTCTCTCATTCCTTGAACTCCTGTGTGGCGCTCTTGCTCGCCTGTTCTCCCATTCGGAGTCATCGCTGTTATCACGCAAGATCCCCCGTCTGGGAGGAGAGGCGTCTCTATAGCCACGACTGTTGCGGTGGTGACCTCCTCCAGACCGGTTTGTACTCCCACTGGACTGGCTGGATATCCTGGGCCCACCTCTGGCTCTGTCTCCACCTCTAGGCTCCCTGCGTGAGGAAAAGCTGGGTACACGCTGGATTATAGGAGGCAGGGTGATCACCCTTCTCTCCAGCCCTCTCACCCCCATCTCATCCAGGGCCGACAACATACTAGGGGGCCCCGGTGTGTAGGGAACGGCTTGAGGAGCCGGTTGAGGCTGCAATGGGAGCATATTTTGGTGAGCGTGTGGAGCCATTTGATGTGCTCCCACATCCAGTCCCCTCACCTGGTTCTCCAGGTAGTCCAACACCTGGCCGGTGCCGCGGTTGTTGCTGTGCACACTGCCGTTCACATGGTGTGGAGGAGGAGGCGGCTGATGCTGCAGGGCCATGGGGGACAGCTGCATGGGAGCCATGGCATAGTTTTGTTTGGTGGGGTAGTCCAAGTATGAGCCTGAAACAAAAGTGATGCAACATAAACAATCTTACTACTTGGGGCCATCAGAAACAAGCTGTAATCACAACATTGATACATTTTAATCCTTCAAAGTTGATATGCTGTTTGCAAATAGTTTCATATTTACACATCCAGCAGATAGGGAGCAACATACAAATGATTCATTTTGAGTTGTTTTTGTGTCCATCTGATGAATGTAAGTCCAATATTTATTATCTTTTAGCTCTGTTTTTGCTCTGCACTCACTACAGAAGGCAATATCTGGCTCCTTAGTTGCTAAATGCTCCACTATGTTCTTTTGCTTTTTTTCACTGAAAACAGCTGCCTTCTGCGGCTGAAAACGCTCTGAGTGGTGAGAGTGAACAGAAGTGTTAAGTTGCACAAAGACACTTAAACCAATGAATGTGACCTTATCTGCATGTTTTAGGTAAGCAACAAGTTACTTAATATTTTATTAGCAGTTAATATTCACCTAAAAAGTTGCTAAATTGAACATCAATCAAAGAAGAGGCAGTAAAGGACAGTGGTTTTTCTTTTAGTGAAGACTGAAATACAACAGTATGAAAGTATGGTTAATGCTATAATAGCTTAATACAGCAATTTACACAGACTTTCTATTTATTTGTTGGACCACCGTTGAAATCATATTTCATCACAATGTGTTATTTTTATATTAAATATATAAAATACAGACATACAAGTACTGATCCCACTTTTGAAACTAAACCAAACAGAATGATGCTAAGAACATTCAACAAAGCATTAAAGGGTTGTCTTTTGTGTGTACTTTTGTGTCACTCACCTGAGTACAGCATGGGGACGCCCTGGGAGGAGGCGTTGGAGCTAATGGGAGCGTAAATGGGTTGACCGTTCATCCAAGGAGCCATAGCCTTCTGAGCCTCTCGGATCATCCTGTGCTGCATCACAACTGAAATCAGAGCAAAGAGAGGGTCAAAGGTTTGAGTGACTCGGTATTGACTTAGCATACTTCGATACATAGGCTGTAACCAGATTCCAGCCTATGGAATAGGTACAGAATCTGCAGGAGAAACACTTGGATAGCTGCATAGAGATTTGTGTAAAATAATCTGTGAAGTGTGATGTAGCTTTTGGCTTCATAAAAAGTACTGAAGTCAATTTTGGGTAAAAAAATAATAATACAAAAACAAAAAAGCATCTCGTTTACCTTTCTCTGGGCAGCAGCATGTCTGTGGACAACACGGGCAGCGGACGTAGCAGCAGCACTTCTGTGGGCAGCACTGACAGCAACATATGCAGAAGAGCATGATGAGCAGGAGAGCACCGATGATGATTAACAGGACGGTCAGCCAGTCTGGAACAGGTAAGAAGACGCATGATTATGGATATTTCAATCTAGGAAAATACTTTTTGGGCTCTATGTGACCTTAAATGCCACAACCTTAACTGAGGAAACTCACTATACACGATGAGTTTGACTTCTTTATCCGAGTCGCCCGTCGTGTCACCGGCAGCGTCGATGGTGCAGAAATACACGCCGTTATCCCACCACATCACCTCACTGATGACCAGGTCAGCCTCTATTCACAGAAAACGTCACATTACTTTAAACAATATCTTAGAGAGGCAACATAATCATATTAAAATGTAATATACTGATAGTGAAATATAAACATTGTCATTATGATGGGATCAAACTTACTGTTTTGAATGGTAATTTTGCGCTCTCTGTAGTCTGAACCCAGCATGGGCTCATTAGTGCCCCTCTTCTGGATCACTGTGCGGAGTGTTCGCTGGCTGTCCGGGCAGTCATTGGTGGGGTCCTGACCCAGCTGCAGAGAGGCCTGAAAGGCTTCAGAAACAGAGGAAAATACAATGAAATATGTTCAACTTGTTGCATTCTTTTAGATCGGTCTACCTCATACTACTCAAACCATCACAACTGTGGCAATAAAGTCCTTCAGATGAAAACTACAACAACCAGCTCTTCAGCAGGTTAATATAACTAATGTCTCAATATGTGTGTGTGTGCGTGTGTGTGTGTGTGTGTGTGTGTGTGTGTGTGTGTGTGTGTGTGTGTGTGTGTGTGTGTGTGTGTGTGTGTGTGTATTATTGCAGCTTCAACGTTAGTATGTGCTTATAATAATGAACATATCTTTCCTTACTTATCTTGATATTACAAAATGCTGCTATTCTAATACCAATGCACGAGCCTTTAGCATGACCAACAGCTTTTTTTTCCTTTTTTTTTTTTTTTTTTTAATGTAAGAATACATCCACACAAAAAGAAAATGAACATTGCTGTTTTGGTAACTCTTCTGAGCATGAACATTTGAAAAATATTAAGCCAAGAATGGTGTTCATTAAAACTAAACTAATCTGTAGTGCTCTAAAGAATGAGAGCTCGCCGTCTGGCATGTGTTTATGCACACCACTATTTTTTTTTCAAAGGTTTGGTTCAGCTACATCACTGCACATTAAAATCCGTGTCTCCTTCCAGCTGCAGTCTCACCTGTGGAGTAGTAGTCCAGCACCGGATCTTTACAGAAGGACTTGTACCTCCAGGTGACCAGGACATCCTGAAGGTTCGCTGAAGTGGAGTAGTCACAGCGAATGATCACAGAGGCGAACAGAGTCGTACTCCTCTGCGTCTCTGGAACCATCACCTGGATGGACAGCAGCTCTGATAGAAGTAGGAAGAATAATGATAAAATGTAAAATAACTGCACACATGACACAATATTCAAATGTGACTTGTGTCACTCGTGTTTGTGTCACAGCTCTGCTCTTGAATGCTGGATTGATAAGAATCTGACCAAACTGGTTAACGGCTTACAACAGAAGTCCTTAAGTGTGCGTATTGTTCTATATCATTAGAAGTAATAGCTGTCAACCATAATCAGAACTGTAGAGTTGGAGCATCGGTTAAGGTTCAGATCAAAGTTTAAACACTTTCTCTTTCAGTGGTCGTCCGGAACTCTGATAGAGATGCGTTTGTTTGTCAGTGACTATCACTGACATGTGTTGGCATTTTTCCCCAGTTGATTTATGTCTGAAAATATATACAGCAATCGATGAGGGCTGCAACCAACAATTATTTTCAATATTGATTAATCTGCCAGTTATGTTCTGAAATGTTTGACCCATTAAAATATCAGAAAAGAGTGAAAAATGTCCATCAATATTTCCCAGCGCTCAAGTTGACGTCTTCAAATTGCGTGTTTTATCTGAACAGTCCCAAACTATCATACAGAACCAGTACATTTCTGCTTTAAAAAGTACAGTAAAAAGTACTAAAAAAAGCCCAGGGTTCAATTCCAACCTGTGGCCCTTTGCTGCATATCATACCCACTTTCCTGTCTACAGCTGTCCTATCAATTAAAAGCCAGAAATCCCCAACAAGTAATTTTTAATTTTTAAGTTTTTTTATTTTAAAGACATCACTTTGCTCGCTTTTAGACCAAACAATGAATTGATTAATCAAGTATTGAGTAGATTAAGAATACTGTTTTCATTAGCAATTGTAATTAATTGATGAATAGTTTAGTCTATAAAATGTCAGAAAAGAGTGACCAAAATGACATATTCAAATTGCTTTAACACTCCAAAACCCAAAGATATTAATTATAGAGTTCAATGATTAGTCAATTAATTGATAAATTGATCAACAGAAATGTATCTGCAGCTATTTTATTATCCATGAATAGTTCAAATCAAATGTGAGAATTTGCTAATGTTCCTTGTCTTACATTTAACTGAATATATTTGGGTTTCTGACTGTTGCTTTTCAATTCTTTCTGATAGTTTATAGAACAAACGATTAATCCAGAAAATAATCTGCAGATTAATTGATAATAAAATAGTTGCAGCCCTTTTTCATTCCTACTAGAAAATAGAGCAGAAAAAACAACCAATTATCACATTGAGAAGCTGGGACAAGATCATTTTTTACATTTTTGTTTGATAAAAGTGTATTCAGTTATCACAATTACTGTTTTAACTTTCTGTAGATAATTGACTAATTATTTCAGTTTAACAGGAGATTAATAAACAATGAAACTGCTACTTTGATATCCTCTAAGAAGGTTTGATCTAATAAAAAGTTATATTTAATATTGTCTTCTATAAAACGAGGCTGTTTCCACTGTGTGAACTGTCTGGATGTTTCTATTTTGAAGAACATGAACAACGGTTAGTGTGCAGTCACGTGACAGAAGTCGGCCTTGTCCTGTTTACACCTGTCGATAATTAACTTGTACACATCAGTTAGTTTGACTGTTTGGATTCACCCTAAACTGCTATACACTGGAGAAACAGATGCTATAGGCTATACTTGAATAAAGTATAAACGTTAGGCACACAATGTGCCGAACTATAGCGGCTTTAAAGCCTCACCTGTTGGGAGGTGAGCCAGCAGAAGCGCCATCAGGATCATATTTCCCATCTCGTTGCTCCTCCGCGGAAGCGTCACCCTCAATCCCAGGCGACTCAAAATCCACCACAAATCCTGAATATTTGGATGAAAACGTTTTATATCCGCTGCTCTGCATAGTAACTCTTCCTTACACTTAACACCACATGTTAGTGCGGCTGTGTTTACTCTCTGAGGTGAAAGACGATGTTTACAGCAGCATTGAGGAACAACTTTCCCACAGAGAGGCGGATCATCCCCCTCCCCCTCCCCCTCCCGCTACCCCTCCAGCTTCAGGTGACATCATTGACCCCGCCCTCTCTGACAGGTGCAACATGGAAGAAACAAAAAGGGGAGCAGGACCATAGATATATATAAAGGCCTTTATATATCTATGAGCAGGACGAGCAAACAATTTGTGATCATTGAACATCACCTTTGTTTGAAGTAAAGGTGATTACCAATACATACCTAAACTGTCTTTTTCTTGAATTGAAGTCTCACATTCGGTTGAAGAGAGCAATAGCAGAGCCGTGACAGAGTTTAATCTGAGAGACTGCCATTGAAATATATTCTGTCAACTTTTAACTAATGTAATAAATTAATAATACAAAAAAATGTGATTTTCATTGAAAAGCACGTACAAATGCAATAATAGGCCTACCTAAAAACTATGTAAGTGTGTGACAAAAAATAATAATCATGTGTTGCATACATTTCTTTATATCGGTGTGTTATTTTCTCCAAATGAACTTTTTTCAGTAGTATTGTCTTTTTCAGTGCCAATACATGTTTAGGTTTTTATTTCAAAGCCAAATTGTTGTTTTCAATACCAAGAACTACAGATAGATAGATAGATAGATACTCCGATTCTTTTAGGCAGTCTCTTTTATAGTTTTAAAAAGTATGACAAGGGTAAAAGCAAGTAACAATGGAAAAACAGACAAAATTACTAATGTATTAATTAGTTATCTGCTGTGTTTTGGTGAGTTCAAAGCCTTTGATGAGTTTACATGGCAGATAAAAAGATTATTTATGTAAATGTTGACATCCAGTCCATTCATCGTTGAATTAGCATGCACAATCTGCATACACTGAATGAAGTAGAAGCATGTCAGCTCGTCTTATTCATCAGCGGCAAACAGTCCAAGTGTAATGTTCACACTCGGGATGAGTCATATTGTGTTAGAGCTCTTTGTGCGAGGATGTTTATGTCACTTATTCAGGAGGTGCACCCCAGCCAGCTTTATTGACACAAAACAAGCCTGCCTGAGCTGAGCTCAAGTGCTGCTCTCAGCTCACTGAAGTGGGCTGGAAAATGCTGCGTGGATGAAAAGCTTTGCCATCACATCTGTGTTTGGCTCCACGCTGAACCTCGAGACAAGTTTTAAATTCCTTCCTTGTCAGTATTTGAGAGGACATACTGTACCTTTCATCCTCTGTGTCTTGGAATTCAGTGTGTACAAAACTTTGACACTGTTATTTGCGGGCTGTGTAAGAAAACATTACCAAATGTTCTTCTGTTTTGTTTGTATCAACATTTAGTCTCATTTTGCTTTATATAAACAGTGGTAACATGCTGGGACAGGACCAGAGGGGTAAATCTGATTGCCACCCCTGATGCCAGCCCCCCCCCAATAGTTGGCTTGTTCATGGATGGATTACTAAACAGGCCTACTGGATACAGGCCCAGTGGCACCTGGGCCAGCGCTTCTGTTTAAAGTAAGTTTTACCATTCCTTAATAGAAAGTCAATCAAAGAACTATCAAGAGACACAATAACAGCTACATAGAGTCACAACACTAACACAAAGATGAGCAAAATGACTACAAACTACTATACAGAATCGCAAAGACTCCAAAGAGTCACATAGTGACTACAAAGAGTCACAAAACAACCACAGTTACTAAACTACTACAAAGAATTGCAAAATGACCACACAGAATAACAAAATGACTACCGCAGAGATGCAATATAGTAAGTAACATGTTTTTCTGTAAATGTTTTGGGATAATGATGTGCCATTGAATACTTTATACAAACATTTAAAGCTGCACACATGCTTTTCAAGATAAAGCGCGCTGAGTGTGTGTAGTTGGTTGTCAGTAAAGCTCTAGTGTTTGTTTAGTTGTGTATATTTGATAAGCTATGATAAAAAACACAGGCTTTTATCCAAGATACAGTACACACACTTTATCACACATATTGTAAAACACAATAACCACTCAAACATCAGATTCTTCAACAGACAATAAGTATTTTATATCAAAATGAATCTTGTCAAAACTATTGAAATGCAGATAAATGCAAGCCCTGTTGAGAAAGAAATCACACACAAAAAAAACACTGAATTTATGCTTACGAAAAATGACTTATTGACAAAGTTCCTATATAGACTTAACCAACCTACCATCAGTTACATTAACACATCAAATTCTGGGTTAATACTTCATCCCCTAATTTGGTAAAAAAAAAATAAAAATCTGCTCAGCAACATGACAAATATACTTGTAATTATTTTGTCAAATCTGTGCACACTGTAAAATTGAAACAGTATGTGTGCACAGTACAACACTTTCATGACACATGCATGTGTGCCATTTTCTCGTCTGCTTAAACGTAATGTGTCTTATTTCCTTCTTAAAAGATCCAGCTAAAATTATTGCGGCACACAGGCCTTCTTCAGGATGACTATTTGCGTATTTTTACCTTTTGCTATGCATTAGCCGCATCAATGAAGGCTTTTCAATATTTTCTTCAACAAGAGTGCCTTGGTTTTAATGCTGTTTTTATTCTATTGGATACCCCTGAACCAAAGAGCACCTTGTTAGACTTTTCTCAACCACCACCAAAAAGAAGCACTCCTTTTCTCTGTCTTCAATTTTCTTCTTAAAATTGGATGATTTGCTGTTTTTTCTTATGTGATAGTGAACCAAATATCTTTGGACTGTTGGACTGCTTGGACACTCTCGGCCGAGATGATAAACATACATTCATTTAGACAGCGGAGACTGCTTTGAGTTTTCTTTATTGAAAAAGTATTTAACCAGTGCAATTAATAATCTGCAGAACAAATTCAAGGTACAGTACTTACAGTACATACAGTACAATATCTACAACAGACAAACGCAAATACAAAGTAAACCTGAGTTGCCGTGTACTGAGTGAGAAGTATGAAGTATGTAGGAAAATACTAGACAGTGGCATTATACAGATAGAAAAATGGCAAATAATAATAAAAAAAAACATCTTGGCACTGGTTTCACTAAATCCAGTCACTCAACTCAACAAATAAAACTGATATACACACCACATACATAACATCTGCAGACTACACATGTAGAAATAATTCATGCACATGATTAAAAGACGTCCTAGACATGCTGCTTTGTGCATATTCATTTTTCAGCATTTTCCATCCACGCTGTTTTTTCGGTGCAGTTATTTTTAATGAGATGAGCCAGACTTCATGTGACTGATGGCAGAACAGTTAGCTTCTCCTGCGTAGCAAGAAGACGGTTTGAACGAACGGAGTGGCAGTGCTGTGCAGGTCGAGACTGGGAAACCTTGTCACACTATGAGAGAGTCTCTGCTCAGTGCAGTGCTCTGTTAAAGAAATACACCAAGAGCCACACATTAGAGACTTTGCATTCATGCTCATGCGACGTTAGTCCAGCCTGGTGCCTCCAATTATTTAAAGAAAGCATGTAGCTCAAGCTGTGTTAGTAGTTAAGACAGTGATACAGATGTGTTATGGGATATTTGGTAAGCCAGTTAGTAAGCATTTGTAACACTGTAATGGTTGCAAGCATGAGTAGATTATACAGACTTACATTATAAGTGTCAATTGCAATTGCTTTTGTAAATTTATGAAAAAAACATCTACTTAGATAAAATCATGACACAACTAAAATGATAGTGATTCAGTGTTAAGACCATACATCTTGTATGTACATTGCACAGGAGATGATCAGATGATGTACATCATACTGTCAAACATTTTCAATACAAAGCTGGCATTATTCTATTTTATTCTTATTGTCAACAAAACCCTTTGAAAAGACCAAAACGAATAACATCTCTCAGTACTTTCTGACTTCACTAACCTGACTGTGATGCTCAGCCCCAAATGCGTGCCTACTAAAGACGAAAATCATAAAACACCTGTCACAAATATTTAGTTTGAGGTCTATATGTATATTGTAATTATTAAATAAGTAACCACAATAAAATACAGATCAAATAAAGTGAAGTGCCAGTTTTAATTAAAGTGTTATACACGCCCCCTCTCCCTCTCTCTCTCTGCCCTGTCTAATCTTTGTTTTTCTCTAATTTAGTGTTGTTGTGTATTTGTGTATTTGATAATAAAATGAGAGAGATCATGCCTGAACTAAAACTTACTGTACATGCTCTGTAAACGTGCATTTGCACCCTCAAACAGACTAATAGGAGGCTCCTATTTAACTTTAGCTTTCTGCATTGCTTGTGAGGAGAACAATTATGCTTATGGAAAATGTCCACAAGTGCTTTTAATAGTTTATGCACAGTTTTCAAATCTACATCTGGCTTTGGCTATCCAGACGACACTTGTGTCATTATATGTTTTTGTTGACAATAAGAACATTATAGAATATACAGTACAGACTTACCCTGTAACTATATACAGGATTAAGAGGCTCTTTCCAGAAGAGCTGAAGAGGAAGGAAGTCCTTGTTCCTGCTACAAGTAACTCACCAGGTTTCGGCTCCTGTCTCTCTCCTCTCGGCCCTCCTGTAGTGTATGGGACGTTCCCTGGTGGGGGCGGGTGTAACAGAAAGGCCTCATGGCTGGTTCAGTGGTCCTGTAACGCTCTGATCTGGGAGGCTCTACAGTGCGGTACCGGTCTGTGGTTGGGTCAGCCCTGCGGTACCGCTCCGCCTCAGAGTACGGAGGCAAAGGGTCCTCCTCTTCTGGACGGTTGCTAGGCGACCGGCTGTAGTAACTATCGCTGCCCTTTCCTCTGGAGCTGCCTTTAGAGGGAGTGTCACTGTCCTCGTCCGGTCTACAGGTACCACTGTCCCCTCCTCGCCCCCTGGCCTTGCTGTCCAGCACACTCCTGAGGAAGGCGTCATTGTATCCTTTGCTTTGAGGCGGTCGACAGGGACGATCACTGTCCCATGTGTCCCTTCTCTTCTGTGGTAAAGGTGAGGGGCTGCGACGGCCCCAGCCATCATCTTCATCTCTGTAGAAACGCCTGGGAGGGCTGTAATCCCGCTCGTAGGCCCGGTCTGGAGGCTCAGCGCGACGACCCCGGGAGCCGTAAGACTGGGCGAAATCCTCCAGCTCGTCCAGGGAGCCAGTGCGCCCTCTTCTGCTCAACGTCTTCCTCTGCAGGTGCTCTGAGCGCAGGTTCCACCTACAGCAAAGAAGAGCACACAGAGTTTGTATGTAGAGCTGGGCGATGTGGAGAAAATCAAATATCCCGATATTTTTGACCAAATGCCTCTATATCGATATTGTAGCGATATTGTAGGGTTGACAAATGGTGCTTTCACAAAATATGCACATAATGAGATTTTTGATAAATAATCATCAATTATGTTGATATAATAATTACGTGGGTAAAGGCAAATAATGAAACAGCTAGAACAGTCTGGTGTGTTCAGAAAATGACATCACTCTACTGTAATGCAGCCTTTAAAACCAGGAAAAGACAACACTTGTGTCATATCAGGATATTACGATATCCAAAATTTAAGACGATATCGAGCCTCATATATCGATATCGATATAATATCAATATATTGCCCAGCCCTATTTGTATGGTAATAATAATAATAATAATAATAATAATAATACTTGAAATGCCTGGAAAACTGCTACTTCCAGGTAGTGCATCCTTAGTGGTGGTGTTATGATGTGGGTTTACCAAAGATTTCAACCAATAAAATCATTTGAAATGTTGTTACAATCCTCTCCTTTCTGACACCATCATTATACCTTCTGTCGAGCTCGTCGTCGGAGTGGTTGCCTCTGTCCCATCTGGACCTTCGACTCTGTGTATGTGGAGCTACTCTCAGCACTGACTGGTCATCTAGGTCTGCGATGGGCGGGAGCGCCTTCATCTGCACCGTCTGATAGGTGTGTCTGAAGTCTGTATTCCCTCCATCATGAAGAGAGCTCAGCTCTGAGAGGCTACTGGCTGTTGGCACAGACACATCAGTAGAGCAACATTTGCTATTTTCTATCATAAAATTCATTTGTAAAACATTTGTCAGGTAAGTTTTCTGTAACTGCCAGCTGGAATACACAACTATAGCTGTAAAATGATGTAATCGAAGATTTCAGCGTAAGATGTGGGCTGCTAGAAGTGCTATGTCGGTGTTTGGGATAAGATCATAGTAAATGCATCATCTACTTTCTGGCTTGAGGTGGCTACGACTATATAATCATGAGCACTGATTATAGCTATCTGCTGAGGGCAGAAATCATGTGCCACCTCAAACTACTGTCACAAACAATTTAGAAGTCTGGTGATATTATTTCCCCCCTGTATTGTCAACAAATTCTATGAAAGGACCAAAACCAACAACAAAGCCTGATTTAGCCTATTTCTCTGTGTTATAGACCTCAATTGATGTCCAAAAACTATTAAAACACCTCAACCAATCAATGTTTCTCCATTGCAATAAACATGGAAAGTTTACTTTCAGTCAATCCCACATACATCACACACACAAACGTCCTTTCTGCCATAAATACTGTCCACAGCACCAAATATGTATTACTGTAATCCTCCGCTGAAAATAGTCCCCAACAAATGTACTATTTACTCCTGTTTGAGTAACTTTTACTAAAAACTACAGTGCCCAGCTTCATTAGAAAAATAAAATGAGCGCTGTCAGTTAAACGCATTATTAACGGCGTTAACGCAAACCCATTTTAACGGCGTCAATTTTTTTTATCGCGAGATTAACGTTCTTTTTGGCCTAGCAAACTTTGTAGTTTTTGTCACATGCTGTTGCAACAACTAGTAATGTTAGAAAAACTACAACACCACACCAGATCTAGCTAGACCGGAAACAAAACAACAGGCACGCCACACACACTTGTTTGGGCTTGCGAGCCGGCCAAAGAGTAGTAGGCTAACGATACGTTTTGAGTGGATGGCGAGCGCAAGATGCCGAAATGGATGCCAATAAGATTCTGAATGGAAAGTTTACTTTTAAAAAAATGCCAAATGGTTCCATTGACAAGACCAAAGTGATCTGTGTGTTTTGTCGTGAACTGAGCTATCATCGCAGCGTCCAGTCTGAAATACCACTTGATGGCCAAGCACACAGCTGATGCGAATTCTCCGCCCCCTCGTCAAAGCCAGGCGACAAAAGCACAAAGCAAGCCGATCCACTTTTCCATGTTGATAAGAGCATTAAAATGAGAAAAAAATAATTGGACAAAAAGAAATCTAGGGACATTTAGAATAGATAAAAATGTGCGATTAACTGCGATTAATTGCGAGTTAACTATGGCATTAATGCAATTAAATTAAATATTTTAATCGTTTGACAGCACTAAATTAAATATAACTTTACATTGGTGACCTGATTTTAGTTTTTTTATATGTTCAGTAGGAACCAGTTGACTTGGGGCTGAGAGCCACAGACAGGCTGGGTAGTAAGAGACGGACTAAAGACCAGTGTATAAGACCAAAGTTGCAAATCACTCACCAGAAACATCTTTTTCGTTTACAGTGGTTGGTTATACAGACAATGTTATGAAAATGAATGTATGGATTAATTGGAAACCAGCACTCGTTGATTCACACAAACCATGCACATTAAACACAAACACTGTCATACAGCCACACAGATGACAGACACTGGCCTAATCTGTGCAGGCTTACGTTTAAGTGCAGCCATCTTGGAAGAGGGAAACTGACCCAGCTCCTTCTCTATGAAGTACAGAACTTTCATTGAGTCCTGGTCTGTACTGGCTTTCAGTCGATAACCACTGCGTGCTGTGGATGTGGACACACACATACAGTACGTACACACACAGGGACTTAACCATGCAAGGACCCACACATACACATACAGTGTGTCCAATGCACGTTCTTACAAAGCAGACAACCTGACTCACAATCAATTTGTTAAGACTAGATTTAAATAGTAAATGTGCATGTGGCACAGACAGACATTTCTGTCATTTCTATAAAGGTTAGAGACAGACACGAGGATGAGGGATGGTAGATGAAATGAGGGTAAGTGAAGTCAGTGTGTCTGAAAGGAATTAAGAGCTTTATTCTATCTCTGCACCTTATAAACTGTTTTGTTGACACTCACCTCCAGCCAGGTTATTCTCCACTGAGGGGACAGAGGTGATATTTGGCTCCACATGGGATGAAGGGACAAGAGGAATACCAGCAGGAACACCAGGAATGTAGTAGGGATACACAACCTGAGCAGGCGGTCCACTCTTTGCCATCTTCCCTGCCTCGTATACTGCAAAGGAAAACAACACAACAATAAACCTTCCATGCAGAGTGGAGTGCTGTCACTTAATGTAAATAAAGAATGATGTGTTTTATTTACTCGTTAAGCGGTTTGTGTTACTCACGGTGTCGTGGGCAGCAGCATGTGTCAGGACAGCAGCAGCAGCGGACATAGCAGCAGCAGGAGTGAGGACAACACTGGCACCAGCAGATCCCCATCAATAACAGGAACAAGACACTGCCCAGGACTACAGATCCCACAAATGCCCACTCTGAAATATAGACACAAGCTCACATTAAGTTTTCTCCATTTGTGTGAGGCATAGTAGGATTAAGTTTAAGGTATTACACAGACTTCATTATTCCATCATAAGTTAGCTAAAATGTATCCATCTGTGAGTCCTTTACGTCCTAGATATAACAATTTGATTTCTTTTGGTCCTTAATTAGTTAACATTTGCTACTTAAAGCTGCAGTAGGAAGAATGCAAAAAATGCCAGAATTTGTAGTAGAGTGAGGCTTCTTCCTGCAGCTCTCCCTCTCCCCTCTCTGCCGCATGGGCAATGCATGTACAGCCAATAGGAACGTCTCTCTGAAATGACCTGTGGTTGACCAAAGTCTCCTGTCTGATTTACTAAAGCCTCAAAACAGACCCCAAAGATTACAGTATGCTGTAAGATTATTGTCTACAACAGCTTTAAAATGTGATTCTTTCTCTGTTTTATGCAACACATGTATCCGACAAACCCTTTTCCTTTAAAGTGTGGATATAAGAGGTGACATCATCTACAACTGAAGAAAAAAATGTATTTTAAATTTTTTTTATTTTAATTTAATTTATTTTTTATGTATTTATATGTGTGACACACTTATGATGTGTATCACATCTATGGTTATGCACAGCTATGTTTGTATAGTAGAGTATAAGCACATATGTATCTACATATAATATAATGCAGATTTATGTATGTGGGGAAATCAATAGTGATAAAAACAAGCGCATGGAGCAAGCTTGTTGTGTTACAATAATAATTTGTAGAAACAATGTTTAAAAAAACTCTACAAAAATCAGACCCGATTGTAACAAATCAGAATTTTCCTTTTAAAACCACACTGATATTTCTGTCTCCCCTTCCGAGACCACAGAGCATTAAAAAGGAAACTTCAGGAAAACTCTAGGGAACTGTAAGTGACTTTTATCCATAGTCACATCTCCAAAGCATCCAGACCCTAACAACACACTTCCTCAGGGTTTGCCCAGAAGCAAAATCCACTCAAAAAACCCTCGCTAAGTCAACACATTTCCCCAGAGATAAAAAATAAACACTGTGAGTCTGTGAATCTTTCTCTATGTAGCTTCAATAACTGACTGTGTGTTGGGTTAGACGCTACTTTCTGTACGTTTTCCTCATTTTGACTGTTAACGTGTGAACACGAGCTAATGCATATACATTTGTTAGTCAAAGAAAGTTTTGATTGGTGAAGAGGCATTAGGGAAGCTAGAAGTTGCCAGGCAGTGAGACGAAAGTGCAGGTGAGGTGCCGTACCTGGCATAAACTCCACATCAAACTCAGGTAGGAGATCATCCTGCTGACCTGTCCTGCCTGCAAAGAGAGGGAAAGCACAGGTGAAAGACGGCAAAGGAAGCAGAAAGCAAGAGTCAAAAGGTCAGCAGAGTGGATGATTAATGGTTGTGCACTAATTGAAGAACTGACGGGACAGTTTTTACACAAATTATTCATCTTACATGCTGTCATGATAATGAATGAGCCATGTTTTTGCAATGTGGTTCTAGGGATGGTAACGCTGTTTGGTCCAGACTGAAATATCTCAACAACTATTGGATGGATAACCATGAAATTCAGTACAGACATTCATGGTCCTCAGAGGATGAAGCCTCTGACCTTTCCTCTAGCGCCACTGTAAGGTTTATATTTCTGTTTCTATAAGTCAAATGTCTCAACAATTATGAAATGGTACGCCATGTAATTTGGTACACACATTCATGTCACTGTGATGATGAATTATAATAACTTAATTTTTATTTATTTTTTTAAAGATTATTTTTGGGGTATTTTAGGCCTTTATTTTGATAGGACAGCTGAAGACATGAAAGGGGAGAGAGAGGGGGAATGACATGCAGCAAAGGGCCGTAGGTCGGAGTCGAACCCATGGCCGCTGCGTCGAGGAGTAAACCTCTATATATGGGCACGCCCTCTACCAGGTGAACTATCCAGGCGCCCGATAACTTAATTTTTTATCTGGTGCCATCATCAGGTCTAAATGTTAATTTGCACAAAGTTTAGTTTATGACAAATACTTGCAGAACTAAAGACACTCCCATCAGCCTCAGGTATACTTTGTGTTAAGTGCTAACAAGCTTAAATGAAATGGGGAACATGCTAAATGTTAACATTGTCTTTGTGAGCATGTTAGCATGTTGACGTTAGCATTTAGCATAGCTGTGCCTGAATACAGCCTCACAGAGCAGCTAGCCGACTCTTGTTCATCACAGTGATAATTTTTTGGTGTCCAGAGTTTGTGCTTATAAAATATGATGCCATAGAAGTGTTTTTAAAAATACTAACCTATAAACATGAACATAAGTCATGTAAGTCATAGTTCAGAGTTCAAAATGCACTTTACTTTGAATCTAATTTTAGCAGGAGGCCAGCAGTGCTATATTTCTATATTGAGTGTGCCTCTCTGGTGCCTTTTAAAATGCACACTAATGAACCTACACACATGCAACCGGCACGCACGCACGCACACACACACATATATATATTGAGATGTGCCAAAAGAGGTTGTGTGTGAGGACAAAGAGGGTTATTTTTTGGGAAACTGGGGCACATATGATTCTAGGGCAACAATTTAACATGGCAGCTTTATAAAAAAAAAAATAAAAAAAAGAGGTCACAGAAGTTGTACCGTTGAGACACAATTACTTGTTTCTGCTTCATATACAAGATAAACAGGTCAAATAAGAGAAAAATTCAAGGCAACTAGAAAACTGTGAATACAGAAAAATAAAGGGACTGCAGACTGAGACACACACTGCAGGTGTTCATGATTTTAGTACATGTTTATCGTGAGGTGTCAAAGGACTACAGTATAATTACAGTAAAGACCCGTCTGATCTGTCTGGCTGCAGGGATAGACTAAACACCACTGGCTCCAGAGTATGCTGAGTAGACTGTTACTATGGAGGGAGAAAACCCCAGTGTAGCCCTCCCACCTTGTAAAAAAAGTAATCTTGGTTCCTTGGGACACTCATCTACATACCAGGAAGCTCAGTAACACTGAGTAACCTGAGAGAGCCGAGGAGCTATGCAGCCTTGAGAGGGAGGGAGGCAGTGAAGGATGCAGGAATGAGTAATGGAAGAACACATGAGAAGATTTTGCAAGAAAAAGGGAGAGCAGAGGGAGTGAACGTCAAAGAAAAATCAATCCAAAAGAAAATTTAAATCAGAGACTAGGGGGAGATGGTGGGAAAAGAAACATCACAACGTGTTGCTTAACACTTTTGGGAAATATTCACTTTCTTGCTGAGAGTTCGGTGAGAAGATTGAAACCACAGTCATGTCTGTACAGTAAATATTGAGCTGCAGCAAGCTGCCAGTTATCTTAGCTTAGCATAAAGTCTGGAAGGAGAGAAACAGCTAGCTAATATGTCATATCTCTTTCCCTGTTTTCCAATTCAAAATCACAAGTTTAAAATCACAATTTGTGGTTTTATGGGAGGTTATGTGCTGAGTATCTTCGGTTTAAACAAACAAGGTACAATATGTTAATCAGTAAGCTTATATTGTGTTACTTTTGAACAGAGCCAAGCTAGCTCTTTCCGGTCTAACTTCCTAAGCTAAGCTAACCGGCTGCTGTCAGTAGCTTGATATTGAAGCAACAGATATGAAATTGGTATCAATATTCTCATTTAATTCTCTTCAACAAAGCAAAAAAACTGTATTTCCCCAAATTTGTAACTACTACTTTACATTTTGGTATATATAATTGGAAATTTGTAAGATCTCAAAACTTTAGGGAATGCTAATCTGGCACTGAAGTGGTTTTACACTTTCTAATTCCAGCTTCTTCATTGCAACGTGGCAAAACCCAAACCCAGTGTAGTCTTGTTATTCTCACACGTTTAAACCCTTGTCTTCTTTCCTGCGAGCTCATTATAATCAGATTAGTGCTGAGTGGAGGAGGAATGTATGAATGAGCAGACTCTTAATACTACAAGTACTACAACTTCAGGGTTAGTCAAAGTTAAAGGAAGAAAAACATTTTTGGTAATTGTTGTGAGAGTTCAGCCCCCTTTTCTACATCTCTCTCTTCATGTCTACACCAGCAGCAACCCTTAACATGCCCCAGTCTCCTCTATAAAAGCACGTTGCCATGGTAACAGCTTTAGGAATGGCTTTGGCAACAATGGCCTCCGCAGTTTCTCTCACTGAGTGGTCATGCTACATCAAGTTTCATGGACAGAAGATGCCGAATCTCTGACCTTTAGCACCAAAACATTAGCTGTTCATTTATCATTAATTAGCAACAAACACAGCAATAACATGATGGCAGACAAACCGTCGTACAGTCGAACATAGGATCCCATACCGCTTTGTGAAGCTGTACAAACCCTGGCATATAGTTATAGGTTAAGTTACCCAGCAGTATACAGTATATCAGGTAACAAAAATTAACTCCATATTTACCAGCCACAACATTAAAGTGATGTATGCATCATAATTATAATATTATTCTGAAATGGACCATTCTGCATAATGAGTAGTTTTACTTATGGTACTGTCAATATATTTTGATGCTAATACTTTTGTAATTTTACTTAAGTAAAAGATCTTTTTCCACCACTGGACACAACAAGTCCACGTCAACCTTGTAAATCATGTAAAGAGGAAAACACCATCTGGAACGGCTCCATGGAATTGGTTGTAAAGACAATATAGAAATAAACTTTGATGAGCTTAATATGAAACCAAACATTTAAAGAAAACTTGCCCCAGTTGATCATGATCAGGCTCAAAGTTTGCTTGAGTCTTTACGTCACTGTACTTTGATAAAAAATAAAGTGTAGACCTACCGAGCACCAGTAACTCCAGCTGGGCTTCATTCTTCCCCTCCAGATCATTGGCAATGATGACTTTACAGAAGTACACTCCACTGTCGCCCCACTGCAGCTCCCCAATACGTAGATCTGCTTCTGCACAGAGACCGAAAACAAGGTTATATACCAGGTTAGTGTTTAATCGGCGTATATGTTAAATTCAAATTGATTGACACTGACAACAAACTGACTATAATGACTTGGTCAAACAGTTTTTGGAGTGCAGGATGTTTTGTTTGAAAATGTTCAATATTAGCGCTGATACAATACCAAAACGCTATATCTAAAAAATATATATATTAACATGTTTTTCGACATAACCCTTTTCATCATACGAAAGAAAACAAACGTCTCAAATATTGAAATTACATAGCAAAATCTTGATTTAAATCAGACACAACTGATCAAAGAAGAAGTAAACAAGATTACAAATCTGACACTTTTTGGTCAGTTCCAAAAGCACACAAGGCTTGGATACACCTGTAACTTGACACTTTACAGCAGTTAACATATATTTAAGCTGTTAACTGTTAGTGTTTTTATCATCTGCATATTTTTTGTGAAGCCAAGACAAAAAGATTCATTTATCATGTTTTTGTTTTTTACGGTAGCCTATAAAATAACGACTGGAGGGCGTGGTTAAGCACTGACACATCTAGAAAGAAGACGGGTGTTTTGTCCTGATAAGGCTTAAGGTTTTACAAGGAGTCATACAGGAATAGGAGTGAGAGCAGGAGGTTGTGATCATGTGTGTGTGTGTGTGTGTGTGTGTGTGTGTGTGTGTGTGTGCCTACTCTATTGTAAGACAAAGACAACAGAGGTCTATTTAGAGAACAGGAAACACAAGGGACAGTCAGTGCTGATTCCTGAGTGCAGTCATCAAACAGCTGCAGCAACTCTTTCTCCTTAATTCATAACTTTAGGATAAGAATGATGGCATTACTGTTAACGATGGCGATGTCTCTTCCTTTGTAGTGCTCAGCCAGCGTCATGGAAGCTCCCTGCGCCGAGGCCACAACTCGAACTGTGCGGCCGCTGTCGGAGCACTCCAGGTGGGACGTGGCGCCCAGCTCGGAGGACTTGACGCCCAGACTCTCGGACAGGGTGAAGGACTCTCGTGTGCGGTCTCGACAGTAGGACTTGTACCACCACTGGACCACCGGGGTCTGAGTGGAGGCTGTTTGGTACTGACACGGGAGGACCACGGACTGGAAGAGCATCGCAAAACGCCGCTCCTCCCGCACTGTGACATGCACACCATCGCACACACACACTGACAAGAGAAGAGAGAAAATGGAAATAAGTCTTGTTAAAAAATGTACACAAATATGTAGAGCTTTTGTCTCCTGGACATGTGATTTGACTAGAGTCCAAAACCTCAAAGATATTTCAATTTGTGCTTGATACATTACTTAAATCAATAAACTAAAGACTCATTTCAACCCTGACTGAGTTGTCAGTTTACAAGTTACACATATCTAAACGAATGCAGCATAATGCAGTAGCCATGCAATAAATCCTACTTTCATGAAGGTAATAATGTTCAGCTTTTCATGGAAGATTTTGAGAGTTTTTAATTCAGCCAGGGTGATGCTGAATTGTGTTATCGTAAGAGCAGTTTGTAGTTTATCTTAATCTGCCAATTATTTTCTTAATTAATCAATTAATGGTCTGGTCTATAAAGTAAAAGGGTAAAGATGCTCAGTATCATTTCCTAAAGCCTAAAAGTGACATCATTAAATGTCTTGTTTTGTCCGACAAACAACCCAAAACAAAACCTAAAAATATTGAGTTTGCTATCAAATAAGAACAAGAACACAGCAAATCTTTACAATTCAGTAGCTAGAATTATGGATTTTTGGGGCATTTTTGCTTAACAATTTAAAAAGTTGTGGACAATTTTTGTGTTCGACTAATATATTAATCAACTAATTGTTTTAGTCTAGCCTGATTGATATACATGAGGTGGACAAACTGTTGCAGGACTTTTTTAAATTAAACGTTAGTTTTAACTGAGTGTAGACAAAAACAGTTTAAAGAGAGGAAGAGGATGCAGATGACATCTTGGTCACAGGAGAAACAGCTGGGCCTCTTCTTTGTATCTGTGGATTAGTCACTGCACCTGGGAGATATGCAGCGTCTTATTAAAACAGGAGCAAAGTTGGGAAAAGAGCCGATGTGTATCGAGGGGGGCTCCTCTGCTGCTCTGTATCAGGGTCAGGAAGGTTAAATTCCAGTGTGTGTGGGGGGCTGGGGAGGCCTGTGGAGAGGCAGGGGGTTGTCATCACAGAGGGAGGGGATGGAGAGGTCAGACACTCGTGGGTGCTTTCTGCTTGTCATATTAGCTTTAGGTGGGGCAGGAACTCACTCTAAACGTTTCCCTCAAAGACAGGAAATCAAAACAAAACAAGTCCACCAGCCTGACTCTTCTAAGGACTGTTTATCGTGTTTCTCTAAAATGGACGCTTTTCCTAGTTTGCTTATATCCAGGCCACAATTAGGACTGCAACTAAGAGTAATTATTAATACATTTCAATTAACCGTGTTTAATCTATGAAATGTGGCAAAATTCCGATGTTGTGTTTTGTTCGACTAACAGTCCAAATCTCAAAGATTTTCAATTTACAATATATATATATATATATATATATATATATATATAAAAGAAAAATCATCACATTTGAAAAGCTATCATCTAATAAAGGTTTATCAAAATTGTTGTTATTATGTAGTTTCAGCTCAAGTTTCAGACTTGTGTATTAATGTTTGATGAACTAAAACCTTAATAAATCAAGTTATTTTAATAGCATATGAGTCCGACCAGATGAGCATCATTAGGTTTCCACTCCACCTGATAAGAAACTACACTTTATCTGCACATTGCACATTTCCAAGTCCAGTGATGGTGGTGATAGAGCCTGATGACTTTTACAGGATAAGAGAACAAGAAGAGGAGCGACCAAGGTCCTAAATTCCTCCCACGAGAGAGCTCTGGTCTTCCCTTTGTTTCATTTTTTTCATGGACCAGTCCATTGTTAAGGGCTGAGCCCCCCCCTGTCCCACTTGAGGAGCTGAGAGGGGGAGGAGGTCACAGACTCCCAACCAATGAGAGTATCTGGCCTCCTCCAGCTGGGTGTGAACAGACCAATTAACTGCTAGAGATTTAAACCAAACCGTTACTCCGTGAATGCCTGATGTGAGAGGTCTGAACTAGTCTCAAAGTGTTAATTATTGGTAGGCCTACATGAAGTTTACATCAGGTGTGACTCACTGTGGGTTAATGAACAGGTAAGAGAGACAGCAGACAGTCTCCTCCATCTGCATACAGACCAAAGGCCTCATTTCAACATTGGACTCCCCCTTTAAACAGTGTGGTCCTAAATGTATTCCAGGTCAGAGCTCTGCTGCTGGACCCTGCATGTTTCCTGAACACAGTCAGCCTTTTCCTCTCCAGAGTTGTCACATTTCCTGCTTTTACTGCGTCTCACATTCCTTCACATTGACTCGTTAGACCAACACAAAAACACTGATAAGACTGAATGTAGTCTTCATGTTTGATTAAGTTTGAGTTCAATACAATTTTACAGCAACACTTTTCTGAATTTTCTGAAGTTTGCGATAAGTGAAGTGAGCATTTCTGTCAGGAGTGCTTTGCTCACCAATACCGCTTTTCAGCCCTCTTGAGCCCTGATGTACACTTTATGGTGCCTAATTAAACTTTTAAAGGTATACATTGTAGTAGGCCTACTAAACTGCCAATCCTTCTCTTGATTAATTGAGTATAATTGGTTTGTCTATAACATGTCAGAGAACACTGAAAGTGCCTGTTGTACTTTCCCACACCCCAAGATGATAATTTAAGCAACTTGTTTTATTTGATCAATCTAGAACTCAAAAGTATTTAGTTTAAATGACAAAGAAAAGCATAAAATCATTTCATTTAAGAACCTGAGACCAGGGAATGTTTGACATGACATGACATTGACTAAAATTTACTAAGCATTCATCAATTATCGACTGATCATTGCAGGTCTACATTGGTATATTGTAGGCTACCTTTAAAGTACAGCTCTACCAAAATATTACTATACTATTACTACTATAAAATGTACAATCATGCTTAAATATAGTAAACTATAGTGGTATATAATAGAAACAGAAAAGGGATAAGCCCATAGGGGATATTATTATCATAGGCTACTGAGGAGATAAAGTAGGCCTATAAACCAACACAATATTGAATACTAGACACTACAAATCCCAAAAGCATTAGGGTCGTATCACATATAACCCCATAACGTGTTATTAAGTCGTTAAAAAAGGGGCAAATAATGTATATGGCACATTACTCTCGTGTAGTTCACCTAAATAAGATATATACAATAAAAAATAACCACTTCACTGAGTGTAACTACAGATATAGCGTTAAGGTGCCTGGGATAAGCATAGGCTACGTTTACATAGGATCAACCTGTTGCGCCGTCGTCGTAAAGATAACACATTTTATGAAAGAAGACATATGGAAGTGAAGAAAATAACACATACCTGATACTCCCAGTAAAATAGCAAGCCAGTAAAAGTTCATTATACAGTCCGTTTTATAGTAAAGTGCCGTTTATCCGCATGTTGGTTATTCTGGTTGCCCGCTAACTGCTGCAGTAAACAGGACTCACGGACTGCGACTAACGGGACTGTACCACTTCATACAGAGGTGAGTCCAAACCCAACACTAATCTGATATAGGTCTACTGACAACTCCTGTCCAACAATCTCTATGAAACACAAGAGTTAGTGGTGTTGTTTCTTTAGTTTATATTTTTATTGAATCTAATTTTAATTTTCTGCAGCATGTGCAGCAGCTGTGCCTACCGGGCAGAGTAGAGCGGTCTGCCCGGTGTGGAGGTGGGGGAAGAAAGGGGGCAGCGCCATGATTAAATCAGGTCAGACTTGGCTGTGAGTTTTCAGGAATTTTACTGCACACAAACTGCAACATTTGACCCACTTTCTTTATTCAACTCGATTTGAATGTGCTTCACATAAAAAATACGGTTCTTACATTCAAGGGGAATTATTTCAAACAAAAGCATCAAGAAAAGGTGCACACAAAGATCACTTTGAGTCCAATTAAATTCAAAGCAAAAATGCAATAACCTATACACAGAGGTTTTACACACACACGTTAAAAATAGGTTTTAAAATGGATTTAAATCTAGCTCAGGTATGGCTCTTTATTACTTTTATTCACAAAGTATGTTAAAAAGATCAAATCAAAGATAATGTACATTTTATATGGTGGAGTTTCATAAAAATAATCTTTTTTGCCTGAAACAATGCTTTAACAACATTGACTAAACTACTGCAGTAAATAAGTGGCCCCAATGTGTGAGCAATAATTGTATTCATGATTGGGGGTTGTTCAATGACCAATTTACATTCATTGTGATTTAGCATGGGTTTTTATGAAAAAAAAAATATATATATTAATGCTAACAATGATATGATGAAACTATTGGTATACATTTTAATTAAAGACCCTGGGCACCCATTCATAGACATTTGACCACAGTATATGCCTCTGAAACAGATTCAGGTTCCAAATGCCCCTCTGCTTTGTGTCATGGTGTTCCTCACCACCTCATGTAGCCTATTATACTCCTATATATCAGGACATCAAAACATTACTTTTTTTGTACAGTACTACGTACAATGTTGTTTCATTCAGTTCAGGCTAAACGAAATGTTAGCACACTGTGACAGGTGTGGCAAGGTCAGAAGTTACCAGGTTGATTTGGTTTGGTTGAAGCATATTTGCAGGGAAGTTGTGTTTTTCTGAACTTTTTTTAAAGGCCCAGTCAGACCAGCATTAATTGCCTTCAGACAAAAATCAAGGCCTTATATCAACTGTTCCTCAGGCCACTGGATGGCTTTCACGTGGTCATTTACAGTTTGTTTTTTTTGCTTGGTTGTGACCAGACACTAAGTCAATCCTTAAACCCAATAAAACAGTGCATCAATAAAAAAAAAAAAAAAAAGTTAGGGCATTAAAAGAACATTCAGTAACACAAGATTATTAATACCTGTTTTTGTTTTGATCGTCAATGTAATCGAGGCGATCACGGCTTCCACCAGAACGATCACGGCGGTCGTCAAGGCGATCGCGGCTGCCACCGTAACGATCGCGTTGATCGTCAAGGCGATCGCGACTGCCTCCGTAACGATCGCGTTGATCGTCAAGGCGTTCACGGCTGCCTCCGTAACGGCCACGTTGATCGTCAAGGCGGTCACGACTACCACTAGAGCGATTACGCTGATCATCGAGCCTATCCTGACTTCCACTGTAATGGCTACGTTCATCGTCAAGGCGATCACGACTTCCACGACGGCGATCTTGCTGGTCTTCCTGGTAACGTTGAGAGTCAACATCACTGCCCTTGCCATCACGCCTTTCTTTACCACTATAGTAACTGTGTTGATCATCCTCCAACTTGTGTGCAGCCATTCCTACACTGAAATTGTTTTGAGGAACAACGCCTTTGTCTTCCTGCTGGTTGACCTGCTGTGTCTCGCTGGTTGACTTGTCATCCCAGTACTGCTTTCCAACTTCAGGAGCATCTCTGTCATAAAACTCCACTTCTCCGGCGGAACTAACAGACAAACGGGCAAAACACACAAAATAAATAGAAAATTAGATTAATAATTAGGTTGTTTGATGATCTAATTACAGCACCTTTAAACACCACTTAATACTATCAATCAATACACTAACATAATTGCTGTTGGTAGTTTGCAGTTGCAGAAACACAGGATATGTCACACGTACCCTTCAGCATACTTTTCCTTTTTCCCCTTTTTCTTGCAGTAACAAAGGATGACAATCCCCAGCAACACGACACCTGCGAGGACTCCGACAATTATTCCTGCAGTGGACCCAATGTTCATGTTGCCTGGGGAGAAAGAAGGACAGACAAGGGGTTTTCACACGTCCAGGGCTAAGATTAGCAGGTAAATCGTGTTAAAACACTCAGCAGGTAAATCTTGTTGAAACACTCACCAGGCGTCACAGCTAAAGTGAAGTTGCAGCTGGCAGAACCAATTCGATTTGTTGATGTGCAAATGTAGAAACCAGACGTGTCTCTTGAAATATTGAAGAGAGATAGAGCTCCATCCTCTGCAAAAAAATTACAAAAGAAAATCTCAAGCTAAACCAAGCTGAGATCATGGGCCATTCTTTACATTGACACTGATGATGGGAAACAAACTCTCCAGCAGCCTGCCAAAGTTGGTGCTTCAAAACATGGATTAAAATGCATACTTTCAGTTGTCTTAGGTGGAAATTGTCTTTGAATGTTTTCGACACTGTAGCTCCTCCATTCATAGACAGGTATTGGGGATCCCTCATTAGACATGCAGGTGAGGGTGATGTTGTGCCAGTATGCTGCTTCTCCCTGAATCCTGCAGATCGGCGGAGAGGGAGGCACTGGAAGAAAATTAAGAATTTTACATAAAAAGTTACAATCACTTTGCAGAAATTTGCATGCAAAATTGATTGGAGATATATATATATATACAATTATTCACAATAGGCAAATAAATAGACTTAAACATATAAGTTATTCTTACCCAGGACCAAAACGGAAGTGGTTGCAGCTGTTGTTCCCTCATCATCATTGGGGATCATGACACTGCATTGGTAACGGCGGCTGTCCTTCATGGTCACCTTTGATAAGCGCAGTCTACTCGTTTGTCCATCAATCTCCATAATGGCTCTGCCTTCATAATTAGGTGCAATATCAATCGGATTGTTTATGAAGTAGGTGGCCACCAAGTCCTAGAGATACATAATAATAAATAAACATATTTTACCAAGATATCAGAATAATACAAGATCATAACAAGACTTAATATTCAACAGTATCACAATGATAGTATAATCAATGTGATGCCACATTTCACCATTACATGTTTAAGGAGAGAGGGTGCTGTACAGTATGGAACCCCAAAATGTTCAATATTAAATAAATAATATAAGACATTATGAAATAAATAAGATTAATAAATGCCTTTTCTCTGTTTTATTTTATTATGGCAATAACACTTGTATTTTGTGTCAAGTTTTATTTCATAATGGTTTTTTTCATATTGAGTAATAAACCAAGCTCACAACCTCGCCTAGCTAGTTAGCCAGCTAAGTAGGTAGCGTGTGCACCTTAAGCTAAATTAATAAAATGGGTTAGTTTCCGTGTCTGTGTACGTACAGTAGCCTATGTATTTACACCAACAGCTAGATAGTTGGTTCAAAATTACTTTAACATTGTATTTGCTCAAGCTAACTGGTGCTAACTCTAGAAGCAGTTGTTGAGCTTGCTAGCTTAAGAGAGGCAGGTAGTACATGATTGGCTGAAAGCTGAGAGCGCGATGACAACACTGTCATGAAAAGTTACATCATGAAATAAAAAGCGTCTTGAAATACAAATGTTATTGTTAAGAAAACCATTACGAAATAAAAAAGCATTTGGAAATAAAGTCGATAATGAAACAAAAATGTCAAACTGCCCTTTTCAACCTTCTCAATTGTGAGAATTTGATGCTTTTGTCTATCTTATGTGATAGTAAATAAATCTGAATATTTTGGCCTGTTGGTTGGACAAAGAATTGTTTTGACTTCACTTTAGACTATACACAACAAGACAAAACGATGAATCAAGAAAATAATCTTTAGATTAATAAATGCAGCCCTATATCTTTTAAATGTGTGTAGCTAGTATTAATTATTACACTCATTCTTCAGTTTCATTTTCAGTCATCAGCTTCATTTTTTCTACACTTTTTCTTTGATAAATTATCTTCTGTGCAATTTATCATAACTATCAAATTGATCATAACTATTTATCAAATGTATCCAAATTACAAAATAATGTAAAGTGTTTAGTGTAACGTTCTGCTGTATTAAAAATTACAGCATTCTCCGTCTTGTCACCATCTGATGTGTGCAGCAGTGGGTTATGTGCAAGAGGTAGTCTTTATCAAAGGACAAAGGTCATAACCACTAGGCTATAAACTGTAGGGAAGAACTTGTATGCTCTAAATTTGGAACTTACCCAGTGTCACATTCAGTAAAGCACAGGACATTTCCTTATAGAAACTGTTACTCACTACAGCCAAGGACCATGCCACAGTCTTGATATGAATATAGTCTTTAAACACTAATCTGAGAATGTTAATAGATTGTAAGGTACACAATAATATAAACATGATATGCTACTGATAGTATGTTGTTTATTAAAGTCATACTCCAGCAATTTAGCATGCCACTACTATGAATTTGCACCAGAGTTCCAAAAATGCTAGATCCTACACTTCCGCAGCTCAAATGGAGACACTCCCTGTCGTGTAAACACGTCTTTCACACTCCATGCCCCCAGTTTAATTTTCTGTTATAATTTTCTAGTCTCAACCCCTACGCGAGATTCGGCATAGAGCCTGTGTTCACAGGCTGAGTGGCACTCTCTGTAACGAGTAAACAGATCTTTATATGTAACATCAGAGTTCCCTTTTAGTATTACCACAATATGAGGTATTAAGAAGATGTTATATCCACATGTTGTGCATGGAGCTATAGTTTAACCTCTCACCATTGGATCACCAACATTCTCAGGGAAAGCATCCCATGTGAGGACGAGTGCATTGTTGACTGGTCTGGCCGGGACGAAGGAACAGGTCAAAGTAATATCACCTCCTCTTGCAACCTCATATTCTCTCTCTGGAATAGAAACCTGCAAACTCCAACAGCACGGAAGTACTGAAATAAAAAGAAATATATAATGACAGATATCTCTTTCTCAGTCATAGTTATTTATCTAAATACATCAGAATCAGAATCAGCTTTATTGGCCAGGTTTGCGCAAAAAAACAAGGAATTTGACTCCGGTAAACTATACTGTACTGTAATGTGGTATTGGGGGACAGAGAAAAATGGGTTTCAATACGACCAACTTCAACTACACTGCTTGTATTACTAAAATACAATGTGTTTCTTTCAAGGCTTCTTTATGGTCTCTTTTGAGTTCAACACAATCCTGCTTCCGGTTGAGTAGCAAGAAGTTGGATTAATGATTAACACAGTGACACTACCATAAAGGTGTGGCAGTAGTTTATAGAAAAGAGAAAGAATACATGCATAAAGCTTACCTGTGAATATCAAAAATAGCTTTCGCCATCCAAACTGCCTCTTTGATGTCATTGCTGAAAGAGGATAAAAAAAAGTACAGCAAGTACAAAATCTAAAGCTGATGCTCTCAGTCCAAGAGCAAGAGCCCGCCTAACCTTCACGGTGAACTCCCAGGTATGGAGATGTTGACTTTTCCAGGTAATAAGTCAACAGCTACAGGTCACATGTCACCCAGAGGGCCAATCATTGATCTGGTTTAGCCTTGATTACACCTGCCTATTAGAAATGTATATGTGATGGGGGGGGGGGGCTACAACAAAAAGGGCTTAAATAATAACATTAACACACAAAGACAGATATATGCAGTTAATTAGTCTCTGATACAATGAACAAAGACAAATAGTTAAATGCAGTAGAGAAAATCAATAAAATGTCTAACTAATGTCAACTAAAATTTACAAAAAAGAATAAAGCCAATCTGAAATAAATAATTTAACTCATCACAGTCAGTAACTAGTTTGCTCGACATTTCAATGGATTTTGACCGTCCTAGAAAGTTACATGGGGTGCTATATGGTGTATCCACATCTGGTGTTGTACTCATTTTGACCTGCAGGCTGCAGTATTGCACTGATAGTGACATTGCATGCGTTGAATGCAAAAGGATAATCCCTCATCTGTAATTCTATCACAGCGCAAACAATAAAAATAACACAAATGTAATTGAACTAATACTGACATTTAATCCTGTTGCTTTGACTTGCTGTGGTGTGAGCTGAGATGAAAGGCAGAAGGTGTGAAGTGGAGAGCTGAGATGAAAGGCAGAAGGTGTGAAGTGGAAACGGACCTCTGGTTTGGTTTTAAAATATGATAGTCTCACCTATCTCCACAGCGCTGTGGAGTAAAAATATGACTCAGTGTATTAGGAGAGATTTGGCTTTGGTAACAAGACAGTGTGCTCATTCAGTGGCTTTGGTGGCATGAGGTTAAAGATGTATAGGCTTGACTCTGGACAATGATGCATGTGGGCCAAAAAGTCAGCTGTGTTTAAGTGTTCAGTCAAGCCTATGAAAAACTGAATACTTCAGTTTAACCATTTGTTGTGTGTGAGAGAACAAATGTCTTATATCTCTACAAGGGTAAAGGGGACATACTACTCAATGGACTGAAAAGATAAACCCAATAAGCTCCCGAACTAAAAAATGACAGAGTAATGAATTTATCCACAACAGCAATAATATTGTTCCTTTTACATAAACAGTGATGGAAGACATACTCAGATTCTTTACCGAAGTAAAGCTACCAATATGGAAGAGTCCATTACAAGTGAAAGGCCCATGTTCAAAATCCTACTTAAGTAAAAATACATTAGTATTATCAGCAAAATATGCTTAAAGTATCAAAAGTAAAGTAGTGATTATTTGATGTGTAAGCAGCATTTTACTGTTGTAGATGGCCAGGTAGTTATAATGAGTAATAAACTCATTGTTATTAATTTTTTTTATTATTATTCAGCGTTTCCCAACCTAGGGGTAGGGTCCCCTCCAAAGGGTCACAAGATAAATCTGAGGGGTCTTAAGATAAGGAAGACCCATGACAGTGAATTTACATGTATTTTTTATATGGTATGAAATTAATTACCAGACTCTATCGGGCTTAGCACAGCCAGATCAACCTAGGCCCTGGGGCAAACATTATCTGTTGTTGAGACTCTATTAACACCTCTATGCGTTGCGTATGTACCCTGTTGCCTCCCATCAAGTACAGTGCTCACAGTAGACTACACATGGCAACTTTACTAGACCAACTATTACAACAGGTTTTCTGTGTGTTGGTCTATGTTAATTTTTATTATTATTATTTGTTTCTGACTTTTTTATTTTTGAATATATACCATGTTATGCGCAATTTCCACTAAAATAATAAGGGTATTAACAACATTTTGACACAGATTCCTAATACAAGAGAGGACCACATCATTAGGGAATAATGCAGGACCTGCTTCAGTTAAAGTAGTACGTTAGTGGTGCAAATTTGCAATCATTCAAAATTACCAAAACAAAGTGACATGCAGTGAACTTAGGACTGCCCCAATAACCGATTGGTTGCATTCACTTTTGTCAGTGTTACACTGTTGTTGCATGGCTGTGCAGCTAAAGTGCATTGATTTCAGAATACTGGATTGCATTACCTTGTAATAATACTTAAACTTTGACAAAAATGAAGGCAGAATTGATGTTCATTGTGATTATACAATAGTTGTAAGCAGATGCAAGAAAATTGAATTATTATTTATTGGGCTGCATTTTGTATTTCATTTATTACTGTATTTATCAACAATTATAACCATACCTATGAAGCATCCATAAGCAGTTAATGAATGATTAATAATGATCCCTATAGTGTCATAAAACACAATATTCATACAAATGTACAGATCATTCTGTAGGTTAAATACGTTTTTAAATGTGTTCAAAACTCATGAAGGCATGTTGAGCTTGAATATTCAATATTGACCTCTTAAGGTCTGCTTAATATTGTTTTTCTGGCTCTTTCAGTTTGTAAAATCATCATCTTAAGTATTTGTGATTTGCAATAAAAGGGCTATATACGCAAAGAAAAAAATGGTGCAGAACGTCCTTTAAAAATGTACATCTTTGAGCTGTCTATTAATCTACATATGGGGTAAGTGAATAAAGGAAGGGGATGTTATGTAATGAGTTATCTTAGTATATGCAGTGCAGATTAATGGACAAAATGCAGTAAGTGGCTTGGATAAAAAGAAATGTGTCCCAACTTAACATCCTTTCATTAGAGAAGTGAAATATCTTCTCTCTGGTCAAGGTGAGGTCACCAACACATTTAACAAGCAGGCTCATTTGTGTTTTATTTTTAAGGATGAATGTTAAAAGATAATTGGTTTCTGGCCTTATGAGTGGGAGCAAATGTTCCTTTGTATTAATTGAACAAGTTCTAACAAAACAACATAAAAAAGAAATGTGGAAAAGAAAACCACAACTTTCATCAGGCTACAGCAATTAGCCTATTTCAATGCTGCATTATGCTTTGTGTATGATTTTAAAAACTTTCTGGAGATGAAACTTCTTTAAATGTAATTAAAATGTCTGTCCAAAAACGAGCTAAATGTTTCTGCACCTAGATTTCTAGCCACAAATAAAACTCCGGTCAGTTTGCATCTTGAGTAGGATAATGCTGCATTTTTTGTGGGTACAATAAGCTCATAACACCGTTATTGACTCAATGCCTAAGTCTGAATAACAATAATAATAAAATATAATAATAATATAATAATAATAATAATAATAATAATAATAATAATAATAATAATAATAATAATAATAATAAGATAATAATTATGCAATTATGACACATTAAGATTGAGGGTCATTAGCCTAGTCAGAAACACATTTTAAGATTCTGTTTTTTCGACCTGGCTTTATAAATGAGCGGTTTTAATTGACTAGTCTCTGAGTAGTGAGTCACTTAAATACAGGCCTCTGCATCAGAGGTCGTTGTTGACAATGTTATAGCTAGTAGCTTATTTTAAAGTGCTCATATTATGCTAATTTTCAGGTTCATAATTGTATTTAGAGGTTGTACCAGAATAGGTTTACATGGTTTAATTTTCAGAAAACACTATCTATTTGTTGTACTGCACATTTCTGCAGCTCCTCTTTTCACCCTGTGTGTTGAGCTCTCTGTTTTAGCTACAGAGTGAGGCATCTCACTTCTGTACCATCTTTGTTGGGAGTAAGTACTGCGCAGTAAGTACTGCTAGCTTGTCAGTTGCAGAGCATGAGGGAGTGTGTCGGTACCCAATCTGTGCTGCCTGCACGATCCGTCATGCGCAAGATGTTTGCGCATGCTCAGATGATAATCCTATTTTACAAGGATTTACGACACTGCGTGATCTATTCCACGCCGGGAAGCTAACATTAGTTTAGCTAACAGCTAATATGGCTAACCGCTAGCTGACAGCATGATTCAGTCTAAAATAACGTTAACTCAGACTAAACACTGGGAAAAGCAGGCTACAGCAAAATTAAGACTTTACAGTAATAACAATAGACAAGTATTGATTGATTGTATTTTAAATGAGCACAAGTAAATTAGAACTGACGTAACAGCTGTTATATATTTTAAAGGTTATTTTCAGGTTTTATTTCGAGGGTCTTTTAAAGTTATTACATACTGTCTCAGCTGGCAGTTAGCTGTTAGCTAAACAGTATATCTATGAATAAACGTTAGCTTCCCGGTGGAGGCTAACCATGGATGTATTAAGAGAACGAAGCTAATGGCAGAGCGCTACAACTACGACCGGAAGCCAGATTGTGCAGTGTCGTAAATCCTTGTAAAACAGGATTATCATCTGCGCATGCGCATGACGGATCATGCAGGCAGCACAGATCGGTACTGTTCTCTTAATACACCCATGATCGGTACCGACAGGGTGCCATGCTAGCAGCTAGGCGAGCATTATAATGTGTGTTACAAAGTGACACACGTTCGTCACAGAAGTAAAGCCTGGACTACAATAGAGCTGTTTGGAGCAGTTTGTGAACAGTGTTTTCTGTTGGAGATGGTAAGTCCCTTTGGGGGGGAATTTGGGCTTTTTCACTTTGTAAACCTATAACGTGCACAAAAAAGATATATAACACAATAAAGGAAAGGGAAAAAGCCAAAAAGCATAATATGAGCACTTTAAATAAGTATTTTGTTGTTGTCAAAGACAACAGTGTAGCCTACCTGTGAGCTGGCTCTAGATCTTTCGGATCCGCCCATGCCCTTTTCAGTCGAAATTCACAGTGTAAGAAAAGTTAGATGATTATTTAGGTATGTAAATAAGCTACAGTGAAGAACACCACGCAAACATTCACTATATGCGCGTGTCTGTGCCCGTGCCCGTGTGTGTGTGTGTGTGTGTGTGTGTGTGTGTGTGTGTGTGTGTGTGTGTGTGTGTGTGTGTGTGTGTGTGTGTGTGTGTGTGTGTGTGTGTGTGTGTGTGTGTGTGTGTCTCACTGGTAGGCTCAGGGCTGGGATTTGGGTTAAATATTCAAAATGGCGGACGGAGGAGCAGCGAGTCAAGATGAGAGTTCAGGACCAGGTAATGATTACAGCATTTTACATATTCATACTCATATTCAAACTGTGTTACTAACAATTTATGATAAACAGAATACAGATGAAACGCAGATTGACTAACAGATGAGGATGATATCCAGCGTTGTTGTAGTTTACACACAGCTAGCCAACTGTAATTTGACAGAGGAGGAAACGAGCTCTTGCAGTGCGACGGCAAATTACATGGAAACATGCCTCCCCCCTTTGTGTGATTAGACGGCTGTACGCCGCTACATATTCATACCTCTGTCGACAAATACAATTTAGCATATTTTATTAGTAATCGCCGACGTGACTCTGGTTCATATATGACATGTTTAGATATTTCACGAACGCAATCTGATTGAAATGAGGCTGCTAACAGCTAGCGTTAGCTCGCCTTCTGACGCTTGGCTTTGTGTTGATGCACACACTGGAGCTTTTGAAAGAGGTTTGCATATTCATTTTTGGCGAGCCGGGCAACGGTTGCGCTTGTTTGTTTTCAAGTGCTGTTTGGAGGGAATACATCAAAATGGAGCAAGACTGTATTTTTGTTAAATACACGATGTCAGCTCGATGTGCTTCAGCTCGACCTGGTTTATAGCAGCAGAGCGTTTTCCCCTCAGCCTTTTGTGCTCGGCGCAGTGGAGCCACAGCAGCCTGTTGTGTTATTCATGCGGGCCTGCCTGAACCAGCCTGCGAGTTCAGCATATCCCAACGACCGACGATGAGCTGGAGCTCATCCTGCGCGGCACAATAACTGCATGTCAACACTTGATGTCGATATTGACTGAAGTGTAAAATATGGCCTCGTCTAATCACATTTAAAACTGTTGTCCTCCGAATGGCTAACTGGCTGCCTCCTCTAACTTGGTCCAGTCGTTCAGAAGCTAACTTTACGTTAGCGTTCATTTATTTAAACTAAAAATACACACAGGATTGTTGCGGTAAGCTGTTTTAAATGATGTAAATAGTGCTGTGTTCGCCTCACCAGTGTTGAAGTTATAGTTTTACAGTTTGATTTAAGTTTGGCCGATCACTTTTTTACGTGAAGTTGGAGTAGGCTGGCATCGGGTGGGTGCTGGTGGCGAACTGTTAATCCATCTCATTAGAATATATATTTATTTATTTGTACAACTTTTTATTGCTCTTGACTGAGCAGTTTTGAAAACTTAGTTTACATCTTTTATACCGTTCGTTTTTGCAGGAGTTTTTACCGAGTCTGTCTGTGCTGAATACAGAGATTGTACCTGTGTATCCCCCCCAAGGCACAGGGAGGGGTTGTGAGGCCCACTTCCGGAAAGCCACAATAATAACAGGCAGGACATTCTTACTATTCAGTATGCCGGTTTCATGGCCGGGCAAGACACAGCTTGATGGCAGTATTTTTTTTTTTTTTTTTTAACTCTGTGTAGTTAAGTTTAGTGTTTTAAAAGAATCAGTCTGTTGTAGTAACTCTACAGAGGATGGGTTTTTGTTATCTGTCATACAATAATCTTTTCGTTTTTGGTAGGCCTACTTCACAGTTCACACAAAAGATAGCGAAAAGGTGTTTTTAGATGGTGAGATGTCTATGACTGGCTTGGACCATGTTGTCTATTGTTGTATTCTATTCAGTGTAGAGCTTATGCAGTTGTTACACCTATCTTTGCAAGTCAAAACAGGATGTTTAATGGAACTGAAGGTTCTGGTGTTTGTTTGCTGTTTTTTTTTTTTGGGGACATTTCTGCCTTTATTCAATAGGAAAGCTGAGATATTAAAGGGAAGAGAGAGGGGGGAAGACATGCAGGAAAACAGTCACAGCTCTGACCCTTGACCTTCTGCATCGAGGAATAAACTTCTGCATATGTGCGCCCGCTTTACCAACTGAGCTAACCGGCCACTGCTTGGTTTGTTTTAATAATAAAATTCAGCATTATGTCTTGGGCTCTACCGGTGCTTTAGATTGTATTCCTTGTGACAGAAACACACTTAATTCATACCCTCCCTGCATTGTTCTGAGAAAACATTACAAGGCAATTTGTTTATATGCGATACATATGTCACTATACTAAATTATATCCTGTATTTTAAGCCAAGCCAAGAAAATGAGTTTGTTAGTATATTGTGAAATTATATCCACTGTCTGGAGATAGGCTCACTTACTTAAAAATATATAAAATGTACTTATTAAACTGGGCTACTTAAAGAACAGACACATAATTATTCTGTCATCCACACACTTAGTCTACTACTCTCATAATACTTCTCATTTAATCATTTTTTCAGTTCCACCCTCATTTCAGCCTTGTAGTTCCATCATGAATATTCATTGATGTAAACACAGTTGTTATGAATAATGCATCATTCGCAGTAATACATGCAGGACATGCCATCTCAAAGTACTGAGAAGGCTCCAGTCAGACAAGCTTTTTCACTGTGGAGAAAGAAAATCATAACTATTCAGAACTGTGTGGCGTGCTCAAAACAGATAACTACTTGTTTCTGGTGATCTGTCTTGCCAAAATGCCCTATTATGAATATGGTGAAACAGACATTTGGCCGAAGATTGGCTTTTATCTGTAAAAAAAAAAAAAAAAAAAAAAAAAAGAAGGTTTTATTTAAGACAAATGGCAACATACTAACCTGTTAAATCAGCTAAGCTTTTGGAAGAGGTAAAAATATGGACAACTTTTTTTTTTTACAGGTACAGGAGATAATCTACAAAATGGAGGGGTTTTGGGAAAAGTAGAGGTGGATGCATTTTACAAGCAACAATTGGCATGTTGTTCCTGATGACTCAAGAATTTCAAGAAAGCATTTAATGTTACAAACAATTTCGAACATGCTACAGATTTAAATATTTAGTCTAATAAAAATGTTGTTCTGCAGTTACAATAATGTGCCTTTTTTAAATAGATGAGGCAAAAGTGGGAGAGTTTTTGGGCATTTTAGGCCTTTATTTGTATAGGACAGCTTAGATTTGAAAGGGGAATGACATGCAGCAAAGGGCCACAGGTCGGAGTCGAACCTGCGGCCGCTGTGTCGAGGAGTAAACCTCTATAGATGGGCGCCCGCGCTACCAGGTGAGCTAACCAGGCACCCAAAAGTGGGAGAGTTTTGCAGTTAACAGCAAGGGCATCTGCTAAAATCTGAAAAAAGTGCTGTTACAAGAAAGTGAAACACACACCACCTGAATAACCAGCTCATAATCAGCTTCCTAGGTGGTGAATTTAAATGTGAATTCAGGCTTTCTGCACCATCAAACTGTAGTAGTGAATCATGGATAACCACTTGGAAGTAGCTGAATATTTGTACTTGCCACTCCCTACAAACTTCACTTTTAATTTAGTTAAATTTGATTTTGCACTTAGCTTATAGACAGTTGGCTTATGACCACCCAAGAGATACCACAGTAGCTTCCAGCGGTGTTAGCTTCATAACCCCTCATCAAATTACACTGCACTGTGTTTTGTTCATTTGTGGCCTCAGTCCAGTGTTGCTTTTTGTACTATCTGTTGTCAGATTGTGTTGTTTTTTTTACTAGTATTAAAAGCTAGTTTAAATACTTTGGATAGTCATGCTGATTCTGCTTTGGTTATTAATTTCCTCAAATTGAAAGATTATCTGTCGTGACCATACATCCTGAACATCCCAAAACCGGCTTAGTGCTCAAAGTGGTCCAGATTTGGAAAAGTGGTCTTGATGTATTCTGTGTTTAAGATGAAGAATATAGATAGTAGGGCAGAATGTGAATGTGCTAATTAAGTTTTGCTCTGTCTCATGTTGAATCTCTCTGCTCACATTAACGGCTCTGCAGTATTCAGCCAGCCTTCCCATATTACAGTGCTAATGAGATACCTATTTCAAATTCTCTTTGCAGGATATTTGTGTAAGGCATTGTTCCACAGCAGGGTCCGTCTTTCTGTAATACAGTAATGTGGCATCTTTAATGGATCCATCTTGGTTAACAATAGAGTAAGCTGGACTTTAACCAAAAACTGTGTTGTTTGAAGGGTTCAACAGTGGAGAGTGGTATGGAGTATAATGTACAACATAATGTAAACATTTTCTAGTTACACAACTTAAAATGTGAGGATTAGGATGCTTCACTTTAACATACACTCACTTAAAGGATTATTAGGAACACCTGTTAAATTTCACGTTAATGAAATTAACTAATCAACCAATCACATGACCGCTGCTTTAATGCATTTAGGGGTGTGGTCCAGGTCTAGACAATCTCCTGAACTCCTAACTGAATGTCAGAAAGGTAAAGAAGAATCTTTAGAAGGTGATCTAAGCAACTTCGAGCGTGGCATGGTTGTTGGTGCCAGACGGGCTGGTCTGAGTATTTCACAATCTGCTCAATTACTGGGATTTTCACACGCAACCATTTCTAGGGTTTACAAAGAATGGTCTGAAAAAGGAACAACATCCAGTATGCTGCAGTCCCTGTGGGGCGAAAATGCCTTGTAGATGCTAGAGGTCAGAGGAGAATGGGCCGACGGATTCCAGCTGATGGAAGATCAACTTTGACGCAAATAACCACTCGTTACAACCAAGGTATGCAGCAAAGCATTTGTGAAGCCACAACACACACAACCTTGAGGCGGATGGGCTACACCAGCAGAAGACCCCACTGGGTACCACTCATCTCCACTAAAAATAGAAAAATGAGGCTACAATTTGCACGAGCGCACCAAAATTGGACAGTTGAAGACTGGAAAAGTGTTGCCTGGTCTGATGAGTCTCGATTTCTGTTGAGACATTCAGATGGTAGAGTCAGAATTTGGCGTAAACAGAATGAGAACATGGATCCGTCATGCCTTGTTACCACTGGGCAGGCTGGTGGTGGTGTAATGGTGTGGGGGATCACTTTCGCCTTCAGAACTGCCTTAATTCTTTGTGCCATTTATTCAACAAGGTGCTGGAAGCATTCTTTAGAAATGTTGGCCCATATTGATAGGATGGAGTCAAACACGGTATTAGTATGGTGTTCCTAATAATCCTTTAGGTGAGTGTATATCACAGTGAACTTAATAACTATCTTTGGGTTTTGGGCCTTTGGTCGACAAAACAAGGCATTTGCAGGCGTCACCTTGGGTTTTAGTGGGTATTTTTTGACATTCATAGCCTTAACAGATAGTCCAAATAGAAAAAAAGAATAATCAATAAACTACCAGCTACAATAAGTCTGTTGCACAGTTATAACACCTTTTACATCACTAATGTGGGTCAGAGTTTGTGAAACTCAGGTAGCATGCAAGCAGAAAGGTAGAAATAGAGATCTAAAAATAAGGGGGAAATGGTTGAATTATCTAGCTCCTGTCACACCAAGTGATAATAGTGCCGTTTTTAGCCAAACCCACTTAAAAGGAAACCGAGAAAAATATGTATGTAAATATATAACTTTATGTAATTTTTGAACTGTTTGTCAGACAAAATCTTCTTATTTAATAATATTAGAAAACGTCCTGTTTAGAATTGGTTCAAACTAACACACCTGGAACATGATGAGTAGTGTTGATGAAGAAGTAGCCTATTTCAACTTATTTGACAGGGCATTTTGGGGAAAATGAAAGAAATATTGGGAACCACTGGTTTAATGTCTCTGGTTGTTCGTCATAAAAGTACACTGCTGTTTACCAACAGCTGCCAACATTACTTAGTGACTTAAGATGTGCCCCTCATGTTCTCATGTTGCTGATAAAGGTCTTTTTGTTTTTCAGTACGTACTATGCCCTCTTTGCATTGTTTGATCTGGTCATCTATTATTTAAACGCTCTTGGTCAGGCATCGGGATAAGTGAAGAAGTTGATTAAAGCTTTATGCAGGAGCAGTTCAAGTTAAGCTCCTGTAGACTACAATACAGCCATGCATTCCTGTCCCCGCTGTATTAACTCTTGGACGACTTAGAGCATGCTGGAAATGAATTTAAAAGGGCTCCCAAAATGAAATACTAATGGAATGTAAAGCTAATCTAAATATGCTAATCCCCAAACACTTCATAAACATAGACAGCAACAGCCCGCCACCCAGTCTCTGTAGTCGCTCGCTGAGGAATGCTTTAGCCACAGGGGGTCTAGCAGTAATGACAGGCTTGTGGTGGATTAATGTGGAGTTATTTATTTCCGATTGAGCGAGTCCCCCTCCCACTCATACCACAGACCCCCCCTTTTTTAGTAGTTAGGCCCAGTCTCCATGACTCCTGGAGATACTCCGAACGAGTAGTCTTAGACGTTCTATTAATGCAGTCCGCCTTGCTAACATGTCAAGACCACTGCCGACAGGCCTCACATTGCATTCTGGGATATCGTCAGACCTCACCTGTTCTTAGCTAATTACTTTTTAGCTGTGGACTCACGCAATAATTGGTCTTGTGCTGCTGCCTCCCCTCCCTGTTCTGCGCCAAGTGCTAGTTTGAGCACTTTTTTTTCCCCCTCTCTGTGTCATCCTTATTCCCCTGTTTTTTATCGTCCTCCAAAAGCCATCCAATTAATATGCTAATGAGCTGATAAATATTTATAGGGGTTTAAATTATGCAGAAAGCTTTCAGAGCCCGGTGTGAAATGCGTCGCTCGCAGGACTTCAAAGCCTTGCATTGCTAACGAGGCAGGGGCAGATTTGCATACGGCTTTAATCAGCTGAATACTGATTATGCTTCATTATAGAGTTGGAGGAAGGGAGGGGGGGGGGGCTGGAGTTGGAGGAGGCTGCCAGCTGCACTTGTCGTTTGTTTCATTCCAGCAAGAGAGGGAGAGGTTTAACTTTTTCAGAAGTACAGACAATCTTGGCACACGAGCGAGGGGAAGGGAGGGAGGGAGGGAGAGCGAGTGCAAAGTAGGCACGAAAAAAGGGAGAGGGGCCGAGCTATAAGAAAAGAAAAGAGTGCAGAGAGAGGGAAGGAGAGCTGTTTGCCTAAACCCTGTTGGCTTTCCCAGTGTGCGTATCCCAGTGTTGTTCAGTGAACTGTGCGGTGGACAGTGCCACTGTGTCTGTGTGTAGCTCTGGTTGTATTGAGCTCTGCTCCCTGCTGACCATTGGAGAGTGAAGAGAGGCAGGAGTGGGAGGAGGAACAGAGTGCTGGACGCCCTGTCTGTGGGTTTGCCCGGCGAAGGCAATTTTCCATGATAGGTTTTGCAACCATGCTGGAAAACACAGGTGGGGCAAGAGTGGGTGAGTTTTTGATGAAGTTGTGATGAAGCTCAGTTGGTTTTTGTTGTTGCTTGGCATCCTTGTGTGAGATGGAAGATTACTGTTACTGCAGAATAGGAATATCATGCAATTATGGGATATACTCAGGTGACAAAAGTGAGAGCACCCCATGTTTTTACTGGCAGTGGGCGTGAGTCTGTCTCACTATCTGTCTCTGTCTGTCTCCCAGATGCTAAAGTGAATAATCAGTCAGAAACTACTAAATGTGCAATGGAAAGTGGTGACGGGAACACCGGTGAGTGACTTCCAGCTCTTTTTGTGTTTGTTACTTTTTTTAAATCAGGATGTGCAGAGTTTTACCTCATTCAACAGGTTTCAAATTCACACCAAAAATGAAAATCTTTGCAGTACAAATCAGGAAAAGCTCACTACTTTGTATTATTGACTCATTAAAAAAAAAGAATAATGGCAGCTTTCCAAAATCCTTGTTAGCAGTCCTCTTTGTCAAATGAAGTGTTTACCTCAGAGCAGTTTCCCTCACTTGTGCCTATTGAATATCACGCTAATTTCCTCTGTCTCAGTGATTCTGTGATTCTGTTCACTTAGAGTGAACGTGGTAGATTCAATGCTCATCTTCATAATCCTATTGTGTAAGGCTGAATTAAGTAGCTAAACATTAATGTTTGCAATTTTTGTTTAAGCCCATAGTGTTAATATTTAATTATGTGATTTACCAACCTGCATTCAAACAAATGTATGCAGATGTGTAACATCTTTGGGGGGGTCACCATCACAGTTACATATGCTGTCCCTTTTAAAAAAATGTTTTTTCTTGCACCTGACAGCAGTATGTTCTCCTTAAGTATGCTTCTACAGGTTCACAATGGGCTTCTAGTATTGTGTTCCTCATTGTTGTGTTAAACCAATAACAGCCGAGATTATGTTGCCAGTTAAACCACAATAATAAACACCTTCTCTGTTCCTCTGACAGCACGTTTCATTAACTGTATTTCTGTCCTCAGGAATCCAAATCAATGGGTTTGACTTTCAGAGGCAGATGGTGCCAACCACAAGTACAATCACTAATGCACATGCACAAGCCCTCCTCCAACAGGTAACACATGATGCACACCATCACACACTTTACCTTTTTGTTGTCCTATTTTTATATAAGGAGCAGGTGTCCTATAGATATGTTTTTGTGTTGTGAAATATCTTAGTTATAGTTTTGCAATGAAATAAAGTCGGAAGTTTGAACAGAGGTTTGCGCATCTGCTCTCACATGTGCACAAGCAGAAGGAGTTCATTTAAATGAGCCAGTCTTTCCTTGTGTCGCCTGGCAACACGGCAGATTAATCAACCCTGTATGCTAATTAGCTGCTCTGCGGTTGCTCGGAAACAGATGGCGGAGAATATGCAAATCTATGCAGAATTTACATGCACTGCATAACAGTTATTTTAATTAGCATCTCAACTCTCCCCTCCCTTCCCATTCACTTTTCTTGTCTCTGAAGGCTGCAGCACATTTAAATACCCAATTTCTCACTTCCTTTTTAATTCAAATCCCTCTCGCTGCTCAAAGACTAAAGGCTCATTCTCAAAATTCTGCTCAGGTAGCACAGAGATTTCATGTTTCATTTTATTTTTTTGTCTTACCTACGCTTATTTTATTTAGACTGTTCTTTTTGGTCTGAATTACACATCCTTTAAAATTGCTTTCAATTAAAACATTCTGAGTATTGTTATTTTTATGATAACAACTATGACATGAAATTATGAGACTTATTTGACCTTATGCTGTCAACAATGCTCAAGTTACACCTGTAGGAAGATTTCCTCTAAGCCTCACTCTTTGCTTCACCTCCACTAGTCTAAGTCGGAAGACTCGAGTGCTCTTCCGACCTCCGTCCAGCAGAGCGTATTGCCTCAAACCCAGCTAATGTTGGCCGGGGGACAGATTGCAGGAGTAAGTCGCTTGTTGCCTCACTGCTTTAGTTAAAACCTAGTCGTAGCCATGCATCTGGGGTCACACCTCGACTTGATCAACCCTGGATGAAAGATAGGGTGATGAAATGATCGCTTGCCCTGATTCTGTGGCTTCTGTGTCTGCCTGTTCATCTCAGTGGTTGTTCGGCTATGTCCAAAAATGGAGGGATGGGTTTGGACGTAGCCTTGATGTGTCTGTGCACTCATTGTCAGGCCAACCACATGAAACATTCCATATCCACCCATGTTCTTCTTGAAGCCATACTGTAGTTAAAAAGACTGGCTTGAATGCGGCTGCTATTATGCTATGCGGGAGTGTTTACTGTGCATGTGGATTTGACTTTGAACATGACATCAACATTCTCATTTGCACTTGTGCCTTTGCTAAGCTGCATGAGTCTTCTCTCCATTTTCCTGTCTTGGCTCATACTAGTGTTGCCACGATAACGACGGCTTCAAAACTACTTTGATTCCTTTTGTGAAAAGTGAAGTTCAATAGAGACATGTGGATAAACAGTCAGTATTTAGCGTGATGGTGACCCCACTTCTCCATTGTCTGTAAGGGTGTGTTCATACAAATTGGAATAATAACGCAAAAGAGGAAATCGGAATAGACAGAACTGCGGCCTAGTTCATGACAGTAAAGCAGCAATTTATACAACTGTTGGCACAACATTAAACAGTGCACTCCAGTTGTTGTTGATAAAACTGGAGCAAGGCAGGGATAAATTAAGAGTTTTTAATTTATTGCACTTGATGAAGACGTATTCCTGGCCAACGTGTTTAAAATGTGTCACAAATCTTTTACGCAACACACGTTTTTGTAATATCCCCCTGCGGCATTGTTGTAGCTATCTTTACGTCAGATATTAAAGTTCATGGATAGCAAAGCCAAAACTCAAGTATCGTGACAACACTAACTCATCCGATCTCTATGATACAATATAAAACTGATTTGCCAAACGCTACTTACTTTCTCTATCTTCCCCTCTCTCTCTCTGACCTGTTATCACCACTGCGTCCCTCTGTCTCTCTGTCTGTCTGCCCATGTCTGTCTGTCTCTTGGCTCTTTAGTTGACCCTGACCCCAGCGCAGCAGCAGATGTTGATCCAGCAGGCCCAAGCTCAACTCCTGGCTGCAGCCGTGCAGCATTCAGCTAACCAGCAGAACAACACCACTGGGGCCAGCATCTCGGCCTCCGCAGCCACACCCATTACCCAGCTGCCCCTGTCACAGCCCATCCAGATCGCTTCTGTAAGACACAATCACCCATGTTTGTTTCTGCAAATCCTTAAAGTATATTATATCAAAACTCCCTGTATGTAAACTCACAGTGCTAAAAGGTTTTATACTGAAGCAGATTTAGATACTTACAGCCTGTTTTAGTGGAGTGATTTCCACACTTAGTTTCCAAAGCAATACAGGACTCACAGTATATGTAATTTTAACTTGATTAAAAAACCCATGAGAAGATTGATGGTGAAAACACTGTATTAGGGTTATGTACCGTATAAATGCTTGGTATGGCCAAGTATTTATTCTGTGTTAAAACCTAAACCGAGACAGTTTACATCTGGCTTCATAAATGTCTAATAATAATAATAATAATAATAATAATAATTTTAATTAGTATTTATTGTATTTTGTGAAATTATTTGCAGTAAATATAAACCTCTAGGGTTAGGTATTTCTGAACATACTGTATCTTATTTGAACAATGGTTCCAAACAGAGAATACTTATGATATAGATGAGGAGTCTGTAGTAGACCATCATATGACTTTTTTTAGTACTTGAATCAGCTGCTGACTGTCTTTCTAGAGGCAAATGAGGCAGCTGTTCACTAACTTAAATATGGATAATATGGCATTAATAATAAAATATAAATAACTTATGTTTGGTTTCAGACTAGACTAACTATTACATAAATAGGAGTGCTGACTATCAACTAAAGAACTCCTCCTTAATAAACGCAGCCGTACTCAACTATGTTACTGCAAATAAATAAATACAAATCCAACATTGGTTGGGATATATTATTTATTCGGTTAATTGTTTACCCTTTTTGACAAAGACAATATTGTAATTGACGGTATAGTCTGACAACAAACTAAATTAGTGTGTTTGTTTTACAGTTGTATTGGTACCCCAGCTAAACTTGTGTTATGTGTTCGCAGCAGCTACAGCAGCAGAATTTAAGTCTGCCTCAGTTTGTTCTGGTGCAGCCTGGCCACCCGATCGCCACACAACTGCAGCCCGCTCAGTTCATCATCTCACAGACACCGCATGGCCAACAGGGTGAGTAAAACACTTGCATTGTTAGATTTGCACGCAGAATTAAGAACAGCGATGTATTCCAAGTATTTGATTGTTATTTAAGCATTCTTTTTTTGATCTCAACTTCCATGTCTTTCACCCTGCAGGCATATTGCAAGCCCAGAGTCTTCTAACTCAACTACCTCAAAGCCAAGCTAACCTCCTGCCGACTCAACCATGCATCACCCTTGCAACTCAGGTTGGTAATGATGCAAGAAAACTCTCAAAAATGTGTTTCAGTTATACTGGCGGTTCTGAACGTGTTTCCCGCTATAATCCAGGTGTGTGAACACAATAACATCACACATTTGTTTGGTGCAATTTATTTACTACTTTTGTATTCTTCTACATATTCCATTTTCCGACTAATCCTTAAATAACAATCACATTTTATATTTTCTCTGCAGCCTGCCACTCCAACCCGCACAACAGCAGCCACACCTATTCAGTCCCTGTCCCACAGTCAGACACCACCCAAACGGTTGGATACCCCCACTATGGAGGAGCCTAGCGATCTGGAGGAACTGGAACAATTTGCCAAGACCTTCAAACAGAGGCGTATCAAACTGGGCTTCACGCAGGTGTGTGTGTAAGAATAGATTGATCCTCAAAGGTTCATTGATTGTTAGATTTGCAATTCTATGTAGTGTATATATAGTATTATTTTGCAAATTCTGTAGATATTCTCATCCTCAAATTCATGGTGCATATACCAATAATTAACTCATATTCTTTGCTGTGGGGAAAAAATTATTGTGATTACCATTTTTCATGTTTCTCTGTCTCCCTCCATTCTCCAGGGCGATGTTGGCCTGGCCATGGGGAAGCTATATGGAAACGACTTCAGCCAAACTACCATCTCTCGCTTTGAGGCCTTGAATCTGAGCTTTAAGAACATGTGCAAACTCAAGCCATTGCTGGAGAAGTGGCTCAACGATGCAGGTGTGTCCCTGACCCCTGAAACCTGAATAAGTGATACAGAAGCACATGGCATGAGGCATCGCTCTGCATATTTATTCTTTGGGTTACACTTTACTTGAAGGTAGCTACATAAGAGTGACATGACACTGTCATGAACGAACGTGTCATAAACGTTTATGACATTACACTTCTTTTAGTAAGTGTCATTCGGTTTTTGTCATGACAAGTTATGGTTAGGGTTAGAGTTAGGGGCCATCCACACAGAGACGTTTTTTGATGCAAACACACATGTTTTGCATCGTTTGGGCCGACCGTGCATACGAATTCTGTAAAGTACTGCTAAAAACGCACTTTTTTAAAACCTGGTCTCAAAATTCGAAAACGGCTCTCGTTTGGCTTCGTTTGGATGACGAATACGTCCGCATCGATGATGTCATCGCCACACCCCTCGACCTATAGTGCACGGCCCCACACAACTTAACTCACTGCGGTGAAACTAAACGAGCATATCCCATCTCAATGGTCAAACCAGCTCACTTCATCTAGCTAAATAGTTTGTCTCTGCTCCCTGACACTTCCCTCTGCTCTGCCGGTCCTGGATTATACACAAGATATATTGCTAACGTTATGTAGCTAACGTTAAACATCGCTAAAGTAGCTGACCGCTACAGCAGCGACGTAACGTTAACGTTAACATTAGCTGCTAGGGTTAGCTGTTTATAAAGTGGAAGCTAGCTAGCTAATCTGTCTGCTTATCAACTCCTTGAATGGATAATAGTAACTTTTACCACGGCTTATTGTAGAAAAGCTACTGCAATAAAACGTGTAGATTATCAAAAAGACATTGGTTCATTGATGTTTGTTTGACTGCCGATGTTAGCTAGCAGAGCTAACGTTAGCGCGCTAATGTTAGTTCTACTAGCTAGCGCGCTGCAATCATGTCCGATGGCAGACAGAATTGCAAAATAAAAAGCAATCCAACAGTACATTATACAATGTAAACAAAGACACGTTTTCTTGCGGGGGCCTTTATAAAATGAGCAGTGGTAAAAGTTATTATAGCTAGATCATGGATGTATTAAGAGAACGTTAGCTAGTCATGTTATGATCATAGACTGTATATAAGAATGGACCAAGAGATCCCGTTGCTCATGACGGGGACCAGTGAAGGCCCTAAGAAGCAGTTTTCAGGTGAGCGCTGAGCGTTACTGCGCAGCCTCCAACTGAGAGAGACGACGTAAATGTGACGTAAGCAACCTGTCTGAAAGTTGTAAGTCTTCTGGTAGCTGTGCCAAGAGGAATCTCAATCATTTCCAATCTTGCAGAGAAGGAGAGCGTAGGTATATGTAAGGAGATAACATAGGCACAGGCTAATTATTGCTAACTAAAATGATAGTTAACATTAGTAATTAAACTTAAACAGCTAATGTAAGTCAAAACTGCCGCCGAGCTTCTCCTGTACTATACTGTAATTCCTCTACTATGCGACAGTAAGTTGTGTGGTTATGACACAATCGTTAGCCTATTTTTACAAAAACGTCTGCTACGGAGCCATAACGTGAGATACAAGGTAATGGAGCCTTTTATACATTTTCGTGTTTCTTTAGAAATAAACAATGAACAAATAAAGTCTTTAAACGCTTCAGATGTAAAGTTATTCGCTGTCAAAGTGACGTCAAAATGAATGGCAGTCAATGGGATGCTAACGGGAGGTGATGGCTTTGTAGCATCAAAATGGCGGCATAGGAGATTCGCGGTCCGAGGGGAAGCTTACCCGTATGGTTATGATGGGAAGTGGAAGGGGCTATGCTCTTCTTCTCCGTGTTTTGGTGAATTTCTGTAGCAGAAACAGCGCCACCTATAGGCCTGGAATATGAAGTAGCGCGTTGAGTCATTTACAACTGAAGCCGTATGGATGTAAGTATTCTTGAAACGAATACAGGGAAGACGGGTAAAAAAAAAATCGTTTTGGTACGTGTGGACGTGGCCTTAGGGTTAGGGTTCATGTGTCATGACAGTGTCATGTGTTCATGACACTGTCATGTCACTCTTATGTAGATACCTCCAAGTAAAGTGTTACCATTCTTTGTTTTCCTCACATCTTTATTGGTCTTGTGTGACTGGCAAAGGGCAGCGTGGGTTGTGTGACTTTACAGTGCCTTTACCTCTCTTCCCTTGCTTTGTGTCGGTGCTGTTTGTGCAGAGAACCTGACATCTGACCAGGCCCTGTCCAGCCCCAGTGCCCTGTGCTCCCCAGGCATGGGCATAGAGGGGATCAACCGCAGACGGAAGAAGAGGACCAGTATTGAGACCAACATCCGAGTGGCCTTAGAAAAAAGCTTTCTGGAGGTTATAACTCATATTCCTGAAGTTAACAATATTGATCTAAAATTAAGTTTTAGCCTGCCATTAAGTGTTTAAATAGTAAAATATGTAAATGTATAATGTTAAAGACGATCGGCTCCTTAGTGCTCACAGGGAATCTCCGTTTTTTTTGCCCTCTTCAAGCAGAACCAAAAACCTACCTCTGAAGAGATCACCATGATCGCTGACCAGCTCAACATGGAGAAGGAGGTGATTCGGGTCTGGTTCTGCAATCGCCGACAGAAAGAGAAGAGGATTAACCCCCCCAGCAGCTGCAACAGTGGAGGAGGCGGTACCCCCATCAAAACCATCTTTACCCCCAGTAGCCCTTTGGTAAGGATGGACACACTCACACTTAAGTGATTCTTCAAGGACTGTTTTCTAGATTTTTCAGTCTCTGTTCTGTTCCTGGATTTGTTGTTTGTTCTCTGGAATTTGCTACAATGCCAAGAGATTCATTGTTTGTTTGTAGCTGTAGCTAAATGACGATCTTAAGACAGTAGCTTATTCAACCCTCCCTCTTATTCTTTTGCCCAGGTGGCCAGCACAGCAAGCCTTGTGAGCAGTTCAACTATTAACACACCCACCACTCTGACTGTAAACCCAGTGATGCCTCTCACCAGCACCAGTGTCTCCGGTTTGTCTTTCACAGGTGTGTATGGGTGTGCTTGACATGTGTGTTTGCGTTAATGGACATGTGTGTCTAATCACACATAATAATTGAATTTAAGGTTAACTTGTGTTTTCTCCCCTCGCTCTCTCAAAGGCACGACAGTTGGAGGCACAAACACTGCGTCCGTCATATCTACTGCACCTATGATTACTATGGCCAGCTCTCCATCTTTGAGCCCGTCGCCAACGACTATTCACTCTTCGACAGAAAGCAAGGCGCAAACCATCGTCACCCAGGCACCGACATCCATCGCCACCACTTTAGGGACGGGTCAGCTGATGGTGACGCCGTCAGGGCTGTCTGCGGCACTGCAGGGGGCCCAGTTACCCAGCGGCTTTGCTGCTATGGCTGCTGCTGCTGCTGGGCTCAACCCAGGACTGATGTCCTCCCAGTTTGCTTCGGGGTTAGTATAGGTTATGTTTAAACGAGGCCTCTGGTTATTACTTCTGTGGAGTTTACTCAGGTGTTCAGGTGTCTTCTTTATTGATCTAAATGATCTTGTCTGTGTGTCCAGGGGGGCCCTGCTCAGTCTGACTTCTGGTGGCCTTGGTAGTCCTGCCTTCATGAGCAACAACACCTTGGCTACCATCCAAGGTGTGTATCAATGTAAGTATATTAAATTCTCCTTTGCAAATATTTCCATTTTGTATATATGTGTGTGTGCATATATATATATATATATATATATATATATATATATATATATATATATATATATATATATATATATATATATATATATATATATATATATATATATATATATATCACCGAAGCAGATATATATATATATATATATATATATATATATATATCTGCTTCGGTGATATTTTAATTCGGCTTTACACAATGTGCATATGGCTTTCGACTTGTCTACGAGCCGTCCGGGAGTTTTGGAAAATAAAAAGCTCCATTCAGAGTTATTGCTGCTGTGTTTCTCCATCATGCCTGCAGCAGCAGGATGTGTTACGAGGAAGTGGCAGCTTGATGATAAGGAACGGTGCTGCAAAGGGTCAAAATAGTAGCCTGTTAGGCACGACGCAAAGCCGAGTGAAGTGTAAAATAAATTAATAAATGGCGGCATGCGATTAAAAAAAAATTAATCGCATTGCGTCGGCCCTTAATCGCATTGTGATTAACGCGTTAACGCTGACAGCCCTAATTTAATTTAATTATTTCACATTTTGACTCATAAGGCAGGTTTGGTCCTCCACACACTGTCGACCATCTCATCCCCTCGCTCTCCGTCTAAACACATCGACTATTCCATCTCCTCCACAGCTCTGGCATCGGGCGGCACGATCCCCATCACTTCTCTGGATGGCAGCAACCTGCTGTTCGCCAACACTTCTGCTGGTAACACGCCCAACCTGGTGACCACGCCGCTCTTCCTGAACCCCCAGAACCTGTCGCTGCTCACCAGTAACCCCGTCAGCCTGGTGTCGGCCGGGGCGGGGGGGCTGCAGGTCACTGCTGATGCTCATCATCAAACAACCAAGGCTGCTGTGCCTGTGCAAGCTTCGACCATTACCACTGCCTCCAAGGCTCAGTGAAGCCAGTCAGGCTGCATCCTGAATTAACACCCTATTTCTTATGTCGTGCACTACTCCTTTCACAACATGTAGGGAATAGGGAGGTTGTTTGATATAGGCTCTGCGCTTCACTAACCACCCCACATTCTTTCTATTGTATCTATTATTTAATCATTTTGCTGCCACCAAAAAGAAAACAACCTCAAATGAGGTTGAGGTTGACTTTTTATTTTTTAGTGTTTCCTGTTTTTTCCTTTATGATTCTTGGATGTTTATTTTCCCACAAACAGTAGCCCGATGGACACTGCTGTTGGCCTGCCGCTCCTCATGAACCTTGTAAAGTGTCCAGGAAGAAAAATATCCTCGGCACCATCAAGATATTCACATTTTCTAGATGTGTGTGTGTGTGTGTGTATATATATATATATATATATATATATATATATATATATATATATATATATATATATATATATATATATATATATATATATATATATCTATCATCCTATTTCCAGGTCAGAATTTTCAGAAAAAACTGCTAAACTACTTCTAACCAAAAACTTTTAAGATTTTGCTCTTTTAACATTCAAACTAAACTGATTTACTACTAATTTCACTATATTCATTATCACTAATGGGGATTTGTGTGTCACCCCATCTTTAATTATCTCTTTTGGGTTTTTTTGGACAGGCCTTGACGTAAATCATATCAAAGTTAAATTGTAGAGACTTTTCTTCTTTACCTTTGCTGTCTATTTTTGTTGTTGACATTTTTAGAACTTTGTAAGTCTAATATTAAGTTAAGATTCAACTATCAACTTTTAATCGTGGTTATAAGGCTTTAAAAACAAGTAATAAGTGGTCGATATAAAGGTTATCATTGCTTTAAGGGTCAGAGAGACAAGATGCGTCTCTCTGAGTCTCTCTTTCTGGAAACACTGAGTTTTACATTTTGCTGCGGTGGCAGACTAGCCCCCAAGCTTTTGTAAAATGACGTTCTCACTGCGGATTCTAGACACTGATAGAAAATGACTGAAACATTGTGTTGAGAGCTTTATAAAGAGTCATGCAGTCCCGTGTCTGATAAAGAGTGATTTGTCTTGGATGGTGGTCCATTGGAAAAGTGTACATTATGCTTGGGTTCAGAGTTAGAAACTAGAGGTCTGCATGTGTTGTCTACAGTTCAGGCAGATGCTGAGAGTTCAGTAACTGCATGATCCACAAGGCTCTGTGGCTGACTGGTCTGTTTGGGGAGGACTAGTCAGGGGGCATGGTCATCATACCAAATGTATGGTGGCATTGGCTAGATGGGGTTATTGTATTGTGTTTTTGTTTTATTTCTTTTAATAGTAGTACCGTCGTATCTACTTGTGCACAGTATCTGTACCAAAAAAACTGGATTGATGAGCTGCAGTCTGCCTGTTTTGGGAGGAATGAAATTCTGTCTTTTTTTTTGTGTCTGCAGTCATTCGACTGGCTTACGTACTTTATGATATACCAAAAATATTTGTTAAAATAATTGCTGTGTGTAGCCGGTGTAGCTTAGTCTAGTCAATATATTTATAAGTACAGAATCTCTTGTCATTGTCAACAGAATATAGAAATGCAATATTTTGATGATCATTTTCCAAAGATGACCTTTTTTTTTTTTTTTTTTTTTTTAATTTGACAAAGTGTCTCATCGCTCAACTTTTTAATTGGCAGCACAACTGACCAAAAAGAGAGGGATCGGTGGGTTGGGGCACGAGAAAGTAGTTTCCTTTTTACTCTTTTTTTTTTTTTTTTTTTTTTTTTTTTTTTAAATTGTTTTTTATTGCCGGGGCCTTTTCCCTAACGACTGATCCATGTGATCTTTCAGCCATTTGATGGCTTTGTTTTCCTTTTCATCTGTTTTGACCATTTTGGTAGCAGTTTTGGACTTTTCTGAAGCAACGTGGAAAGGTTCTGTTTTTGGTTTTGTACTAATAATCAGCCATAAAACAACAGCTTGAACCAAAGTGGTTTTCCTCAGTAGTTGCTGTGCCTGTTCGAGCACTCACGTTGCCGTTCCAACGATCTTTACTCTCCACACTGCTGACATATTATGTTCCTCTTCTCCCACCTCGGTCAATACCCGATATTCCTGATTTGGTGCTGCTGGATAAGGATCACAGAAACCTAGCTTTAACAACTTGCTGCTGAAACTCTTGGTGGTGTTGAGCTGTTGAGAGCCCTGCATGCTTTCCTATAGCTTTATGACTACACTCTGTGAAAGTCAGGTTTTGTGGTTTCGACCCTCCCGTCTGAAGGGCTCACTTATGTAAATGCATGGATCGGATCATCAGATAACATACACCTGCTATCAGCACCACCATTTGGAACCAGCATGCTATGAAACAGTATGCTGCTTCCTAAAGTCTGTGGACTAGTTTCAAAACCTGCCAAAGTATCTTACTCAACACAGTGTTGGGCTAAGTACTGTTATGTGCTACACATTCAACTAAACCCCACGTAAAAAGTAGAATTGTTCTGCTGCTTAAAAATAACAAATTTAAAATCCCACAGTGATGATTAGATCATTGAGGCTGTTAGCAGTGAAATCTGTCCATGTTATCCTCTTGTGTACTTCTTTTCTGTTGAATTATTTTGACTGAATATACCTCAGCAGCACTTAAACATAAGGTTCACCTTTAGGCATTTCTGTGTATAGAACAGTGTAGAATGTATAGGAACTGTCTGGCTTGCCATTCAAATTTTATACTGATGAACCATACATAGGAACCATACATGAAAGGACAACCTACTACTGCTATTTTCTAGTACTACTATTTATGGGGTATTTCCAGGTTTAAATATTATTTTGAGATCCTTCTTGCCAAAGTACAAGCCTTTCTCTTTGCAGCTAGGTGGGTGTCTGGCTGCTCACGTTTGCTGGTTTCCCCGTCTTTAAGGCCACAACGGGCCTATCGGACTCAGTCCTGTTCCAGTGCTATTTGTAGTTACTAAAGAGTTGAACATGTGCTAGCAAGATGAACCAGTTGCCATTGGCACTATAGGATGTTACTGAAATATTTATCTGAGGAAAGACTTAAGAATTAGAGAAACAATCTTTTCTTAATTCTATACATATAAATATATATATAAACACGTGTAAGATATTCATATTTTATATTTGAACCAGTATGTTATCAAGACTGAATGTAGTGTTTATCATGCTTACTTGGAAAAAAAAAAAGAAAAATCTCCCCTAAATCTTCCTTTTTATTATTGCAAAAAAGCAAATTTTCTTTGAGAACTGACAAGACCAAAAAATAAGAGAAGAAATCTGAGACCACGCCCCGATGGTGTGTAAGTCGCTGACACCTGCGTCTGTCATGTATCTGCGAGGTCTTTTCAACAGGAAGTTTTTGTTTAGGCGCTCCTGACTCTGAAGTATCTGATCTTAATCTTTGAATACATTGTTATTGTTTTGTTTTGGTTGAGTCATTGTGGACTTGATTTGTTGTGCTGTCTTTAACAATCATTTTTTTTTTATTTTTAATTTTTTTTTTTATACTTTTATGCCTTTAATTGTTTTGTATAGTGTGAGAGGGCAAGATCACTGGCTTTCTTAGTTTGACAAAGAAGATTAACATTATCATTTATGCCTTATTGTTACGTAGAAGACATGAGCATTGTAGCATTGTTGTGCGTGTGAGAAAGAGCTTGAGCGTTGAGCTCACCTGGTGCATTGTTTTCACTGAAACAAAACGGTGTACTTTGGGCATTTTGGAGCGTGGGATGATTATGTTGCTACCTGTTTTTTAGGTGCGACTCAGACAGGTTGAGGATACCTGTGAGAAAAGCTTTACTAATAATTCCAGCAGGTGGATGTGTGTGTGTTTGTCTTATAAAGAGAGAATAGGGAGGGCAGTCTGCAAACCATTATGGTGCATTTTTTTCCATCTTCTGGCAGGTGTTTGAGAGTGAGTTTTAAAAGAAATGGTGAGCCATGAGAGTACTTATTTTTGTTTTTGTCCAGAGGGGGGTCTCTGCTGATTAGCTGAAGCCTTAAAGCGAGTCAGTTTATGGTTTATAAAGGAAAAACTACCGTTTGTAGTAGGTAGGCCTGCACGATTCGGGGAAAAATATGAATCACAATTTTTTTTTAGCTTAGAATTGATATCACGATTCTCTGCCACAATTTTTTTTTTTTCTCACAAAGTGTAAGTGGCAGTACCAAACATAGATTTCTTTTGGCACCTATAGCACATTGCGCATCACTACAAGCCTGTAAACATAGAGGCTTCAATGAATAAAGAAAATAAAGTACATACTGGCCATTTAAGTACAGTAGGCTACCAAAAATTGTGACATATAACACATTGTACTAAATATGGCCCTGATACAGGCTCTATCTGAACTCCTTGAACATGTTTTTACATAATTAAAACATGTTAATGTAAATGTCAAATTCTTTCAATAAATTAATTGAAGGAGAAAAAAAAGAAGTCGTTTTAAAAATTAAATCGTGAACGGGTGAATCGAGATCGCGATTTTATAACTATTTATCGTGCAGGCCTAGTTTGTGGTCATAGTTTGACTATTTCATCTTTACTAATTATCTTAATATACTTTCAACTGTCTTTTTGCGACTGGCTTTGCTTTAATGCTTTAGTTTCATTACGTGATCCCTAGATTTCAAGATGCTCTTGTGGATCAGCCATGCGTCGAGTTGTAGCCACCACACTGGTTTGCCGGTTGTTAACGTTGACAAAGGAAGTGTAGAGCACCAGCTAAGGCAAAAGGAGCTGTTGTATACCTCATTTCTAACTCAAGACTGAGTGAAACCTGCTTTAATCTACTTACAAAATAAAATAAAAAAAAGAATAAAAAAAAAAAAAAAAAATCACAAAAAAAAAAAAAAAGATGAAAATACACAAACTTGTGTCAGCGGAGAAGCCCGTTCATACCTGTACTTAGTGAAGGGTTGTAGTAAAAGCCACCACGGGGGGGGGGGGGGGGGGGTACAGAATACATACCAGTTCTCATGAATGTCTGCTGTTTTTTTTTTGTTTTTTTTTTTATGCTGCACACTGATGTATTTTTCAGCATTGGATAGAAATGATCTGTTGTAACTTGAGATTTAAATTTATTTTAGTGTATTGTATTCCATTACTGTCTGTTATACGAATAGACGACCCCTCCATGTTTGAACACTTTTAAGTTTGACAATCCTTTTATTTTTTTTTCGAAGTTTTGTTTTCACACTGACCGAGCACAGGTATGTACATGTCTTACCACATGACGGTGTGCTGTTGCAGCCCGCTCTCGCTTTCCTGTGGTACCAACATTAACCAAAGACTTCTAACTTGATTGTATATGAACGACACCCCTCTCTCGGCCCATCCCTGCCTCACTGCTCAGCATCAAATCCCGGCTGCACGCCCTGACCCAAGTCCTCAATTCATCTGAGTTTGCTTTTTATTGCATGTGAATGTATCCCGCCCCGGAAACACTCCGGCGTCCTGTCAGTGCGGCGGTTACAGTGCCTGTGGGCGGGGATCGGAGGGGGGGAGGGGGGTTGAACAGGGGCTGAGCGGGCTTCTCCGACAGACACAAACGAATCTGGTGGTAGCTGGGTGATGTTTGTTAATACACACTGAGGGTAAATCCTGTGCACACTGTACATGCTCAGGACTCTGTATGTTTTGTCTGTCTTGAGCGCTGTTGCTAGGATGTTTCCCCTCCACTCTTTCTCTCTCCCTCTCTCTCAAGGACTGTGGTGAAAAATGCTGATCCTGCCTCTCACAGTGTCTCTGTATCTTCCTCATCACCTGTACACTGTATAGTCCCAGGACATTTACCTTGTTGTCTCCAGGAATACACATCCTGCGGTTGCTAAAACTCACTGCTGTGTCCCTCCTCCTCCTCTTCCTCCCTTTCCCCCTCCTCTGCTCTTTCCTTTGACATCGTCTCTTCACTACAGACTCTGATCAGCTGTGACACTATGCATCATGGTCCTTCACTCTGCATGGACTGTGTCCCTCCGGCTCAGACCTCTGGCCGACGGGCTTCAGTGACACTTTGTTTAATGCTTTACTCCATGTGAGGTTGTAGGACCTCACAAGCTCTATCCCAAAGCAAAAATCCAAATATTTAACTTTTGACAAATGCAGATACCAAAGATATCTCTCTGTCCTGTGTCTTTCTCTGTGTTTCTCTCCCTTCCACCCTGCAGCATGTGTATTAAGAGACAAACCCAGCACTGGCTTTATTCCTAGCCTCAGTAATTCCAAAGCTTAGATGTATATTTTGGTATATTTCTGAGAAAAACTTTGCGTCTGTTTCTCGTTTGTTTGTTGTAATCTTTTTTCTGTCACAGCATGGAACTTATTGCAGAACTGTCTTACTCTTGGTAGGTTAAAGATATAGTATTTTTGTATGTTTTTGGGTGTGTTGTGTGTGTGATTATCAGTTCACAGCCCAAGTGACCATGGCTTTCAACAAGAGGAAAAAGAAGAAAAAAAGAAGAAAAAAAAAGCCAACCATGTACATATTATTTCTGTGTATCTCAAAACTGCATTCTTTAAGACATTTACTACTCGTGTTGGAAAGCTTGGGCTCATCTAAAGGAATGTGTCCCCGATGTATTTCCCTTTTTCTTATTTTGCAGCCTGATAATAATTGTCTTTCCAGGACTCTAATGTAAAAAGCCCTGATTTACATCATGGACAACACTGAGGGACACTGCTCCGATCTGACTACAAGGACAAAAAAAAAATAAATTGCCTCCAGTCATGGCGGCGTAGAACTGAAAGGTTGTGTAGGAGTTTTAAGTATGTGAATCAGGATACATAGATTTTGATGCATTTGTCTGCTGTATTTTTGTTTGTTTTGTTTTTATACACACATAAAGATAATCTTTTACTGTAAATGTACAGTTCTCTTTTGTTGTAAACATCATTAAACCATTTTCAAGTGTTTTGACATGTGCTTTGTCTTTTATTGGCATTCAGTTACATGATGAAGCACAATGGTGTTATACAGCAGGTAGCCTACAGCAGCCAGAACAGCTGTTCATATAGTGCCACTATGAAGTTTAAATTTAGAATTTTAATTTATAACTAATGACATTCCCATCAGCTTCTGCTGAACTTGTGTTTAAATGTTAGCATGATGCTAAAAAAATAACATGCTTAACATAAATATACCTGCTATACATCTGCATGCATTGTTAGCATTAACACGTTAGCAACCGCTATCACAGCCTCAGGTATCCCCCAGTATGGCTAGTAGATATGTAAATTACAAAAATGAAGAATTATCAGCATGTCTGGTTGCAGGAGCTTACAGTACAGTTACTGTAACTCTAGCTCACCATTTGAAATTGCCTAACTGCCACGGCACTTACAACAAAGAAAAGTAGCACATTTTTGAGAAGCTAGATCCAGACAATGCTCGGGATTTTTTGCTTGATATAGGCTATTACTTAAACAATTAATTGATCATCCGCACATTTGCCGATTCATCTTTTGATCAATGATCAATCATGCGGGACTTCAGTGGGGAGACGGAGGAGGTGGATCCGAGCCGTTGGGGACCAAAGATTCAGAGGGATCTTTATCCTTCTCCTCAGCTTTGGTCGACTGTAGAGCAGAGAGGCAAAGTTAAAGATCTGTAGGCCTATTGATTAGACCAGCAGACAAACAGCATATCTAAGTTTTGTTTGTTATGAAAGATTGCAGATATTTGGATCCTGGTGTAAGATGTGATGGAAAGGTCTCGAAATAGAAGGCCTAAGCCATTTTGGATCACAAAGTGGGAACACTATCAAGCAGTTTATCTTTGTTTTTCACAGTGATTTGTTCAGCTTGAGGAGAAACTAGTTCAGATTTTTTTTAAATCAGGCTGTAAAATATTCTATAAATATAACTGCAATTTTGTGTAAATGTTCCTTTTAAAAGGCCTTCTTTCAGAGTAGACATTTTAACAGGTCACAGTGGGAAAAGCACAGATGAAATCAATAATGGCTGAATTCCATTTAGCTGCTTCAGGTCCAGGGTCCTGGTATTGTGCATGCCGGCTGAATGTTACACTCTCATGGTTTACTGAGACACTTGAATAGAACAGAACCATCACTAATGTTATTACTAACACCTGTTACTTGAACTCTAAATGTTTGGTGTGATCATGGCCTGTGGCGATTTCATAACGAGTTAAAACATTTTCCTTTTATTTTGATTATTTCCCACAATTGCTAGAAAGTTTATTTTGTTAAGGATTTATGATTTTAGAGACTGTGTGAGTGAGTAATGAAACCTTACCTTGGGTTTCTTTTTCTTGCCAGCTTTTTTCTAGAAGAGATCAAATACATCACAATGATTGATAGTTGAAGCACCAGAACAGGCGAAAATGTAACCTTTAAAAGTTTTCAGTTACTTACTTTTGCTTTTGATGGTTCAAGTATCTGGTAAGTATCAGCATCATTTATTCTTTCAAGCTCCTGTAGAGGAAATGTGAAATTATAAACAAAAACTGACAGCCAAACAGCAGAGTTAAACATCATTTGGGCATCAAGTGATGTGAGAGTTCTCCTTACCTGGTAAATGCCTCCATCTTCCTGTTTAGTCAGTGAGAAAAACACAAAAAGTGAAATGCACATATTCAAGCAGATACACATGTAGTCACATAAATAGACAGTTTATATCAATCCATAAACAGTGAAGAAATAGAAAACATGGAGACTTACAGCCACTCTAGCCACAGATGGGATGTAAAACTGCACAGAGAAGAAGACAACAACAACAAACATGTTATAAATGAATACATCAAATAACACGTATGCAACTTAATGCATATTTTAATTCTTTAAATCATTGATTAATCATGATAAATTGCCATCACACGTGACAAGAGTCCAAACTATGTCTTCAAATTAGAACTGATTAATCGTTTAAGTCAATTGTTGAGCAAAAATGTCAAATATTGTCATGGTTTAGCTTCTTCAATGTGAGGATTTGTTTTCTCGCTCTCTTTTTACATCATTATACATTACATTAATTGACTGTTGGTTGGACAAACAAGCAATTTGAAGATGTCATCTTGTGCTCTTAGAAATTCTAATGCTAACTATTTTATGACACTGTATAGACAATTGATTGAATAATCCAAACAATAATTGTGAGATTGATTGATAACTAGAAAATGCATGTGATAATAGCTAAATAGCGTAATAGCTAAATTGCTAAAGCTAAACTGGATTAATAGCTTAAATCTGTAAGAAGAAGTTGAAGTAGTGAGAATAATTGGAAAAGTGGGAATTGTTTTAATTGGTATGAATTTCTTTGAGAGGTTGAATAACACCACTAATGTAAAAAATATGTGGAATAATTAAAGTTTTATTTTGAAAAGCGTATGCTAAAGCTAAACTGGATTGCTGGTTAAAATGTGTGAGAAGAAGGTGAAGTTGTCAGAAATGTGGAACAGTGATAATTGGTTTAATTAATATATCTTTATAAGTTCAATAATAGCCATTTTGTATGAAAGTTGTAGGTGTTACAACAGTGGTACAGCAGTGGCAAGTGACCGACATATTACTGTAGTTGCAATTTGACAGTTTGACTGATGTTTGTAACCAGCTAACGACCTATCACCTGTGTCAGACTGCTGCCATTCAGGGACACTAAGAGCGACCTGTGAAAGAAAGGCTCAGACAGCCGAAACTATAGGTGGCGTAAGTGAAAAGACCTCATCGTCAGCGCCGAAAGTCCTTTGGGAACGTATTGATATAAAATGTATGTTGAAAAATTAAAAAATGTGGGCATATCAGCGATTCAAAAAAGTGGTTTGCTGTGCCATTGCATGGAAATGTCAAGGATGTTTAACATGGGCAGCGAATGGAGGTAGATTTGGAACTGTTGTAATTTGGAAGCTCACCGAGCAAAATGTATAAGACATATTGCTTAAATGAGCACATTGGCTGAAAGTAGACAAGCATACCTACGTTTTGATGTATATATGTTGTATGACAAGGAAAAATTGTGGGTGGGAGAGCAAGTTATAGATCAGGGATAGCAAGATAATTTTTTTAAGGCTCCGTGCTCTAGCGAATGACATCATCCACTGTAAGTCACGCAATACACACCCATTATAAACTTCCTGAAAGGAACACTAAACTTAAACTTAATTTTCATAAAAACTGTTAAAGATATCAAACTGCTAAGATAGAGCCTAAATTGAGCCTGACGTTTTAGTGAATGGTTTAAAGTTTGATTGGTGTCTGTAGGTGAAAGTATGAAGTAGCAGTAGCATTTTGTAGTAGCATTTGAAGCCTGCTCTCATTGACTTTAATTGTACTCATTGACTATTGTTTTTAACTTAATATTTTAAAAAATACAAATAGCAGAACAAATGTTGAAGAAGTGCTTAATGAGCTGAACATTTTGATATTTTAATGTTTTGTAGCTAGACGTATGCATTAGTTAGAGGCGACCAAAGAAAGTTGAAGAATAAACAATCTGATAATGAATAATGAATGCTGCTAAATCAGCATTCACACAATGATAATAGTTGTTAGCACATATTTAAATGTGAGAAGCCTTAACCAGACATTTTCAGGTAGTTTTACTTGTATATGACTTAAATAAATAATCAGTTATTAAAACTGTCATATCTTTCTTTTCAGTCAGCAAAACAATGAATCAACTAATTCTGGTGAGCCTGAAGCCTGCTATCACCTTTTCTCTGAAGAAGAGCACTGTGGCAAAGATGCAGTAAAGAATCAGGATCCCATCCAAATAGTAGCAGATGACTGGCTCAGTGAAAAAAATCCCTGTAGAACAAACACAGGAGATAAATATTATCAATATTTTATAAGTACATTTCTGATGGGTTTAGTTCTATTTTGTGAGACTTCTTCTACATACATTTCAGAGAAAAACAATCTTTTTAATCCATCACTTTATCTGATGGATGTAGGTAGCTTATTATAGATAAGACAGATAGATATATAGATTATATAAGATAAGACTATATTTATTCTCAGCATTCACAATAATGCAGCACAAAAAGCAGCCTGAGTGGGAACACAAAAATAACTATTTCAATTAAATAAATGGCATTGTAACAAAAGCTTTATACATTTTATGCAATACAATAACTTATATAACTATAATGTATCCAAGAATTGTGCAAATATTTCTGTGAATATATGTGAATATGTACACAGATAATAACTCCTTCCTTGTAGGCCTTTTTCACAGCCAAATAAAATAGGATTAATTGTTCACTGTACAAATCTACTTATTGAGTAATTTAGATCCATAATTGAGTCAATTTATTTTCTTTCTTTTTTAAATGACAAAATCTGGAAGTGATTTTTTTTTAAAATAAGTTGATTTAATAAATAATAAAAATGGATACAGTAATAGTGTCTAAATAAAAATTTTACTTTACAGAAATGTATATGAATAAAAAAGGTGTATGCTTAAAAAGAAATAGATATGAATAATATAAATGGATTGTATAGAATAATAAGAGAATAATGATACAGAAATATTATTAAACACAAGAGAAATGTAACTGATGTCGGTTAACAAGCATATATCTTCACTCAATGAACAAAAATGAAAAACCAATATTACCAATAATAATGAAAATATATAAGTGCAAAAACAGTGTTCAAAGATGCAACTGATGTAGAAACAAGTGGCTTTAGTTTATGTCACCTATATATACATAAAATATATGAAAATATCAGTGTACAACAGAAAACGTGCAGCGCAGGTTTGACTTGGAATTCAGTATTTTAATGGAGCATTTCTTATTTGGTATTTGTATGTAAAATGATTTTACATGCAGTACATTTTATCCAGTATTTTTATGAAGCATTTCTTGTTACGATATTATTACTCTAAGTAAAATGATTTAAGTGCTTTTCTTCTGACTTAGGAAAAAATAGAACATAGCGTCTCCTGTGTGTGTGTGTGTGTGTGTGTGTGTGTGTGTGTGTGTGTGTTTGTGTGTGTGAGTGAGTGTGTGTACATGACATACAAGACATCCAATAGCATGGAAAAAAGCAACATAGTGAGACACATGAGAAAATTGAGTAAGACCCCCTGAAAACAGGAAATAAGAATACATATCTGCAGTTCAGTAGATTAAGTGTCTTCCTGTCAGTTCGATGGGCTGCTCTGAGGTTTGTTGAGGCTCGTTTATCTCGCTATGCGGTTGGAACAGAAGCCATGTTATGAGAACATCACCAGCAGTGGTGATTCATTGAAGCTATGACTTCCACATCAAATCTAGATCATCTGAAGTTGCATCAAGATGTAACATTTCTTTAGTCTTAGATTATTTTTATGCTTTAAAAGGTTAAATTGTGTAAACACTGTTACTGTGCAGGTGGGTTAAGTTTAACGATCTGATTCATCAAACTGTCACCTTCAAGTTTTTTTTCATTTTGTAGTCTATGTCAACTGTTAACTTGTGAAAAAAAAACGTGTTGGGAATAAAATTAATAATATGGAATAGTTCTCCATTTTTGGAATATTTTTATATTATTATTATTATATAATTTATAGGCTTTCTTATTAGATCAACGCCACTCTACCACCAGCACCTCTAAAGCTCACTTATTAACTTCTAACTCTTCTTCTTTTTTACCTTTGGACAGAGCCAAGTTAGCCGTTTCCCCTTAAATATTCTAGATTTCTTGTGCTTTATATCGTACACATATCTCCAAAATAACATTTTGTGGGTTCGAACAATTGGTGGCATGGCTTCAATTAGAAGGAATAGTTTGACATTTTTGGAAATACACTTATGTACTTTCTACTTACAGACAGTTAGATAGGAAGATTAAAGTATTCTATTATATTAATTATTTTACAAGTAATCTATAAGTCAATAAGTTATCCAGTCAGTGTGAAATAAGATGATCTTTCCACTCTAAGAGTTACTTAAAGGTGAAACAAGTGGTTGAGTATGTTGTTTAGGCCCACAATGAATATGTGCTGTATTTAATCACTCTCTTCATTGTTAAAGCTAACACTTCATATCATTTCCTGGTCAATATTTAGTGATTGTAGCTAACTCAGCCTGGTGAATGTTATAAACATATTTTGACATTTATTGATATAAAGTAAAATATCATCAGAACAATCAAGCAATCCTAGCATTCAAAAGGTCACAAGGTTACAAGTATGCTGCCAAATAGTAAGTAAAGTCGCTGCAGAAAACAAATAGGAGAAATTCCCTTTTAGTGTTTTCACATTTATTCATACATTTATTATGGCTTTCTCGTAATTCCTTTATCATGATGAAGATGCCTGAAATACATAACAGGAAAGTGGTTTTTGGATCATTGTGAAAATCACAACCCTCCCTAACTACGACATAAAAGAGAAAAGTCTGGGAAACCTTTGCACATGAAGACTTAAACCCAAAGGAAAGAAAGGCAGCACATTATTGTGCATTTTCTGTTTGACATTGCTAAATTATAGTCAGCCACATATATATGTTTGTTCATTCCTAGACCAGCATGTGAATTGACAGTTTATAAAAGAGTAATAGTAAGAAAAATAAAATAACCAAAGTCCCTCTGCAGTATGTAACATTTAAGAGCAATAAACATGTTTATTTTCTGTATCAAATATAAATGTTTGCACCATAAATGGACAGCAAGATGGTGTATAAAATTGTACTTTTGTTTCCAGTGTTCGAAATACAGACAACTATTTTTTTGATAAGTTGAGCTATTCTCCTTACCTCATTTCCTTACCTTGTAACAATACCTCAAATGGCTAAACTTTTTCAGAGACAATGCTGTGTAGAGAAAATATCTATCTCTAATATCGTCTGTTACTCTCAGACTCAGATATTTACTGTTCTCTATAGGCTAGATATTACTTCTACAAAAAGTAAGTACACAAGGGATTTAAAGTAAGATACAGGGTTGGGTGCAGCCTGTTCCCTCGACTGTCTTTTATCCGAGCAGTGAAGGCCTTTGTTACGGAAGATAGCAAAGATTTCAATAACACAAACACATAATGTTAGTTTAGTTTAATAACTAAATTAATTTAACATGTCTCTTAACACCTACCGACTCTTTTCCAATGCCAACAGGGTGATATAGGTGTCCTTCATAACATATTCAAACATTTCAGCCTCAATTATGCTATGCAATAATAGTGATTTAGTATATGTGTAACTTACCTTTAGAGGAAACAGGCATCAGGAGCACAAACAGCACAAATACACCTGTCCTCAGTGTGTACATGACTCTCCCTCCTTGTTTCTCTTTCTGTCTGTTTTGTAGAAACAAGCTTTTCTTATTTTCTGTCTTATCTCCTGTTCTGCTTACCTCACTCTTTTCTTTCCGTGATCAGAGGAAGTGGCTGAACTGACTACCTGCCAATGGACTGAGATGTTGACTGTGTGAACTTTAAAGCATCGTACAACCTTCAACAGCCACATTAAGTCTCACTGACTGTGTCGTGTTCAGCTCTTTTCCCCAAAAACCTGACAAAATCTGTCCCTCCATCTAATCTAAGCATCATTGATAAGCTCCTCTGCCTCTGATATTCATCTCGGTTATATAACAAGCTTAATCAGGTCACACAGATATTCCCCCTGTTTTACATGCAATATATAATCAATTAACATAATATAATGTAGTTATAAGCATACTGTATAGGAGAAACCATTTAAGTGTTTCATCTTGAGGTCTTTAACATTTTTTTTATATCTTTCTGGATTTGTGGCAATTGTAAAACAAATGTACTAACTGTTTTACAAGATACTGTTCATTATGCTGTCATACAGCTATGCGATACTGTGTTATCAAGCTTTTTGTGAATGGTCATACACAGTGGTGCCCCAAGATTTTTGTTATAGAGATGACCTGATAGGGCCACTGAAAATCTTGGAGTGGCATACAAAAAACAAAAGCCATTACTGAAATTTAGGAATTCTATTATGCTGTTGTTGAAAACTATTTCAACATGAGAGTTAAGCTGCAGTGGGTAGAATGCAAAAAACACCAGAATTTGAAGTAGAGTAAGTGAGACCTCTTCCTGCAGCCTTCCCTCTGCCCTCTCTGCCACACGGGCAATGCATGCGCAGAACAGCCAATAGGAATTCTTCCTGTCTCTGCAATGACCTGTGATTGACTAAAGTCTCCCGTCACAGGCTAAATTAGAGGAGGTACAGAAGTGTAGTTTTCTCTCAGACCACTTGAATTACAATTTGTTAAAAGATTATTATGGAATTCTTGCCCAACAACTGCCTACCACAGCTTTAAGGGATTGCATATTGATATAGTTTGTTTTCTTATTTTTACAGTTAATTTGCCTGATTAACTGATATGCATAGACTAATTCTGGTACAAATAACATTTTCAGTTCCAGTTCCATGTGTTATTGTGTCTGTATATACATGTGTTAGTGATTATTTGATCTTCAAATAGGCTAGTTGTCCTTTTCCTTAAAAAGACAAATATACAGCTTTAATTTACATATTGTGCATCTGTGATAAGAGAGTATATGTGCGAGTCCCTGATACAGTGGTTGTATCAGGGTTGCCGTGGTCACCCCTGGCCATCCCTTGGCGGCGCCACTGGTCATGCACCATCTTACAGTTGTATATATAATAATAAACATATCAACGTCCTTATATCGAATCGTATCTAAATGGTTTGTATTACAAATTATGACATTATAGGTGAACTAGCCTATAAAATAGACAGCAAAGTAATCTGACTTTAGGTGACTTTCGTTCCTTTATAACCATGGACGTTTAGAGATACATTGCATCTGTTTTCTGAGGTACTCCAAAGGATGGACAAACTTTACAAAATGCAGCATTAGTCACTGGCCTGTATCTTAAAATGTGACAACCAGACTAAATCACAGGTTACCAAGCAGAGTAAAACTCTGATTGTACAGATTATAAAGTACAAAATGTGCCAGTTGGTTAACAACTGAGAAATGTGAACAGTCCATCAGTGGACTGCAGAAAGATTGATGTGACATTTGCAGCCGGTTACAGTGTCTTTAAGTAACTGTTATCAAAAGATAAGTTGACCCCTGTGATACTTAACCCTTGTGTTGACTTCGGGTCACATTGGCCCGTTTTAAATTTTTGTTTTATATCAGAAAATATTGGACGTAGAAATAAGCACTGAAAATGTGTAGAAGAAATTTAAAACGTTGGAAAAAGCAAAAACAAATTGTGAAAAAAGGCGTCACAAATGTCAGAAAAAAAGTGTTTTTTTTAAGGTTGAAACGAAGACAACACAAGGCTTAAATGTAAGTGTGTGTCTTTGTAATGGAGGAGGTTACAGACATGAGACCTCTGCATCTTTCTAAAGAGTTGTGTCAGTCTAAAGTAGAATAATCACACTGACCTGTGACTATTGAAGTAGCAGGCAGATAAGTGAGGTCAAGTTAATTGCACAGAGAGGAGACTTCATTTTGACACTGGTGTGTGAAATGTTCAGGGACTTTTGACTGAAGTCTGACCTCAGGGACCTTTAATTAGAAGCCCACTTTCAAGCTTCTGGTCCCTGTCAGTTAGTTTGCTCAATCAAGTGGGTATACCCATGATGTTAGGATATAATACATTAACATGTTATCTATTTATCTTGTTATAATGTACAAATGTTTTACGCACTACATAATCTGCAAAGTAACTAGGAAATAATAGATGTCAAATAAATGCAGTTGATTAAAAAGTATGTGAGAAGTTTAGAGGGGAAATGTCTTTGTGGTGGAACTGCAACTAACAACTCTTAAACATCTGAAACATGTAAAAGACACTCAACTTCACACTGATTTTTAATGAAAAGACAAAAAGATTGGGAACCACTGGTTTAAAGGTCACATCTTGTAAAAAAGAAAAGAAAAAAAATGTATATGTCTTTTGACTATAAAGCAACTAGTTGAGGTGCTATACTGTAAAAGTATCAAAACGCTCAATCCACAGAGAACTGCACACAGCCCGTATTCAGAAACGTTGTCTTCAGGACTTCTGTACGGTTGTCATCTCACAACTATACTATAGGTAGAAAGTGCCGCTACAGTGGCGTTCATACCGGTGTCACTACCCAATGTGAGTTGAGTGCAGATGTGAGTTACGCTTGCTCAGATTTAAACAGTTTACCGCATAACGCCAAGGGATCCGGATCCGGCTGCATTGTGAGATCCATAAAATAATAAACTTTCTCATTACAAACAATAACAGACGATGGAAATAATTTCTAAAAAACGTTTTAGCTATCTATGATTGTTTGATTGATAACGTTAGCTCAAAACACCATTCAAGTGACAGCCTTGGTTGTGTTTGATTGCTAACTTCGTTATGTAGGTCAATTTTTTATTGTATTGACATTACAGAAGTCTCTCGTTAGCCGGTTATTGTAGGCTACTCCAGCCTCTAATCTAGAACTAGGATCATGCTGTGAAAAAGTGATGCCTTACGCTAAATAATAAATTACTGCTATGTAATGTATGTCATTATTCTTTGGCTAACAGCAAAACAGATCTGCATCTGTCGCCAAGTGACGCATGCGCAACTCACATCTGCACTCAACTCACACCGGTAGTGACACCGGTTCATAGAGGGTTTTCACGACGCGTCATCAGACCAGAAGTTGCCATATTGGAGGTACACACAAAGCACAGGCACTGAAGTAAATGGTTAATTATTGCCGTGTTTTAGGTTGTACGAATAGGTCAGACCGAGAAAAACATTTGGAATATTATCAACTTCCAAAAGTTATTAAAAACCAGGGAGAGAAATGCCAGAAGTTATCAGAGGAAAGGAGGCGCTTGTGGCAAAGCTCAACCAAGATCTACGAGGGAAAAATCTGTCTTGTTCGGTCTTTGAAATGAAAATAAACGATTGAGAGTCACTTAGCTACACCTTGAGTATCACAATGATATCATACAGTTAAGGTTAGGTTGATTAAAGACGTTATTGAATTACTTACTTTGGCCTTCACAACACAACGGTCATTAATGACTTGGTACTGCGTCTCCCTCACCCATCCACACACCATCTGGTTATAAGCCTCCAAACTTTTGTAGCATTTAAGGTCTTCCGCTGTGTATGGGCTCAGAAAACCAGGTAGTTGACTATATCGGGATATGCAACTGAAGGAAGAATCACCTGGTCGCCATGGATCCAAGAAGAGGGAGCCAACTTGTAGGGATCTGCACCGCCAGTAAACTGTAATTTCTTACACTTGTGGTCCAAATCCTTCCCTATGTGCCTTTTCATCTTGGACGCATTTTGATGAGCTTTTCTGTTGTTTAGACATAAAGTATTAAAGTATCCAAAACACACAATACTTCATTCAGTTATGTACACCGAGTGTACACTCCAATATGGCCGCGCATCCAGGTTACTGCCCAGAACGTGACGTCGGTGAAACCCCTCTATACCCCGGCTGCAATGGCGGGCCAGAGACTCATGCTGCGTTCCAGGTAACTCGTAACTCGTGTTTTCACAACCTTCTACCCATGAAAGTGCCCTGGAACGGCAGTCAAACCCGTAACTTACTACTCATGAACTCGTACCTTTTTGTTGTACTCCCATGCTGCGTTCCAGACACAATTTTAACCCGTAAGTTACGACTTCAAGTCACGACTTGGTAGCGTTTCAGGCAAAGTCACCACAAACCCTTCTAGCTAGCGGCTACCTAACATTGACGTTAGCCAGCACTAGCTGATTCTAGCGATTTGTAGTCCGCGACATATTTTGGGCTTCATTTAATAAACATAACCTGTAGTAGTACAGAATCGTGTTTTACAATGTGCGGAATTACTTTACATTGCCTATTTAAGTATATTTATTTATATTTCTCACTGTTAATCACCGGCGTCTGTACAGCATCAACAGGGGTCGCCATTGTTGTTTATGTGTGTGACGTCAAAAACTGTAACTGGGAGTACAACGATCTGGTACGAGTTCACGAGTAGTAAGTTACAGGAGGGCACTTTCACGGGTAGAAGTTTGTGGGGTTGCCTAGAACGCAGCACCAGTTAGTTTTTGATGTCACACACATAAACAACAATGGCGACCCCTGTTGATGCTGTACAGACGCCGGTGATTAACAGTGAGAAATATAAATAAATATACATAAATAGGCAACGTAAAGTCATTTTGCATATTGTAAAACAATACACATACGATTGTGTACTACTACAGGTTATGTTTATTAAATGAAGCCCAAAATATGTCTCTGACTAGAAATCGCTAGTATCAGCTATCGCTAGCTAGAAGGGTTTGTGGTGACTTTGCCTGGAATGGTACCAAGTCGTGAGTCGTGACTTGAAGACGTAACTTACGGGCTAAAAATTGTGTCTGGAACGCAGCATTACCCTGTACTCGGATTTCAGAGTTGGTAAATCGGACAACAGTGCAGCATTCCGAGCTCCAACATGGCAGCCCCGTGCGTCAACAGCGTTCTCTTTATACATCCATGATCAACAGTAGTAAAAGCTGTAGTAACATAGGTTATTAGCACTTCGGTCTTATTTGTGTCTCACTAAATCAGTCTTACACACAGTCCTCTCCAACTTGTATCTGTATGCTGTTTGTATGCACAACAAAACAGTGCAATGTGTTGTTATCAACTGGTATTGCTAAGTTAGCCCACAATGACAAATCTGACTAAATGGAACGCATTCAACTCGGGTGTGACGTCATATAAAACAAAGCGTTTCTGACAGAGGGAGAATACACAGGTAGCTAGCTATATTCAGACAGACAGTATGAGGAAAAAATAGTGTTTTGTAAACATGTTCTTGTAGAAACCAAAAATCGAATTGAGACGTTATTTATCTTTCAACTATTAGCTAAATAGTTTAGTGGCTGCTGTTCAGCACGTGACTTTCTGGGTGTTTCTTAAAGCCGCTCTCACATGATCTTGTTGTCAGTCTTTGCTGTAGCTGCGGTGATAAAGTGTTAAAAGGAAAGCTAAATTAATCACACAGCTAGCATACAAAGATAACAAGTTTAAACTTAGCTACAACCAGAAACGTCAGTGGTTTTTGTTACCAAGAACAGCACTACAAACCAGTGGACTTGAGTTTTATTTTGCCTTTGCTATTGTTACGCTGACGTTAGCCTACTAGCCCAACATCTGCTAAGCTAGCTAACTAGCCGCGTCCAGGCTGTTGTTGTGATTTTTGCCCTGATTAGAAAGCCGGACAGGAAAGGAGAAACATGAAGCAGATCGGGGGTGTCCAGTCATGGTGCCTAGGAGTAACGTTACAGTTGATTATTGGTGAGTAACGTTACTGGTTCGGTTTATCTTAAATTTAACAACGGTTATCTAACGAGCATAACAATAACGTTACCGAAGGTCACAAATAACATTATCTCAACTAACATTAGCTACTAACGCTAGCAGGTTATTGTTACTAATGTAAATAAAAAAGCAACGTTTTCTAAAGATTTAAAATGACTTAAAGGAAACATATGTACGTTAGCGGTTAGTTTGTCAGGCCTACATGTCAGTTAACGTTGTTTTTTTGTGGCAGAATTAACGTTTTAACTTAGAAATGCTGGATAGTATATTGCTGAGTTCGCGTCTCTCTCTTAGTTCAATCAATGATGGAGAAAATGTATCAAAGAGGGTAAATCTCACTTTACTTCTTCACTACCTGCAGAAGTGGAAGAGACCGGGGAAGAATGAAGTGGTGAAATAAAAGCCAAGGATTCTTGAGTCGGTTTAGAGTCAGTTTGATAATCCATAAATAAATTGAGGTGCTGTTAATAGTGGTGGGAAGTTAAAAGTACATAAAACTAAAGTTATAAACTTAAATACAGAATAAATATTTTTTTTATTTGTCAAATTGAAATCGTATGATGTACAATTCCAGTGAAACAATATAATCCCATCAGGTCCTTTTAACTTGTGCACGATTCATTTTTTAAAGCAGAATGTGGCCGTCAGATTGGCACAGAGTAAAGGAGTCACCCGGTTGTATGGCACAAAAATCTGTGAATATTTGTGTCCCCCTACTTAAACCTGAACCAAACCCTATGGTGTGTTCTATTATTCTCAACGAACCGACTCGGACCTCGGATATGACGTAACTTTCACACGTCAAGCGTTCTGGTATGGTTTGCACATTGGTTTTGCGCGTCCGAGTCAGAGAAAAAACATGGACGCCACCCGGAAAGCTGTTGCTATGGTAGCACTGGCCGAGTTAGCAACGCATGCATGTCTTTTCGTCGATGTCCGTTTCCTTCCGCTTTGTGTTGGAATTTTAAACTCCAGTGAATTTATGAGGACTTGGTTAACTGCTCCTCAGATCTCTATATGGTAAATTGAGACAGCTAGCTAGCTAGACTATCTGTCCAATCTGAGTTTTCTCTCACACCACTAAAACAACCTTTTGAATGTACACATTCCACCAAAACAAGTTCCTGACTGAGACTATTTTGCAGCGGCTATGTGCGCAGCTTAGCACTGCCCATGACAATTGTGATTGGTTTAAAGAAATTCCAATAAACCAGAGCATGTTTTTCTCCCATCCCAGAATGCTATGTGGAGTAGCCAGACCCTCCTCCGCTCTGCAGCGTGTGGATGGTCTGGCAAAGCGAGACTACCTGCCGACTGACTAGCAGGATGCCCAGCAGAGAAGTAACAGTTGTTGTTTAATTCCTCCATGCTTTCCTTGGTGCCCTTCGGATGTAGAGATGGACGCAGAGATGTTCTTGCTTGTCCAAATAGTCAGAATCGTAGCCATAGGTTGTAGCTGATGGACATCTTCAGCTTTTCCTCTGTTTACTCTGATGTTTATATTTGAAAACTTTGACCGGTCAGGCTAGCAGAGTCAGCAGGAGACTGGTGAGTTGATTTCCCTATCCTGATGAGCGACTCATAGTCATGAGATGGTTACAGAGATGGTCTTGCTAGCTTGAGCCCATCCTTCTCCACCTTTTCCTCAGTGTTTACTCTGATGTTTACATTTGAAACTTGAGTCAGCTGGCTAGCTAGCCAGGAGGTTAGCAGACGCAGTAGGAGACTGGTGAGTTTATTTCCTGATCCTGATAAGCAACTCATAGCCACATGTCATCACCGTCCAATGTAAACTAAATAAAGCACTACTAATATTTCTCAAATATACAATTCAGCATCAATTTTACATCTTTGTAAAATCCAGAATCTATGAATATGCAAATATTAAGTTCAAAAGATTTAACTGTGGTACACAAAATGTCTTCTACGTCACTGAAAAGTAGATTCTGTTTGTGACCTGGAGGTTCACGTTTCAACATCACACTCGTGTGAGTTGCATATTGAACCATGATTGACTTCATGACTAGTTGTGATGTCACAAAATAATGCACATATACCATGAAGGGTAGTAGTCTAGTGTAAACCTTGCACATAAATCTTTCTGCACACAGTGAAGCACAAACATCAAAGTGAAATAATAAAGAAAACTCATTTTTGAGTGGAGGGTCGTCTTTAATTTCATGCCACTTTATTTTAGAGGAAAGTATACTTTATAAAAGTTGTAACAATGTGTTGTTTGATTAGTCAATTGACAGAAAAATAATCTGCACAACCGCAAAGAGTATTTTGTTTTTCTTTTGCAAAATGCCAAATGCACCGGTACCAGCTTCTCAAATGTGAATATTTTCTAGCTAGCTGTCTGGATTTCCTCTGCAGAGATCTGAGGAGCAGTTAACCATAGTCCTCATAAATCCACCAGAGTTTAAAATTCCAACACAGAGAAAGCGGAAGGTAACGGACATTGGCGAAAACGCATGCATCCGGCGGAAATTCCTGCGGCACCGGAGCAATCCCAAATCCCGCCCCCCCCCCCCCCCCCCCCCCCCCCCCAAAACAATGGTAGAAAAAACACTGTGGTGGGAAGCACTGGCTTAATCCTAGGCTATATTGTCCTGACTGGTTTTCCATTATACTTTCATACTTTGTCCAATATGGTTGTAGACAGGTTTTAATTTGTATTCTATGTGATATTAAAAAGATCTTAAAGTCTTACATTCAACTTGATAAACCCTGCAGAAACCCTGTATTTATTTATATATTAAGTATTTAACACCTTGCATTACTGTAATACTAGACTCATAACTGAATACCTCTTGCAGCTGCCGTCCTGCACCAGGGTTTTGCTACTGTTGCGCCGCCCACAGCTGCACCGTACAAAGACCCTGGCAGACCTGAGAAAGGAAACTACCAGGTCAACGGCACCAACGGTACTGCCTGTTTACTGGCATCCATGGGTCTCCAGCTCACCATCACCTTCAACTCTGTCTCCCAGAATAAGGTGTCTCAATATAAACCCTCAAACAGTTGGCTGAATTCTGTTGGAGCTACAAATACAGACACATTAACAGGTTTTAAATGCTAATTGTGAACGCCTATTCATTTACAGACTGTGCAGGATGTTGTGAACATTCAGCCCAATGTGACAAAGCACTCTGGGTCATGTGACCCAGAAAACGCCTCTCTGCGTCTCTCAACGGATGCAGAGAAGACCAACCTTACCTTTTCCTTCACATTGGTGAGTTAGTGTCTGCCCTCACAACCATGTGCATAAAACCCCTTGTACGTCCTGAAACGGCCACTAGATGGCAGCTGAGCTTGATGTAAACTTGCTTTACTGCAGTGTTACTGACTTGCGAGTATGCTGTTTCTTTCTAGAATACTACGTCCAATAAGTACCACCTGAATGAAGTTTCTCTGTCAGCAGCCTGGCCAGACATGAAAGGTGAGTTCACTTTACCTCCCAGTATTCAGGCTAACTACCTTTAGCAGGTTACAAACATGATTTCAACCGATCCTGATCCTCCTCAGTGTTTTCTTTTTTTTTACCTGGACTCTATTTCCCCATTCATTTGTGTCTAATAGACTGATGTGAACAAAGATCTTTGAAATTAGTCCAGTATTGAGCGAGAACACAGTGACCGGCCAACAGGGCAATTTTCCATTGCAGCCCGGTTTGCGGTGGCTGGTCACTGCGTTCTTGCTCAATACTAGACAGAATTTTGAAATCAGTGGCAATACCCAGCCGCAGTCGTGCTAATTGGCTGTAGTATTGTTTTGTTATACTCCCCCCGTAATCACTCACTGTTCTGTTCTCTGCTATAGAGCCCTTCTCAACCCATAACCGCAGTCTGGACTACCTGCAGGGCACCCTGGGGTACTCGTACTTGTGCCGTGAGGAACAAACTCTGAATGTGGACCAGAATTTGTCCATCAACATCTTCCAGGTGCAGGTGCAGCCTTTTGGCCTCACCAAAGATCAGTTTGGAGCAGGTAAACCCTTCCGCCGTCTGGTAGAATGTGATGAAAATAAATTGCTTTTTTGCTCTAATTTGTCTTCTGTTTTTTTTCACTCTCTTAGCTGAGGAATGCCAGTTGGATGAAGATGACATGTTGATCCCCATCATAGTCGGAGCGGCTTTAGCAGGTCTCGTCCTCATCGTGCTCTTGGCCTACCTCATTGGCAGGAAGAGGAGCCACGCTGGCTACCAGACCATCTGAGGTCACTTAACTCTCCCAGGGGGTGCTGTCCCACCCTTGAGATTAACCACTGTTTTATGAGACTTAACACTCCACCCTGTCCCCCTCTATCTCTCCATCACTCATCGTGTGTGTGTGTGTGTGTGTGTGTGTGTGTGTGTGTGTGTGTGTGTGTGTGTGTGTGTGTGTGTGTGTGTGTGTGTGTGTGTGTGTGTGTGTGTGTGTGTGTGTGTGTGTGTGTGTGTGTGTGTGTGTGTGTGTGTGTGTGTGTGTGTGTGTGTGTGTGTGTGTGTGTGTGTGTGTGTGTGTGTGTGTGTGTGTGTGTGTGTGTGTGTGTGTGTGTGTGTGTGTGTTGCCCTCATCAGTAACACTAGTAATTATCACTTGGTGGAGGTTGATATGCTCGTTCTGAACTGACCCTTATTTATAAAATAGGGGCTTTGTTTGAAGATTGAAATGAGGAAAAAAAAAAAACCTACTGGTACTACGTAAAGCAGGGCATGGATGTGTATCAGAGGGTTCATGAGAGTTCTCAAATTGTATTGTACTATTTATGATTTCTGTAAAAGGAACTTTGAGGGATTGTGGGAGTCGAGGGAATTGCGACTGTAGCTTTTCTTATTTATCTGCTTTAGGGTGAGCATTTTTAGTGGTCTTGCCCTTTAATGAAGTATAAGTTATTAGAAAGGGAATATTTCTAGCTCTTTAACTTAATCTGCTTCAGATGTTTTTTTTTTTATTGCAACTCTTCATTTAGCCCAAGTATGCAGATTTTACTTAACATACTAAAAACACAGTAACCTAAAGGATATGTGAGGAGTCCCCTTTGGAGTAAAGATGCATTAAGGAATTTATTTTGTTCACTGGGATTAGTGATGATAGGATTTTTTTTAATGATTCTTTCCTTTTTTAAATGTACTCAGTACATTTTGTATGGAGGCTTTAGATGCGGTTGTCAGCTTTTTAAGATAATTAGCTTGGGCTTTTTCACTTAATTTAAAGGAATAATTCAACATTTAGGGAAATATGCTTTTTTTGCTTTCTTGCCGAGAGTCGGATGAGAAGATCGATGCCACTCTCATATTTATGCTAAATGTGAAGCTACAGCCAGCAGCAGGTTAGCTTAGCAAAAAGACTGGAAACGACTAGCATAGCTCTTTCTAAAGGTAACAAATCTGCCTACCAACATCTCTAAAGCTCACTGATTTTAAATGTTATATCTCGTTTGTTTAATCCAAAGTGTACCACGTTGAAATAGTTTGGCACGTAACCCTCCATAAAAACACAATGTGAAGTTTTGGCATTTCAGTTTTTGTATTAAACAAGCTATAACTTTTATCTAACGTTTATTAGTGAGCTGTAGAGGTGCCGGGAGGCAGATTTGTTACCTTTAGACAGAGCCATGCTAGCTGTCCCTGTTTCAAGTCTTTATACTAAGCTAACTGTCCCCTGTTTATATTTTCATGTTTACCATACAGACATGAGAATGGTAGCAATCTTCTTATCTAACTCTAGGCACATGTCAATTTCCCAAAATGTCAAACTATTTCTTTAAAGTGATTGTAGACACTTTCTTGGTTTCTGCTGTTACAATGTTCACACGCAACAGAAGTTGCTTAAACAAAAAAACATTACCGTTGGCTTATGTAGATGAAAAAGCTCAGGACATCACTGTAAGGGGGTAAAAGTATTATAGTCCACTGGGTGGTTTTGTTCAAGTTTCTTATATTACCACACGGCTAGGCTGTTTATTTTATTTTTTATTTATTTTTTTTAATATTGGGATTTTTTTTTTTGCTGAAGGGAAATATGTTGCACTAAATTTCTAACAAAAAGCCCCATGTAATGATTTAAGTGGTCAAAATCCTCTGGTCAGTGTTCATCAGTGCCTTCTCAGCTGTAACATTGATGGGGTTAAAGTAAAGCCAATACCATAGAGGTACTCATTCACTGACACTGTGTGCTGCCATGTTTGTGACATTTGTCTCGCACATAGCCTTCATGTACTGTTACTACCATTAATATGCATTTGTTGAAGAAAATATTAGTTTTTGTATGTTTGTGTTTTTTGTTCTTATCCCTCATCTAAATATCCATGTAGTCATTTAATCAGGTTTTAATGGTTTGTTTGAACTGTTTTCTAAAGGAGTAAATAAAATGGAATGAACGAGACTGTTTGTTTGTTTTGCCCTCACACAATTCATCGGCCGTTAAACCTGTTCCTGGTTTGTTTGGACTCTTAGAAGAGTAAGAACAGTATTTGAGAATAATTGTGATGTTAAATACTGAAAATGCATAGTTATTTTAAATACTTTTTTCATGTATAAAAGACTTAATTACATTATTGTGTAAAGAATAGTTAAACTAGTTTTATTTTTGAGGTTTGGATAAACTAATTACAAGTTCTTAGTCCTGCAGGTTTTATGTCCTTGAGGTGTAAATCATTGTCTAATTAGATGGCTTAAACGAAAGCCAGCAGGACTCTGAACTACAGTGTCATCTGTTTATCTGTCTGTAAATACAGGGTGGGGGAAAGTTGTCTGGAAAGATCTTTGTTACTACCATCCTCAGGCACCTGGGGCCTTTTACAAGAAGCATGTTCACTAAAATATCTGAATAAAAGTAGGAAAATATATATTTATATCAGTCCATGGCTGTATTTGAAACTTCCTACTACATACTACCAACGAACACTGATGCTACATGTTACGTACTACATACTGCATTCGTGCGGTAGTATGTCTGAAACTGTTAAATCGATTTAATTTGCCATATGCTATGCCAGGTGTAGCCGATTTTCGGTTTTGGAAAGTGGAAGTGAGGGACTGTTCCAGTGCTTTGCATTGTAGGACATAGTAGACGAGGTAGACTGGTCTGACGCATACTGGATGCATTTTTTCCAAATCAAAACGATATCTGGGTATTTTTGGCATACTGCAGATTTTGCTTTTGTTGCATACTAAATGCTACATTGGCCAAATCAGTATGTAGGCCTACTGCTAGTAAAGTAGGTGGTTTCATATGCAGCCCATGTTCCAGATTGCCAGATGCTTAACGAGACAAAACAACTACAAAGACTTTTTTGACTATTTGTGACTCAACCGTCCCAGTGGATTTCTAAACTTAATATACAGCCACAGGTTTGGGGCCCCTGAATAAACTGTTGTTTAAGACATTCATCTAACACTGACATTTCCACTTCTCTTTACCTTTGTTTGGCAGAGGTTTTTCTGAGGTCAGCTACATCAGGAAAAGGATTAGGCCAATTATTAGGTTTCTGGTAACAATAAAAAGTAAAACACAAAGAGGACATCTCATTTTACGTCAGAAAGAGAAATGGACTGTTTGAACAGTGTTTCAGTGCAAGCATTAATTCCCTTTTTACATTAGACCATCATTAGATAAAACAGAAGTTATATTCTCTATAGTCTGGATTAATGACCGCTGGATGTTCCTTGTCTTGCAAAATTGTGTTTGTTTTGGGGAAAGAAAAAAAAAACTTCGAGCTAGCAAGGTACACACTGAAAATGGCAAGTTTTGAAGAAAATTTGGATCATGCAACAAGGCAGGCCTGCTAGGTTCTTTCGGGGAATGATTGTAAATATTTACAAAGAAAGGCAGGATTGCTGTGGACGGAGTATACAGGGCGATACACTGACTGGTAAGAGCAAATTATGTTTAACCATGTATCCAGCTAATTTAAATAGCTCACGTTGCTGAATTGTGTGAACAGTTAACTTCATTTAATATTATATGTGGCGTTTTCTTTTATCAGGGTCCAAATGTTCCACCAAAACAAGTTCCTTCCGGAGACCGTTTTGTATTGTCACTGTCTCTGCGACCGGAGCTTAGCGCCGCAAGACAATTGTGATTGGTTTAAAGAAATGCAAACAACCCAGTTTTTTTTCTCCTATCCTGCAATGTATGTGTAGAGGAGCCAGACTTACTCCGCAATGCTGTGGCGATATATCTGGCAATGCCAGACCACATTCTCTATAAGTATTATTCTCCACAATAACAAAAATAATTGCATCAGTCCCACACTGCTACAACATATACTGTAGTGCAAAAAGGATTTTACAAAGCATCAGTTGTGATGATCACACTTAAAGTATCTATAGCAGCAGAAATATTCTGCAGAACATGGGACCATTTGCAAAGGACAAGGTTCTAAAACATCTAGATCCTTTATAGTAACTTATATAACTTATAACAAGAAAAACAAAAAGCCACCAGAAGTCCATTCGGTAATAGTTATTTGTTCCAGTGTTATTCTTTTACACTGAATTAAAGCTGTTAGTTTTAGAAATCCATTTAAACGGGCATAAATGGTGGAACCAAAACTTTATGGCCGTCCAGATTCTTCCTCCAGTATTCGCTGTCTGCATTTCTCTCTGAGTTTATCAATAGTTGCCATCGACAGGCTCCCAGGTTCTGTGAAGATTTTCTGTAAATAGAGAGAGAATAAGGTTCATAATTATTCCTTTAAGAAGTACACACACACACACACACACACACACACACACACACACACACACACACACACACACACACACACACACACACACACACACACACACACACACACACACACACACACACACAAAACTGCGTTTAAGTGGATTTGCCAAATGGCTTTGGATTAACTGGCTAAAAAGATTTATATTGCAGGGGTGGGTTAAATGTCATAATTTGATTAAAATTTGCCATGACACCTCCTTTTCTAAACATAATACTTTTGGTAAAGCTATTGTCATCTGTACAGGCTGTCAAAGATTTCCAGGAAAGATACAACACTTTCTCTTCTGCTGTTTTATTTTCAACCACTGTATTTTAATAATGTTTCGGTAAAAAAGCACAGCAGTGAACCAACAATAATATAAAGCACTCTAAAAGCTGAACCAATTTGTCCATTAATAAATAAGTTGATTAACAAAAAATTTAGACAAAACCTAGAGACATCATTATGGGCTCTGTGAACCTTTCATCTGCGTTTTTCACTGTTTTTGTACATTTTATAGATAAAATGAGTTGTCACCGTATTCAGTGGATTAATCGATAATGAAAATAATCATTAGTTTCAGCCCTAAAGCGCTTAATGCAGGTTGACCTTTTGCAATGTTTTGCCAGTGGTGGAGAGCTGGTGTTCAAACTGTTCTAAGCCCATGTAACAACAGCCAGCGTGTTATGTCCTTTCTCATCGCACCTGCATGAAGGTGTGGCAATCCAGAGTAAAAGCTCCACAGGCAATTTGTTTAAAGCACTCGCACACATCAGTCAAAGAGCGAGCTCGCAGGATCTCCGGCTGGTGGTGAATGATGAGAGTCAGAGCAACACGGAAAAGCACTTTGGAGCCCTCGTAGAAAAGACAATCCCAGACCCGCAGAACTGTCTGAAATCACAAGAAACGAGAAATAGGTCTGTAAAATGACATGCTTTAAAATCACCATGAATTCCTCATTTGTCAACCCCAACTTTTACTCACCTCAATTGGGAGTATGTCAATGTAGAGGCAGATGAACCAGCGTGACACCACCAGTGTCCATATGCCAGGATACTGGGCCATGAGCTGTCCTACTGCAGGAGCTTTAGCCTTCACCAGCTCCCCGAGAACCTCCTGGTCAGTCTTCAGGCCCATCATGGCTGGACTGTAGAAGTCTATAATATCCACAAAGTAGATGAGGTTACTTGTCTATCTGAGTGCAATTGTAATACTTGTTGGTTGGCCTTTTAAGTGAATTGTGAACTGGTTTTGTTTCTATCTTGAAGATCAAACTTAAATGTTTCAGATTGTTGTATTAGTCCAGAACTTCTTGCAAGAATGGATTTTCCACATGGAGTACCACAAAGCTCCAACTCGGGTCCACGACCATTCAGTCTTTTATAACACTAGGGGTCATCATGAGCAAGCACTATTAATTTGGATTTACATAGTCAATATTACAAATATTTTTTCTGCCTTAATTAACTTACAATTTCTGACATCAATGAACCAAAACCTGCTCCAAGTGGGCCATGCTAAAACAGTTATTGGTTCAAAAAAGTAAAAAAAGGAGCACTCTACAGTACAGAGAAATACATTTGAATGCCATTACTGATCAAGCAAAGATAAGATGTCATCTTTCTTCCCCTTTTAAACATGACATTTGCAGACCTTTATTAAATTACTGTGCTGCTCTGCTCTCAAAAGTGTGTACTTGTTCAGTATGCTGGTACCATAGCTTTAATTGGAACAAAGCAAAGATCTATTTTAAGTCTATGCTTCTTTAGAGATTTTAAGATTTTTAAAACAATTTAAACTTTTAATATTTTATCTGACTTGCATTTACAATATGCATGCTGCCATATAATGCCCCCTGTCTGAGCCCACAAACTTTCTTGTTTCTGATCTATAACTGAGCACTTCTACATTAACTGGCTATCTTATTGATTTTTTACTATCCATGTCATTTTAATGCTTTGTTTTTGTTGGTATTTGGTATACATTCACTTAATGTAAAGCACATTGCATTAAATGTGCTATATAAATAAAGTTTGATTGATTCAAGGCCCTGCACCACTGTTAAGACCTCTTCTCAGGACATTTCCCTCATTTTCCCTTTAAGAGCCATGCTGTATTGTTTACAGTTTTTAGTATTTTATTCTCATTGCAAAGGTAAATCGTTTTATGACATTTAAAATATGTAGTCTAATATAAATTAGAATTCAGGTAATGTTTTAGAATGTGCTTTGACTATTGAGACTCACGCTCCACTAGTTTGTCCTGCTGGAGAAGGATGTGGAGCAACAATTTTTCTAACCGCTGATAGTAGACCGCTGTCTCTAGACTGTATTTTTGGTAATAGGAAAGCCAATATCAGCACAATGTCAGTTTTTTGATAATCCAGCACTGTATATGGATACTTATTTTTTGTTTATCTTCATTTTTGATCATTTCTGGGAAATAAACCGTTTTTCAATGTCTACGAGCCTTGTCCTCCTTGAAGTTGGACATGGTGGTCTACATGAGACAGAAACCTTTACATCCTGCAAGAAGTGGCGAGGAAGGTTTTTAAAAAGTTGCCATTACATTCCCATTAGTATTGTTGCAGCTGTAAGCACTGGACAACTCACACCTTTACCATTTTTAGTGGTGCATTGACTTTGGTTAGCTCATAATTCCATAGCCATGCCCACCTTCAACCTCTAATCAGACAGACTCATTGAAAACACCTGTGGGGGTGTGCAGGGACCTCAACTGTTTGTCTGTGTGCGTGTGTTTAAAAAACCTTTACCTGGGAGCATTCTGCCCAACAATGCATCCATGAGCCAGAAGGAGTTCTCTTCATCTTTGGTGATGATCATGAGGTAGCCTGCAATAAAGTTCATGCCCTGACATGAACAGAGACAGCGATGATCTAAACTGTAAGTGAGCCCACATATTTTAGGTCACTGATTTACAGACACACACAGCCAAATACACAGCAGAATTTATGCTAGACATATTTAACATATGATATGATGATACTAATACTTGCATGTCTGGGAAAAACGGGTATCTGTACACCTGTCAATTAACGATTATTAAACCCATGGATTTCCTTTGCCTTTGTTTGGTTCAACAAGGTTGGATCTCTAGCCAAAAGCTGTGTGACTTCAGTATACATCATAATGTGACTTGGAATTTAAATTACATAGTTAAGTTTGCTGTACAAAAAGCTAATTGGAATTAGTGAATGTTGCACAGAAAGCTTAATTTGGGGAAAATACTACATATGTAATGAAATAAATATGGAACAGAGAGAAGTGTTTTATTCACCTGACAGTACCCAACTTCCTTATTATGTTGTCCGTAGGCAAGCAGCACATTGTACAGAGCCCTCTGCAGGCTCGGTTCTGCTTTTCTCTGGAAAAGGACGTTGTCAGGAAAGGTCCTATGCATGTCTGCCAAAAATGACAAGACAAGAATTATACTATGATCTGGACCTGTGTGTTGATACATGTTGAGGTGTGAATGTTTGTTTTATTGAAGCGGAATAGTCGATTGTAGGGCGGTGGGGAGACGGGAAGAGGCAGCAGACATTTTGAATTGTCATACTAGGGAAAGCTCAGATGACACTAATAACATTAACAATGGCTCTGTTCTATTCAAGTGTCTCAGTAAAGCCATGACATTGAGACAGTGAGCCAGCAATACCAGGACCCTGAAACTGAAGCAGCTAAATGGAATTCAGCCATAATTGATTTGACATGTCAAAATATCTTGAGTGAAAGCACCTGTATGGATGGTTTCCTTCAACTTGGTGTCATGCTCCATGGCCAGCAGAGACTGGTAATAACCTGGGTTGCTCTCCAGTCGTTCCTGTCCGCCACTGGCTGCCATCCAAATCCTGGCACGGTGCTCGTTAGGCACACCTTTACGCACATACCTTTTCACTTCCAAGACAGATTTTATATTTATGTCACATAACCACACAAGGCTCCAATAAGGCACCAAAATGAAAATGTGGTGTATTTCAATGTGTGTGTGTGTGTTACTTGTACCTGTCAAGTTCTTCTCCACATGTGGTTTCTCTTGAAGGAGCTTGGACCATCTCATCGACCTTCTGTTGAGGACAGCTACATACTCATTCATCATCTCCTTGTAGGATTCAAAATCGTGACGTCTCTCAAAGCCATAGGGGTCAATCCTGCTGGGGTAAATCCACAGTCCAGTAGCATGTACAAATTAAGGACTATGCACAAAGCCCAACTGTGAAGAAACGACTGACCGCTGGGGTTACTTTCCTACCCACCCTTCTTGCACCTATTCCCTGATGACAGACACTACAAAAGCCTGCACAGGGTTAGGTTTCTGTAGCGGAGAGATCAAATGCCCCAGCTAGATGATTAGTCAGTTTTAAATTACTTTCAAGTGGGATAAGTAGCAAAATTCAAGCCGAAAAATAACCTCAGAAAATGTCATGTATATTCCACAAAACAACTCTTAGCTATGATATTTTACTGAGCTAGTTGGCTTTTAATACCAGCTTTACACATTTATCATGTAAGACATTGCATGCAATTACAATGCGTAGATAAGGAAAGAAGCTGATGTAAATAACTGGTAGTCAAGAACATACATGTAACAACCATAACTAAAAGAGAGACATGCAGTCAGAGTGAACACCACATCAACACGAAGCTCACCTTTCACTGCCATTATTACATGTAAGAGGTTGAGAAGCATTTCCTTTCATTTCCATTGTGTGTCATTTGCTGCAGATAAAGTAGTCCACCGAGGCTGTAAACAACCTGCACAGATGCGCCTATTTAATTTCTATTCCTTGGGAAAAGAGCTGCTGTCAAGGTAAATAACAAAGCGGTCTGAGTTTCCAATGACTCACCTTACAGTTCTCACTGAGAGGAGGGGCTAGACTATATAACTCTCAGGTAACAACCACAGGTATGTGCTTTATTTGCATGCAAAACAAATGGATGCTTTTATGCCTTTTTGCATATCACTCTTAATAAAATAAAGGTTTCCCCATCTCCTGTAAATGGTAAAACATTATTTCCAGGATTGGAGACAGGATTTTAGAAATCCAAAGTCCAATTACCCCCACTTGAATGTTCTTTAAGAAATATTCAACTGACTACCAAAAGAGTATATTGTTTAGACTGTTTAAATATATATCTATAAATATGATCTTAATGGTATTTCAAAGCCGTGTCCACACTGTCAGGAATATTATCATAAAGAAAACTAAATTCCTTTTACTAGTCTTATTTTAATGTATTTAAATGGACTGTATAATCAATATTTTTATATCAATGTTTTTGCTGCCCCCAAGTGGCCCAAAATCAGTTAATGCTGGTTTAATTTTTGCCCTTTAAAAACAGACAAATTGTAGAATATAAACTAATTTTAGATGGTTACATCCACCAAATTCCCAGAAACGATACAGAGGACATGTCATCCTTAAAGGATATGGCCACATTTTTCATGTTTGTCTTTGAGAACAACAGTAAGGCGCCCATATGTACACTGAAACAGGTTTAGCTCGCTTAGTCCTCCTGTTCATATTGGCCATTGACAGATCTCTTCATAAGGTGCTGCCATTGGAAGTGATGGGAGACTAAATCTACAGGCCTTGGGCACCTGACCAGTTTTGAAAAACATGAACCTATCCTTAAATGGTAGCTACAGCCACAGCTGTAGCTGTAGTTTTCCCCTTTTTTCAGTCATTCTCAATGGTATACTATATAAAGGTTATAAAATCAGCTTTAAGTATTTCTGGACCTTTTTATGCCTTTTATTTAATAGTTTATAGAAATAGTTTTAAGGAAACTAGGGACACAAACGAAGGTTGTCGGTCAGATTTGAACTGAATTTTGTGGTCCATGAATGGTATTTTACCTCCTAATTTTTGCAAAGTAGTAGTCGTGATCTTTTTAGAAAGATGGCACAGCATGCAGATACATAGTGGCATAAATATTATTTTAGTCACTTGACCTGCCTTGTAATATGGAGTAGGATGTGGAATGAATATGTTAACTTTATAATACTACAGACATCCTGACCAACTCATCATAACCATCCAATACTGTACCTCTATTGTGTTACATTGTAAAGTTGCAAACAGGTAAATAACATACCGTAATAAACAATGTGGCACTAATTCATGTTTTTTTTTCCAAAGCGCAATTACCAAATTGACAAATTTATCACAGCTAAGTACTAAAAGAAATATTGTTAAATATTAACAATTAACAACTTGGAGGAATATTCTGAAAGATGTCATATTAAAGCTTTCTTTAACACATTCAGATCAGTATGGTTATACATCTTTTTTACACTCTGGCAGTCATAGCTCTGCTTTATTGTGTGATATAAAATGTCCATCTGACTCAACAACAAAATAACTTTGCATGTATGATTATGGATAAACTCATGCTTTATTCATCTTTCTTAAATGAACAATATACTTAGGCTACTTACATGATGTTTTAACAATATATTCTAAATTTCACTACCTTCAGTAACACTGAACAGATGGGGTTGAACAGAAATATAAATATTGACCGAACAGATATTTATTCTTAAGGCTTACTTTGTAATCCTGTTGTTGCCCTCTTTTGTGTCCTGCCTTCTGAACGTCGCACTGCCATGACATACAGATATGTGCCATGCAATCCTAAGGGTCTGTAATTTCTCTAAATTTCACTTAAATGCTGAATAGTCACTTTAACATCATTGTCTTTAGAGGGATAAAAACAAACTCTTTCCTCAACAGTTAGAAAGACATGATCTTTTGCAAGCAAAATCGTGGTGCTGTGGACTGACTACTTCACATGTAGGAATCAACACCCACTCCCAACTAAGATTAACCTGACAAATGAAAACCACCAACCAATATCAATTATCAAATTAAAGCACTGCTTTTACTTTAGTGAAAACGTATTTGTGAAACCAGCCCAAGGTGATTTAGAATGTGTTTAACATGCCTTCATTGAGAAGCTCACAATTCCATGACTTGACAGATCCACCGAACAAACAGACCAACAGCATATCATCCACGATATTGAGGCATCCCGTTAGAGATGTTAGCATATACTGTACATAAAAGAATCATCTTTTGCATTTATAAATTCAACATATTTATATTATTATTCTTCATATAGCTCTCTTTGTAAACTGTCCCAATAGATACAGTATGTACAGTAAAAACTGCAACAGTTCTGTTGGTGCTGGTGTAGTGAGCACTCTGTCCCAAAGTTAGAGTAAGACATGGGAGCTTTGCACAGTCACTCAGAGCTTCATATAACAAAACAAAGCTGACTAGGAAGAATCTTAAAACACATAGTTTTCTCCTCTCCAGTCCCTTTAGAGTACACACCTCCAGTGAACCTCCTCTCAGTGCTGTGTCCTTCCCCACTTACAGGGCTGTGGCCTGACAGGTAGTGCTCCTCCTGGAGCAGAGCAGAGGGGTGTCCAGGATGCTAAGAATCCAACAGGAGAGACAACGGTGAATCTGGCAATGTCCATTTAACGCCTCAGTCTCATGAGGACAAAAAAATGTGGCCAGTTATTCTCATAGTTTTTACTCTGCTCCTTGAAAGGTGGTTTCTTGACAGTTTCAAGTGCTTCTGTTTTCTCTCTGAAGTCTACAATTTTCACTTTTTTTTTTTTTTTTTTTTACAAGTCTTAAAAAAAACTATGAAGTCACTGTAACAGAAACAAGGTTCTGGCTATCCAGAGTTGGGATTGGATTTAGAGAGTTTTACGTTTTGATCCTGTTACAATTGGTCGAGCGAATTCCACAAAATCATCTATAAGGACTGGCCATGCTCCTGAGAAAGAAACACCAAGATAGCATTACTGTCACAGTGATTTTAATAAGATAGTTCACATTTACAGAATTGCAGAGAAAGAAACGCTAAATCTGAAGGAGCTTTGTCATCCAAAACTCACCTTCCTCATCATAGTTTGACATATCGTCTGCAATCATGTTACCAAAGTCCAACAAAAGGTTCCATGTGTCCTTTGGGATGGATCGTTTATGGTGTTCCTGTAATAGACAAGTGCTGGTCAACATGTTGGTGTGGTTTCACGCAGCTTGTGTTCATTTTTTTCTATCTCTATAAGAAAAACTGTGGGAAAAGAATTGCCATTATAACACCATAGTGTAAATCACTGAATAACCAGTGGGCCAGCATGTGTTCTGGAGGTTTTCATTTCAACCAAACACTATCTGGTAACACCCGCTGACCCCCCCTCTTTGAGTCATCGAGGTGTAATGAAAGCCGGCATAGCCTTAGCCAGGTTCCCCATCAATGGGCCAAATAGACTTAAATTATGGATGCACCAATCCATCTTTATCTTATTTGGTCTTATGGTCCGTTCATGCCACCTTGGAATACCGCCCCCGTAATTACATTGTTTTTCCGACTGCCAGCGTTCATGTGCTTCACTGTCTATGCGTGTTCTTCTGTTATATTGGCGTTTGACATAACAACTTGTTGCATGACTGCCACCAAATGTTGGCCGTAGCCTAGAGCATTAGGTGTGTGAAAACATGGAGGCCACAATAACAAAGATTTGCTGCTGTTTTCTTATGCGAGCGCCTACTTGACTTGAATTGGTTTACTTGTTACTGACAATAGCACACAACTTTTATAACTAATTTAAGTTACTCTGTTGAAACCAATGGACGACTACAACCTAAATCGATAGCACGTTGTGGACGTTGGCAAAATATTACATGCATGCGTGAATTTTCTATATTTAGGAAAAATTTCTCACCCTTCAACGTATTTGAACGATCGTCGGCCATGTTTCTGTACGTCAGTTGTCAACAACGCGTCACCAACTGGAAAACTCCCAGTTCCCACCTCTGATTTCCCACATGAAGTAACGTGAATGATGACGTTTTCACTGGGCAAAATGTTTTTCCAATGCCCACGAACGTACGGTTAGGGCTGGGTATCGTTCAAAATACCCATACCAGACTTCGATACCAATTTTATAAAATCCATTTTAACAAAAAGAAATTACAATATTTTACATTACATTTTTTTTGTTAGCTACTTTACAACTGTGTGACAAGCCTCTCATAACACAACCACGCACACAAACGTGAGCCCCCTTCGTGTTTTTCTTGCATGCCTCCTTGATGTGTAACGTTAGACATCCAATCACCGGCATTATTAGATCTTGGTACAAGCATGCTGCATGCTTATCGGCTCACTGATGCTGATGAGAGTGACTCCTTAGGTATTGAAATTTCGTATTGAATGACAAGGCATTTTTTGATACTACGGGGGAAATTCGGTCGAAGTTTGGTACCCAGCCATATTGATTCCGATACCTCAACTCATATCTGCCTCTTTTTCCCCCCAAATTTGATATATGTATTCCTAATTGTGCAGAACGCATTGGTATCACTTTTGTGTAAGGTAACATGAAGCCAGGGATTACTGTGGCCATAAAAACAGCCTGTCATGACTCAATGAGTGTAACTAATAGAGAAAATGTCTGTCTGTCAAGTCAAGGCCAATAACTGATCTACTAAGGATCAGTGTTGGTGCTGATGTAAATCCTATTTTCATTGTGACTCACCAAAAGGAATCTGTTCCAAAGATCGAGGAACTTAAATCGTCCTGACAGAACCAGGTTCCAATAGGCTACAGCCATCTCCAAGTCTGCACACAGACAAAAAAAACAACAAAAAAAAACACTTGATCCCAACAGTTTGTAATTCAGTGATACTATTCAGGAAGTTGTTGTTGTTGTTGTTATTGTCACTCTTCTTACCTAGACCCTTCTGCCCGGGATTTTTGGCAAAGTTAAAGGTGAACTGATAGAAATCCTTGAACTTCCCACTATCTTTGAGCTCCTGCTCTAATCTTGGCAAAAGGGCCTTCAGTTTTTCTGGGCTGTCACACCTACAACAATAGACAATTTATGCAATAAATAAACAGACATACTCTAATTGAATACAAACCAACACTCCAACCAGTTGTAACATAACCTTCTTGATGCTGAAGACAAATTGGCAGAAGTTAACGTTGACACATGAACCTCCTAAAGTCAAAACACTGCAGCTCTTTCACAGAGTCATTTCACGAAGACACAGAATACTCAAGCTGTGGTTGAGTGGGTCTATATATAGACAACCTTCCCTCCCTGGAGCTACTAGAGAACCACCACCCGAAGATACTTCGGCCACAGTGTTTATGTCCCACTTTGGAGCAAGTCCTATGCTGTTGATGTCAACACTCACCCCAACTCTGTCATTCCATCCAGAAACTCCTTCTTGCTGAACTCGCACTGAGTGGCAGCACGAAACTTCCACGCAACGACCAGCACGCTAATGCTTGCTGGATCCAGCGAGAGGTCATCACAAAACTGCTGGATCCCATCAATACCAATCTTATTCTCATCCTGGGGATCTGTCAGAGGAAAAGAAAAAGTTACACTGATACTTTTTGCAAAGAAGTAGTGTCTAACTTTTTAAGAATACAGTCCTTTTTGGAACAGATCTATCCAAGTAAATATTTTAAGTTACAGCGTTAAACAGACTTTCCCCACTTACCTTTGTAGCGATTGTAGAGCTGCTCCAGCTTTTTCCGGTCTACTGACGTTTTCATGGATTCCTTACAGTAGAGATCTGGATTCTGAAAGTAGTTGTCGGTAGCAACTTCTAGTTTCCAGTCATTCTGTGTGAGGCAGTACACAGCTGTCTTCTCCCCAGCCTGTGTAAAGGACATGAACTGCCGTACCTTGTCCCTCTGTGAAGACTTCAGCTTATGCTGTGTAAGCACAGGACAGGGACTGTCAGACACAGGTGCGATCAGACCAGGGAATACCGACAACAGCACGCAAACACAGACCGAAACACAGACAAAAACACACAGCGAGACGCACACATCTACAGGCATTCAGGCAACAGTAAAGACTGCGAGACACTCAGAAACACTCATATTTCCAAAGGTTAGTCTGTCACACTGACACACACACATTATAGGTGGTGAGCCAAAACTGTGCTGGTAATTTTGTCCTATCTAAAAGCAACATGGGCTTTTCTGAAGGGGGATGTTGTGGATTCTCAAAGCACATGCTGTACCCGGGAGGGCCCCTCAGATAACTACATTCATAGATGTAACATGAGAAGGGAAATGGGATGCCATCGCCCGGTCTAGAGGTGCAACAAGTCTGGAGTGTAACACAAGCACCCTACCAGAAATACATGGCAATATGAAGAAAAAAAAAGTCACAATATTGTCAGATATTGTGAAACTATTTTGTGGTATAAAAAAATTGCACTTTTATAGTGTATGGTTTTCAATGCAACATGAAGAGGCAATCAGTGTACATTTCATTCTGCTAGTGTTGGCCAGAGTAATACATTCAGAATATGTTATTAAACTGTAATGCAGCCACTAAAGACCACTGATAAACAACAGTTGGCTTTAAAGTAATTGTAATACTTTAACCTAATTCCAGACAATATCTAGTTTCCCAACACTATACAGATGCTTAGTTGATTCATTAGTTAGTCAACTTAAATCAATCTACAACAAATATGATAATCAATGAATTATTTAAATCGTTTAAGAAAAAAAATGCCAAAACAAGTGGTTAGCTGCTCAAATGTTAGGACTTCTTTTTTAGTCTTCTATGAACGTAAATGAGTTTTGGACTGTTGACTGGACAAAACAATCAATTTGAAGACATATGACAAACTGTAGATTAATTGATAATGGAAATAATGTTATCGTCCAGCCCTATTCGATACAATCCAGAAATATCCCCCATCTCTATGGAAAAATCACCATGCCACCTCCTCACAACAGCTGCAGTACCTGAGCACTTGGGCTCTACCGAGGAGCATTTCCTAAAACTCTGAGTTCCACATGCTGCCAATGACTCCGCCAACCGTTACCGATTTCTGGTAATAACCACATGAAGTCAAACGTCTGTAAAGTTACTGGCTGCCGTTCAGACTGCACGGATTATTGTACGACCAGATGGGTAACGTTGGGTTAGCATTGTCTAACGTTACATACCACCAGCTAGTAACTTATACTGGCTAACGTTAGCGAAGATAGCCAAAATGTATCACTGACATAACGATGGGGATAGTATCACGGGAATAGGCTGTCAGTATGGTTATGGATATGACGGGATTTCACTTAAACGATCCTGTGTTTGTCTGTGTTTGAGGTCTAACGACTGACCTGATCCCAGTAAGTTACCAGACTGCCAAAAAGGGACGTCTAGCTAGCTAGCTGCTCTCAAAATATCAACTGACCTTCCCTGTACTAGCAGCGAACACAAGCAACTAATCATTGTAGGCTTGCCAGAACGCGACACGGCATGTACTTTAATAATCCAATAGTCTTTAATGTAAGCTTTAATGGCACCAAAGCCAATGCCCGGGTTTGTGTTTATTTTGGTTACCTACCATCTTTACACCCGCTGTTTGACCAGTTTGGTAGCCCGACTGTCGCTCATTCTGCGCCTGCGCGGAAGTAGTCAGTAGCTATTGTAGGTTTCAGTAGAAATATGAGGTTTGCAGTAACTACTCTGTTGATATTTGCATGTTTTGGAATTAGTTTTCCAAAATGAATCCTTGTGCGTGTGTTTTGGTGAGAGACAAAGTGAGATTTTTACACTACATATACCATGTACACCACAGGAAAACTCCCCAAAACACTTAAACATAAAAACTGTTCTATGGCCCCACCCTTCACCCCCTACTCCTACAAACACTCTCTGACTACCTACATCTACACACATTATCCCAAACAACACGTCAAACACCATAAAAACTGCATCTTTAATAGGAAGACCCTTCTCTACTGCACATCACAGTGTCCAAATAACATAACATAAATCAACAGTTGACATAGCTTTGAATCGACTTATGAAAAGTGTATTCAAACTCCATAGGAACAAGAGATGTCACCAAACACTTGAATCAAGCCTGTCTTTGACAAACAAGTGTTAAGTTGTGCACAAGTGTTAAGCATTGTGTGTATTCCAGGGCCTCCAATGCTTTAGGTTTTCTGTGTGTCAACTGAATTGTGCTCATTTAGTAGGCAATTTTGTGTTTAGATGCACAACATCATGATAAAGGCCTGAATATGGGCCCTAATCTGTTTAGTAATCTGGAGGCCCTATCTTGAAGTGTGCCCATTTTCAAATCTAGTTTTGAGACCTTTTTTTGTTTTGTCTTCTTTTATGAAGCATATTCCTAAATTAATTTGTTGAATCAAATTACTACACAGTAAATCTAGGGTGAGGCAGTATTCAGACAGAACAAGTGTACACTTTACACAAAGAGGGACAAGGGATTAATGGGGTCCCAGCTGCTCATTTATTTTGCCATATTCACTGTTGTGTGAACAATGAGTAATTTCCCCATTTAACATGAGAAAAAAACCCACAAGGGCTTAACTTATAAGAAAAAATAAATATCACTCTCGTACTCGTCTGTTGGGCAGACTCAGGCTCAACTGAGTTTTATCTCATGAAAATGAACACACCCTTGACCAAGTGTGAAGGGTGTATAGATAACTGATAGAGTATCTGTGGATGTCAGTCTTACTTGATCAATGGCAGCCCGGTTTGAGTAGACTCACTTCAGACTAGTTCACTCACAGGATGCATCATACAAGTGACCATTATTAAGTAATAAATAAATGATGTCAAGGGATAACTCCTTCCATTCATACCAGCTTGCTATACCGAGATGTGTTTCTAATATTTAGTCTACCCTCAAATAGTAGCAACACCCCTCTATATAACCTAATACATTTGACATCCCCACACAATATATCCTACAAAATTACCATAAAGTTGAATCAATAGGTTTAAAAAAAAAAAAAAACTGTTTTAGAGAGGTGTTGATTAAACTTTATAGTCATTTTTGGAGGATGTTGTTTTGGTGCTGTTTAACTGTATTGCATTATATTTAGAGGTGTACACAATATGTTCAACTTATATCAGTAAGGGTTTAGTTAATAATACTAAAACTTCTCAGTATAATGTAATAGTTCAACAGTATAACATTCATGAAGGTAGGATTTATTTTAAGGTTGTTGTATTAGACTGCATTAGTTTAATCTGGCAATTAAGTGTAAATATCCTTATATTTGAAAATACCAGTAACGAATGGAAACTGATTATTTAAGGAACGTTTGACCTTTTCATTCAAAAACCTTGTGAATCTCATTGGAAATTGACTAACTGTTGATCACTCTAATTAGGCACATGCATCAGACAACATAGGCTACAGTGTACTTTAATTATACTGCATTTGATAAACCAGTAATTATGAGCTACATGATGCTCAGAGAGTTAAGAGGTCCTAAAAATTCAATGCAATTATGATACTCAGCAGGCATCATGGGAGAGAAATGTCAGCTTATGATCATGTTTTGATCACGGGCAGTATATGGCTGTTGGGAAGAGGATGGTGATTTCTTGTTGGCATGTCTGGGGGGTAAAGAGGTTATGATTTGGGTCATTCGGGTTGATTAATGGACCTGAGCCAGAGTTAGGTGATGGAGTGTTTGTTGCAGAGAGCTTTAATGTGTAATTCTTCAATTCAAGGATATTGAGTAGAGCCCTTTTTTTTCTTTTTTTTTAATCTTTGACCCTTCAGACCTTGGATTTTGTCTTTATTAGATCCAGTTGCAGTTGATGCATCTCAACACACCGCTTGTGACAAAATTTTGCTTTCCAGCTCACATTTTATGTTACCTATAGTAAACTATACAGAAAAAAATTAAAAATGTTGCATCCTGCCATACAGCCAAAGCCGTAGCCATAATAAAAAAAGAATACAGAGGTCATTCCCCCAGCGCATGTTACCCTCTCAGAAATGTTAACCCTAACCATAAATGCTGGCCATTTTATTTACCCTATCTATTCATTCAAATGATCAATTATGTTTTCTGTTAATTCTGTTTTCAATCATGATGGTTTATAGCTGTTTCAAAGCCTTTCCCACACTGTAGGCAGTAATCTAATTCTGGCATAGAGAACACTAAACACATCTATTTTGTTTTAATTTAATGAATGACTGTTTTTTTTTCTTCCTGTTGAGTTAAATGTGAGTAAAAGTCCTAAAACCCACCATGTGTAATTGTAGATTGAAAACTCCTCCCCCTTAGGTGAACCCCAATGTTCCCAGAAACAACACAGAGGCCATAACCTCTGAGTCCACAAAGGTAGATGTATACGGCGTGCTTTTTGGTACTTTGAATATAATAGAATAGAATGCCTTTTATTGTCACTATACACATGTACAATGAGATTAAAAGCAACTCCTTTCCCAGTGCCAACATATACGTAAAAAATATAACAACATGAAATAAAATAAGTAGTGCAAAAAAAGGGGGGGGGGGGGTACGGTGCACAGTTGAGACACTATATACATATGAAAAATATGTATATTGGACAATGAGAGTAATGATATTGCACAGTATACAGATATTGCACGGTAATGGAATTGCACAGTATTATTAATATTATCAATAGTAATAAATATGAAATGCTGCAGGTACAGACATTAACCTTTATCTTGATTGCATATGCCATGCCACAAGTTGAGAAGGTGTTTCTTCAGTGCAGGCAAGAGCTCGTTTGTGTTTAATCCATGTGTGGTCATCCCTGACCAACTTCAAATGTGGTTGAAGCAATGAAATCCTAATGTGCCCTTGATGCATTGTGGGTGCAAGCAAAACTTACCCGCAGCCAGTGCAAGCTTTAGAGAAACGGGGGTAAATAAGAAGTACAGGAGTAAAATCAGAGACGGTTTAGAGCCTATAGAGAATCTTTGGTCAAATGTATCTTCAAACTCCTGTACAGCAGATGGCGGTATGTATATTTGAAGCTGATCGGTATCCACCAATCCCAAGAGATGCAGGTTGTGGGCATGAACTGCTTTGCTTTCGTCTCATCGATGCTGTCCAATCAGACAACGCTAAAGTGAGACACCGCCAAGATCAGATTGTGAGACGCGCTGCTGTAGCAAGGCTAACAGAGAGTGGATAGAAAAGGCTAACAAACAAGTTGCTAACTTGTGAAGTGCAGCGGTAAGCCGTATTTATGGACTTGTGGCTCGCTACCTAGCTGCCGCAAAAGAAAGTTATTGATGTTAAATGTCTGCTTTTATCAGTTATTGTTTTTAAATATCTTGAAAATCTCATACCAACAGACACAAAGCTAACATAGTAAAATTTCAGCTAATTCTGGCAGTGTTGTCGATGACAGCTGTGGGTTAGCTTGCCCGCTAGCTACTAGCTAGCGTATTGCCAGTTGGCTAACAAAGCGACCGGTGGTCCTGGCTTTTCAACCGTAATTGCGAGTTAGCTCGTTGCTAACATACTCAGTAACGTTAGGCATTGCTAATTAGCAAAATATTAGTCTGTGGTGTACTTTATGCGTTAATCCTAACGTATCCTTTGACAAGCTGCTAATTTACCGTATGCAGTAAACGATAACTGAGTCATCAGCAAGGCTTTTGTTAGTTTAACATAACGGTTCGCGGTGATTGTGATTGAATTGGTCACATTAGCTAACATACTCAGCTCTTCTGCTATGGAACGGGACGTTTTTATACGAACGTTGGTGTCCTGAAAGCTCATAAAAACAAAGTTTAGAATGCATGTGTAACGGTTGAACAAATCACACTAGTAACATTAACGTTAGTATAGCCAAAGTTATCAATCGTAAGGTTGATATGTTATTCAAAATACAATGATCAGGCTAGTTAGTTACGTAGTTTATTGCATTTATAATAGCAGATATTTCAGTGTTTCTGAATGTAACTTCGGGACAAACTAACTGTTACGTTTGTTGCTGACAGGCATCTGACAGTAAGATACTCATTATTGCCAATAAACATCAATAATATAATCACTAGAAAGTAACTGATATATCAGAAGTGTATGGCGAAATATTTTGTGTGTGAGTTTAAATGTAGGCTACCATTACATTTAGCTACAGTCTGAATTAAACATGTCTTGTTTCTGTTTCATTGTTAACTTTAACTGTTTACCTTTTCAGTGGTTCGTCTTTCTTCGATTGAAAACTATCACTTTTTAATACAGCTTCAATACTCGACCAAACAGGCAAATCTTGGCATTATAAAGGCAAAACATAGAAAGTTGAGTAAAAAAATAAACTCAAGAGTTAAACACCCAACACTAATGAATATTTTTGTCCGTGAAATTTACTATAAAATGATCGAAAAGTACTTCGACATTGCTTATTATGTTTCCTGTTTTGTAGGGATTTAGACCTCCTCTTCCTCCATTCTTAAATGCCAACAACAACAGCCGTCGAAGAAACAGGATAGTGCACTCGTAAGTGCACAGAATCAGTTTATTAACTTCATTCGTCGTGCGAAATGCACACACATTTCTTAAATGTTAACCCATACTTAACTTTGTCTGTAATCTGCAGCACGCAAACAAACAATCGCTAAATTGTATGAATCCTTTCAAAACGTGCATAAGCTAACTCGCTAGCTAACGCCAGCAAGCTATTAGCAGTAACAGTTAGCTAGCTGCATTCAACAAAAGAATGTTCATTGCTTTCGTCGTATAGGGTGAATGGTGTTACTACCGCATGCAACAGTAATATCTCTAACCATGTTGTGCTATCACTTAAGTCACATTAATAGTTTTGGGCTGGAGTGATTACGTTAGCATGTTTGCGTGACCTGTAGCAGAAGTTCGACGATGCCTCTCCTCCGGACGTGCTCAGTACCTGAAGTAGGCCTTGTACACACTTAGCGTAGTAAAAGTTGTGAGCATCAAGGGCTTGTTTAATGTGGATTTCATAGTGCATTAAGAACTGTTCCTGAAAGGCTCATACAATCGAGATTGGTCTGAAATATACACGTTATATTAATTGTGCCTGGTAAGAAGAATACCCGGTAACTCGAGCTAACGTTAGTGGTGTAGCTTTGTAAAATGTGCTGGCAGCAAGCAGTGCAAATGGGCCTCAGAAATAACTTTAGTTCAGTTAAACACCAAAACAGAGTGAAATAATTGAGTTTAGGAAATATAATGGAGAAATTAGATGTTTGGGTAAAACTGGAAACTTACCACTATCATTTAATAGTTTGCCTTCATTCTGTCCTCAGGGGTCTGAGAAGTGACAAATAGAAGAACATTTTCTTTTTAGCCTGAAGATCAACTCCTCCGGTCCTTTGGGATCATGGCTAAAGATGTAAGTAATCATATACATGTTTTGTACTTTTTACAGGAAAACTGTTGTTTAGTTTGTGATCTTGTAGGCACTCTTGCTGATGTTATATGTAGGTGTATTATTATTATTATTATTATTATTATTATTATTTTTGTTTAACTGGACTAATGTAGATTCTTTTAATGTTGTGGTTTTTGAGTATTAAGTTCTTGTCCTTCTCAGGCTGGTCTGATAGAAACAAACGGGGAGCTGAAGGTTTTCATCGATCAGAATCTGAGCCCTAGCAAAGGTATATATTACTAGTAATTGCATTTGCACAGTGCACATTTTTTCTTTACATTAACATCACTGTGTCCTGACTGCAGCTTTTTGCTAACATTTCACTTTCATCTACTAATATAAATCATTGTGGAATGTTTTCAGTTCATTTAATGTTGTAAAAGTTAAGTCTTAATTCTTACCTATCTAACCATATATAGTTTTAACCAATTACTTCAGCTTTGTCTTTACTGAGTTCTGCAAAAGGACGCTAACACCAGCGATTTAGTCCTGAGTTGGCCGTCCGTCAGATCAGATGTGTTCAACAATAGTGGTGGACGTTAGATACAGTCTAGTTTTTAATTGGTTGCCTGTCCCACAAAGGAAAAAAAATGTCTTCAGGTGTAGGCCTATCTGCTTGTAGTTTGACGATAGGGGGCAATGGCGTATCAATCAATAGTTCTACTCATTACTGATCTTATCATGTCTCCTATTAGGTGTACTATCTTTGGTTACTGTCCAGCCTACAGCTGCCCCCGTGGCCAAACAGCTACTACCCAAAACTCTTGGGCCATCCAATGTGAACATTGCTGCACACATGCAACATGTGCCACACATGGTGAGTGATGCCCCACGCAACTATATGGTCTTATGATGTCCAACTTTTGTGCTTTCTTAACCACGTTTGTGTGAGAGTTTAGAACCTCTAAATAGATATATATAAACAAAATAGGTTTCTAAATTGTCAGTGACCAGCAGATGCATTTGTGTATAGATTTGTGTGCTGCTGTGTCTTACCGTTGTGTAAGCCCCTCAATTATCATTGTGAGATGACCGGGCAGAGGTAGGTGGAGGCAGCTGATCCTAAGCTTAACAACGCTATAGTCAGCATGGATTACATCCATCATCCCATTATGTACATGGAATGTATACATAACGGAGTTCAGCTTAGATATCACCTGTGAAGGAATGAAGCCTCTAACATTATTACTATTAAGGATGCAAATGTTGAGCATTTTTTTTCCAATTATCATCATTGATTACTCAATTAAAAGTCTTAAATACTAAATGTGTTGTTTCACCATTAAAACTTTATTTAAACAATTGACAGTTGCTATCTTTGCAACACAATCCAAATATATTGGGCATTTGAAAAATAATGTGAATTAAAAATAAATTTATGTCACAAATTAAATGAAAAGGACTAAATCATTATTCTAGTTTGTATTGAGAGTAATAGCATGCCCCTTTTCTAATAGTATGAGCTCAGTCCATACTGGCCTGCAACACATGAGCAATAACTCTGCTGGTTCCTGAACACCACCGAGCCACAAGTCTATAACCACTATGCTTTAATATTTTCTTTTGCTCTGTCCTTCTGTAGGTGATAGGAACACCCCAGAGACCTACAGTATCCAATACCATTTTGGTAAACAGTCCACATACACCCAGTTCCCAGTTCCTCACTCAGAGTCAACCATCAGACGCCTCTCCGTGGTCATCAGGGTAAGTCTTCAAAAGGTTCTTAAGTTTGAGTAAGCGTTGAACATCATTGTGGATCTCTGTGGAGATTAAATTACGTTTTTTAGCTTTATCTGGCCTGATATCAGGGATTAAAAATGAAAATGCACGAGTGTGACATACTGATAATTGTGTTTAATGTGAAAATTTAGTGACGTGGGGGATCTGTTCTGTCCACAGAAAACGTGGTAAGAAAGGGGAAAAGAACGGGAAGGGCTTGAGGCATTTCTCCATGAAAGTGTGTGAGAAGGTGCAGAAGAAAGGAGTAACCACCTACAATGAAGTGGCAGATGAGCTGGTTGCAGAATTCAGCTCTGCAGAGAGCCACATGTCACCCAATGACGCAGTGAGTGCTGCAGGACATGTTCTCATAATACAGTGCTATATTTATTAGATTATCTAACGTATAACAATTTATACATTTTTGTTCATATTTTGAATCTCGTTTTTTCATTTTTAGCATGTGTATGACCAGAAGAACATTCGGCGGCGTGTGTACGATGCACTTAATGTGCTTATGGCCATGAACATTATCTCTAAAGAGAAGAAAGAAATCAAATGGATTGGCCTTCCCACCAACTCAGCGCAAGAGTGCCAAAACCTAGAGGTAGCACCACACAGTGAAGACCGTTCTCACAATAGCTCGTGTCGGAGAGACCTTGCCTTTTTTTTTTACCCATGTTATAATTCTTCACCATTATTCCTTTATTTCAACTGCAGGTGGAGAGACAAAGGCGGCTGGAGAGGATTAAGCAGAAACAATCACAACTTCAGGAGCTCATACTGCAGGTGGGAATGAACTGAGTGTATGCACTTTATCAGGGGGGTCTTCACTCGTATCCTCCATAGCTACGATGTCAGTTCTGCTGAAGGTGATTGTTCATGCATACCTTCTCCTCATGGCGTTTTTGAGTGAAAGAATGTACACTCAATGGCTATTTTATTATGTACATCTGCAATCGAAATAGCAGCTCTGCCATACATTCTACCTTTTTTATAGTGAGTTTTTCTAATATTCTGTTCCCCTCAGGTATGTAAATAGGGAGGATAAAAATATAGAAATACCTCTCACTATAATGCAATCCAGTTCAGCAACACTGCAAACTATGAACTCAATAATAAATGTATAGTTCAATTTATACCTCTCTGACAGTGTCAATCAAAACTCAACATGTTTACCTTTTGTAACGATAGATATGTTTTGGGTTGTATTAGCGTGTTTGTGTGTATATGCGATTACTTGAGGTATATAATAAATGCACAATGCACACAGCTTGATAATGTACATCACATATGAGCGAGATCAATTCTGTGTTGAAGCACAAACCAGCTAGCCTAGAAATCTAGACGCACTCTAGCGGCAGCAAATGTAATTTGCAGCCAGGGTCAGTCTAGCAACTCTCCGTTGGCTTGTGAGCTGGAAAAACCAAATTCTGGTCAGGCCAATCACGTCGTGTATAGAGTCGGTGGGCGGGCTTAACATAAGGACGGCAGAGTTGCGACGGTTCCGCGTGAATTCCCTGCTACTTGAAAACAAAGAAGATGGCTGCTGCTGGTGGCTAACAGCGGTCTTTCAAATTGGCTTTAGCCGCGACTCTGGAAGACTTGGAGTTAAGCACTGAAGTCATACTTAAAAAAGGAAGATGTGTTCGGAGTTTTGCCGACCGGCTACGGCAAGGTTTAATCTATCAACTAGCGTTGCTCTGGTTGGCTATGAGTGCAGAGGGAATTTGAAAGACAACCGTTTATCCCACCCCTTGGATTGAGCCCTGCCAATGGTGAGTTCCCAGACCCAACATCTTGATCTGGGTCTGGCTTGTCAGGCTACAAACCAGCTGCTTTGCTGGAGACATTTACAGCGCTACTGCCCGAACAACACAGGAGTATAAATCCAGCCAAAGCATAGCTGAAGAATTTTGCAGAAATGTTGAATATGTTTGTTTAGCTAAGCTCTCTGTATCGGCTTCAAATTTTTCATCATGTCTTTCAGCAAATAGCTTTTAAGAACCTGGTTCAACGGAATAGACAGACGGAGCAGCAGGCAAACAGACCACCACCTCCCAACTCCATCATCCACCTCCCCTTTATTATTGTCAACACCAGCAAGAAAACTGTCATCGACTGCAGCATCTCAAACGACAAGTAAGTGATTCGGCTAGCCTTTATTTGCTCATGTTCTTTAAATTATTAGCAAAAGTTGGTAAGTTCTGTTTACCTGTGAATTAAACAAAACCAGGCAGCCACACTTTTTTTTCTGCACCCCTGTACAAAGGCACGTGAGGAAATTGTAACCCCTAAGGCCTTTTTATAGCCTTTGATTGTTTCAGGGTAACCCACAAAATCTGGAGAAACAAGTAGTTAAATCCTCTGGAGTCGGCCGTGTCGCATACGACACGAAACATTGGATGTCTTGTTTAATATCGCCAGATCAATGCACTGTAGAGACAGCAGAGAAATCTGCCGTTTTAACGAGACAGTATAACACTTGTTGCCCATCCAGAAGCTTTTTTTAAATCATCGTGGAATTATGTAACATAAATAAATAACTATGAATCCAAAAATCAACTTGCACTTATGTTTCGTTTACTTCGCGGCCTTTGGACCGATCGTCTCGCCGGGCTGAGAGCTAGCCCTTTCCAGAGACGTCTTCTGTGTCTTCATAGTCCTTCCAGAAGCTTAGAAATCCGGCCGCGGAGACGGGGACTTTTCGGAGACTATGCACGCAGTTCCAGAGCGATAAATCCACAATCGAACGGCTATTTACTGTGTTTTGTACCAAACAGCGATCTATTTTTTTGTTAGTCAGCATGATTGTTTTTGGGAAATTTTGACTGACCGCTTTGTTGACCAATCACATGCAGTAATGTGCTCAAAGAGTTTGCTCAGCGAATAGAGAGCCCTCAGAGCCGAGAGAGAGAGAGAGAGAGAGAGAGAGAGAGAGAGAGAGAGAGAGAGAGAGAGAGAGAGAGAGAGAGAGAGAGAGAGAGAGAGAGAGAGAGAGAGAGAGAGAGAGAGAGAGAGAGAGAGAGAGAGAGAGAGAGAGAGAGAGAGAGAGAGAGAGAGAGAGAGAGAGAGAGAGAGAGAGAGAGCCCTGGGTGAGATGGCTGAAATGAGTGATTTGGCTTATTGATGTAAAATAGCAGACCGATAATACATTGAAGTTGACACAACTAACTTTTTGGATAAAAGCGTATTGGGGGGGGGGGGACTTTTTTTTTTTCTGTTTCCCCTGATTGCCAACACCTAGAAGAACACTTTTTAAAAGCCAATAGTCTTGGCCGTTATTGTTTGTGTGTGATTTCAATACATTTCTGTGAGATTTTCTTTTGTTTAGTCTTTTCTTTTTTCTGTATAGTCATTTAACAATGTCTACATTCATGTGACATCCTTGCAGCATGCATATCCTGATAGCCCAGGTTCTCCTGAAATAAATGATGTCTATAACTTGATTGTGCATAACAGGGTTGAGGTTATACAAGCATTATTACACAAGGAGACCAGGCGAACAAAAGATGGGGGGGGCTTAGACCTCTGAGGGTTAATGATTTCCTCTTAAGGCCCTTTATTTATTTATTTTCCCAATGATTCACCTAAATTCCATCCTGGTCGTAGAACAACGGATCAGATCTTCACTCTCGCAAGGATCCTGGAGGGAGCCTGGGAGTATGCCCATCCGGTCTACATGTGTTTTGTGGATCTGGAGAAGGCGTATGACCGGGTCCCCTGGGAGATACTCTGGGAGGGTTAGGGGTGAGGGGGTCCCTTCTCAGGGCCGTCCAATCTCTGTATGACCAAAGTGAGAGCTGTGTCCGGGTTCTCGGCAGTAAGTCAGACTTGTTTCAGGTGAGGGTTGGCCTCCAGGGCTGCGCTTTGTCACCCATCCTGTTTGTAGTATTTATGGACAGGATATCGAGGCGTAGTCGGGGAGGGGAGGGGTTGCAGTTCGGTGGGCTGGGGATCTCATCGCTGCTTTTTGCAGATGATGTGGTCCTGATGGCATCATCGGCCTGTGACCTTCAGCACTCACTGGATCGGTTTGCAGCAGAGTGTGAAGCGGCTGGGATGAGGATCAGCACCTCTAAATCGGAGGCCATGGTTCTCAGCAGGAAACTGATGGAGTGCCTTCTCCAGGTATGGAATGAGTCCTTACCCCAAGTGAAGGAGTTGAAGTACCTTGGGGTCTTGTTCGCGAGTGAGGGGACAATGGAGCGGGAGAATCACCCCTGGGCGCCTCCCCAGGGAGGTGTTCCAGGCACGTCCAGCTGGGAGGAGGCCTCGGGGAAGACCCAGGACTAGATGGAGGAATTATATCTCCAACCTCGGGAACGCCTCGGTATCCCCCAGTCGGTGTTGGTTAATGTGGCTCGGGAAAGGGAAGTTTGGGGTCCCCTGCTGGAGCTGCTGCCCACAACCCGGACAAAGATGGATGGATTCGCCTAAATATTTTCTGTTCATACGGTACCACTCACGGCAACTATATCATATCCGTTACCAGCAAAACAGAGTGAAAGCAGAAAATGCTGAAAATATGTATGTTATGTACTTGTTTACAAATGAAATAAATGTCAGACTGACGGACATGTGATGTGCATTCTTTTTTGAAAACAATTAGTTTTTAGAAATGTCTTTATGATATATTGTCTCTAGAAGTGTATCATTGCTTACTATTATTACTTTTGTTTTTGTTAGAGGGAGAGGAAAATCACAATACTCAATACTATCGAACATTACTTATAGAATCGCAATAAATGAAAATCACTATACAAATCGAATCGGCACCCATGTATCGTGAAAGAATGGAATCGGGACAAAAGCATATCGTCCCAGCCCTAATATCTAAGCACCAATATTGGGGCACTTGTGTTGTGTTACATAATTGTCACCATCTTGCACTGTACTGCTCCTTAAAACACAATTGAGCACTTATTTTCTTGTTTTAAAAGAAATGGATCATTCACCCTTTTTCTCATGTCTCCTGTTCTTTCTCATCTGCAGGTTCGAGTATTTGTTCAATTTCGACAGCATGTTCGAGATCCACGATGACATTGAGGTGCTGAAACGTATGGGCATGGCCTGTGGTTTGGAGGTGGGAAAGTGTTCTCCAGAGGATCTGAAGGTTGCCCGCAGCCTGGTGCCCAAAGCTCTGGAGCCATACGTTATAGGTCAGTTTCACATGCTCATTCTGGAGATATTAGTCAGTTGCTGGTAAGCTTCTGTTGATGCAAACCATTTTCTGCTTCAGTATTGGGTATCGGTCCGATGCCGTGCGCATGTACTCCTATTTGTAATCGTAAAATTACTCCGATATCACCTCATAGCAATGTGACATCAATTCTTCGTAGAGCAGGTATAGGCGGCAGAAGAGGAGCAATGTCAGCCATTTGGAGATTTTTAGCTGTAAAAATAGCGGAGGGCCCTCCCCCATACGTGATTACACTTGACGACCAGCCATTGTCAGTCGTTAATAATACTGGGTTTCAACGTCTTCTCAGTGTACTGGAGCCGAGGAATGAGATTCCCAGCTGTCACCACATCACAGAAACCGTCTTTCCAAAGCTGCTTTGTGAAAAAGCACATCAGCAGCCTGTTGCCCGTAAGCCCCTGATATTTGGAGTAGCAGTGTCAGCCCAATGTCTCTCATCAGCTTAACAGGCATAAACATGAAGAAAGCAATATTTCAATGTGTTCCGTCTACACAGTGCCACTCTGCAACTTTTTTATTTATTTATATATATATATATATATATATATATATATATATATATATATATATATATATATATATATACAAACAAACAAACAAACAAACAAAAGCTAATACCAAGCTAAGATGCAGCTTTTGCTGTGCCTATCCTTGTCTATGGATAACCACTTTGATCGTGTCCATGTCACAGTAGGCACAGTGGTACGGCAGGTAGCCCAAGTGCATGGAAATATGACGGGAGTAAATGCTTTGAAAAGATATTGATTAACCTCCAAAGCAAATCCAGACACTCAACCAGTCTGGTCATTTCTTTTGATAACGTTAATTTATAATAATTTTTATGAAATTAGGGGGGTGGGGGGTGTGTCAGGAAAATTTTTTTTGTGGACACACCCCCCAACCCCCTAATTTCATGAGATGGTGGAGATGATTACTATATCTATCGCAAGGGAAAGAATAAAAAAAAAAAAAAAAAAAATATATATATATATATATATATATATATATATATATATATTATATATATCTCACACACACACACACAGAGCTTCTGTAGACACCTACTGTAGCGGGAAGTACCACAGAGGCGATTTGGAGTACTTTTCCAGCTGTTTATATGTCTGTGGCCGTGCAAGATGCAATCATAAAACTTTACAGGTGTGTGGTTGAGATACAAATGAAAGCCAAGTTTGAAAATGTGTGTGTGGTCCGAACAAGGTTCAACAAGGATTTTTGGCGCCCCGGCTGGTGTGATCCCATTGCAAGATTGTCTGTAGTTCATACAATGTTAGTGTTTCTTTATGTTGATGTAGTTTCTTTTTTTTTTTTTTCAGAGATGGCAAAGGGTCCCATCAGTAACGTCTACATCACTGGAGGTTCCTCAGCAAATGGAGCCCGTTACCCTGCAAGCAGGTGCAAATTCTTACTTGTAAATAAACCTAAAAATTAGACAGATTGCAGGTGTTATGCTCATCCCGTGCTCTTTCACCTTTTCCACCATTAACTTGTAACAAATGATAAAATCCACTCCTCCTCTCCTTGTAGTGATGGCTGCACTGACGGCACCATGGCCTCCAGCTCGAATGACTCTCACTACAGTGGGTCTCGTGTGGAGACTCCAGTGTCTTATATGGGGGATGATGATGACGAGGATGAGTATGATGAGAACGATGATGAAGACTAACCTGTCTGCACCTCGCCACTCCAACAAGCACAGTCCTTCAAACCACCTTCAACGTGGGAATTTAGTCCCCTTTTGTGTGTGCTTCAACCTCTTCCCCTGTTTCCCATGCCTGTATTTGTGTCTGGCTTTCTCAGGGGTGTAGATGAATATTGAAAGAACTTAGGTGTACGTTGCACCCATCTTTTTCTGCTCCTGAATCACATGCACCTGCACCACAGCTCTGGGGAAGGTGTTGTCAAGGGAACTGAAGTCTGGACTGGCTACCACGCTGAAGTCTTTGTATGTTTAATCCACTTCTCAATAAGCCATCCCACTAAAAAAAACAAAAAAAAACCTCTGTAAAACCTACTGCTGTTGGAGAATGTATAATGTACTTGTTTGAATAGTTATTCCTATTTTTTTGGCAGTTACATTTGGCAGACATGATGATGATATGTTCCAAGATGGCCAAAGTGTCTGCTTTAACATGCTGTGTTAGTGCAACACCATGAGTTGTGAATGGCCTGATACAGTTGCCATGGCATCCCAGGATGGGGCTCCATCAGATGTGTTGATACTTTTTGTTTTGTGTTCTGGGCAATAATTTGAAATAGTTTCTTATCCTCCATTGTGTTGGGCTGGCTTCCTTATGTTCTGTAGGCAGCTGCTTTCCTGATCTTGTTTGCTAGTTTTTTGTATTCTGGAGTTAAGGAATTCTCCATCATTGCCCTGTCAAAGCCTTGGTAGTGTTTACAAAATAATGGCACCAGCAAGGTAAAGACTTTTTATAACCCGGGCTCCTGATGGGTAAACAAGCTTTGTTTGTGAATTACGTATATGAATCTCTGACGATTGTAGCTTATAGTATCCTTTAGAGACCAGTGGTAAAGATAGACCTTGAAAAATTATTGATGTAAAACGATGTGTGGTTGCATAGGTCTTTATGTACTCCCTTTAAAGATCTCCCTTTTAAAACTTAGCAACACATGTACTGACTCTTCCAAAACCTTTTCTGTAATCTAATATAAGTTTGCAAATTAAATATAGATTGTTTTAATAATTTTGTATCTATAATGTATGTGGGTTTCATGCAGAATTTGTTTCAAATTAGGCAAAAAGCATTCAGCACTGAACACAAGATGTTCTTTATTTTTGCATGTCAAGCGCCTAGGCTTTTTTAAAAAAGAAAAAAAAGTCATCACAGATGTATTTCTCGACCATTTTATCTGCCCAAGGACCTGGTAGAAAAATATTCACATTGTTGAGACCCTCAACTGATTTGAGACTCGTGGTTCTTTTAAAAAGAGCCAATGGATGGAAGACTGGTTCCTGGTCTTAAGTGTGCTGGTTAAGGGTTTGGGGAGGTGTCTGCTTGTCAGACACGGGAAACATGCGGAGGATGGAAACTGTATAAGGTAAGAACAATTATTTCTTTATATGCTCTTTTACTCACTTATATTATGCTATCATAGTTTTACGTCTATCAGCTTTTAATTTCAATATACAGACTTACAAGAGCATTTGCTGATTATAAGACTGGGCTTTTTGTTGAGGTGCCCAAATGTTTTTGACATGGAGAACCGATAAGGGCCAGAATGTAGCACATGCTGCAGGCACTGGATAATTTGGGCGTTTTGCTCAGCAACTGAGCAAAATGTGTGTGCACGACATTTGAGCACCTTTTTCTGTCTTAAGATCTCTTAATCTTAAAACAGACATGCCCACATTTACATTGGAAGGGTTATTGGTTGCAATCGTTATTCCTCCTATTTATACTGGCTGCACAAAATTCTCTTCAGAGAGAGATTTCAGTGTAAGTGATTGGTAGGGGGAGGACATAGAAACATTCAGTTCTGTGTAAAATTACATTGTAAAGCTAAAATGAGGCGTCATGATTCCGAGTCAAAGCAAGAGGGTAACCTCCAAAGTTAGTCTTTTATTACGATATTCCCTATTTGTGCCTCCTTGGAATTTGGTATTATAAAAACTACTTTGTTTAACTCTGCCAAAGCCTCATATTAGCTTGAGCTGAACTTGAGAATGTAATTTACACAGAACTAGGATTGGATTTTGTCCCCATTACTTGCATTGAATTTTTAGACGGGATCTATTTGTGGCCACTTGCCAGTATGGACAAGAGGAACAATTACAACAACCAATAATCCTTTCAATGTACTGAGAGATTGGACATTTTGAATCTCTTTAAGATTTCCCATTTCAGAGTATTTTATTTAAATGAGGATTTAATATAATGTATTTTATTAACATAAACACCATCTAGTGTATTGGTGGGGGAAAAATCATTTCAATGTATTTTGATTACAGGCTTCCAAGTTAACGAAAAACATGGATGCTTCTCCAAACCCGAGCTTTGCTTTTACATCCAGGAACTGCTTGATTGTTATGCATGAATGTCACTGCTAATTGTGATTTTTCCAGTTGACTGACAGGTGATACTCCAGCTGCATATGCTGCCTGTGTTCTGTTAGAGCATGTGCTCGCACAGTCTGGGGCATTAGGGTGTTAATGGATTACCGAAAGCTGTTGACTCAGGTGTGTGTATGTGTTTAGGGTGATGAAGGTGCTCAAAGTGTGCTGGGATCTAGTTGAGACACTAGTCTCAGGTTCCTGTTTCTCTCTTATGCTGCCTCTCCCACAACTCTGTGATCTGTGTCCTGTTTTCTCATTTTTGCTTCATCCTTTTACTTTCACACCCCTGCACATTAGTAAGCAGCGTTTTTTTTCTCTCTTTGCAATGTCTCCTCTTTGCATCACCTAACAGTCACCTGCCCTCAACATGGATATCGGAGGATTGACCACAGTGGTAGCAAATTCTGCATACATCAATGCTCGTGGAAGCATTGATGGCGCCAGTGCAGCAGCAGCACGGGATAAGAAGTACCATTCTCGCCTCAAACTGCCCCACATCACTGTGTGTGAGGACCTGATGGACACCCTTGATTTGTCCTTTTGCATGGTCTGCATGCAACAGCCTATCGGCAAACGCCTCTTTAGAGAATTCTTGGATTCAAAAACAGAGTATCATGGGGTTTACCGTTTATGGAAAGACATCGAGGAATATGACCTGGTGGAGGATTCTGGCCGGGTAAAGAAGGCCTCAAAGATTGTCCAGCGTTACATGGACCCATCTGCCAAGCACTACTGCACGTTCCTGTCTGAGGACATCATAGCTAAGGTGAAGGAAAGCCAGGAGGCTGCAGACGATGATTTGTTTGCTGAAGCATTGGCCACAATGTTGGACTTTCTGCGTGAGGCCCCCTACGCTTTCTTCCTGGAGAGCTTATATCTGAAACGGTACCTGCAGTGGAAATGGCTTGAGATGCAGCCCATGGATGCAGACTGGTTCCTAGACTTCCGTGTGCTGGGGAAAGGTGGGTTTGGGGAGGTGTCTGCCTGTCAGATGAAAGCCACAGGACAACTGTATGCCTGTAAGAAACTCAACAAGAAGAGGCTGAAAAAGAGGAAAGGCTTTGAGGTGAGAGAACAATTGTCACTTTTGATAACATGCTCCTTTACTCACCATGCTGTTGGTCTTTTGCATCAGCCTTTAATTTTTTAAACACATATAGTTTTGAAACAGGGACTGTATTTACACTGGTCAACTATGCCCAAGCATGTTCAGGGCCAATACAGGACTAAATGAAATGCATGCTGCAGGTTTTGGGAACTTTTATTGTTTGAAATGCAATATTTTTCAGTGTCTGACATGGTGCCTACATTGATATTATCTCAGTATCAGTCGATTAGAAATAAATACAGCCTCAGTTTACGTAACATGACAACATGAGTACAGTATTGTCACATTTTCTCACATGAGATTTCAGGGAAACACACAGCTCTTCTAATTGCGATTCATGCAGTGATTTGATTAATAAAGTCATTTTGCTGGCTTCATGTGCCAGAGAAAGTGCCCTGCGCTGAGCAAAGACTGTGCATACACTAATCATCTTTGTGCCTTCCTCTGTCTCATTTGGCTTTAGCCTGCAGTATTAAACACTGAGAGTGATTACTGGGAGAGTTAGTGGAAAGCTCTTCTGAATGGAACTTCTTGGCACAATTACATCTTGCTCTTGACTTGTCTGAGGTCATTTTTGGAAATTTACAGTATTTTAACCTCTTTTTCAAATCAGCATATTCTTATTCAACCCCACATAAGAAAAGTCTTTTTCTCTTTTAAACAAAATGTCTCTGTACTTGTTTTTCAAAAATGCTCTTTCCTAATTTCCTCTTGTAGGGTGCGATGGTGGAGAAGAGGATTCTTGAGAAGGTTCACAGTCGCTTTATTGTGTCATTGGCGTACGCCTTCCAGACAAAGGACGAACTTTGTCTGGTCATGACCATCATGAATGGAGGAGACCTCAAGTAACTTCACATTTTCAAAAACTCTCATGTCTCAAAGCACAAACATGAACAGATAGGCTCACTGAGGAAACGGTTAAGAGCTCATATTCCTCATCCCTCCTATATTGCTGTGTTATTTACAGCCTTTTTTTTAAAATTTGACAGGCAGGACATCTTTTCCATTGCCAACAGAAGGTGTGCAGTCGACCAAAAGACTGATGTGAAAGAGATGTTGTAATGTTCCCCAAAGTCAGCTGTAACACCAGATGGGAACACATTTAACAATTGCCCAAATGTGCCACAATTCCTCCCTAAATGATGGTTCCTACAGTGTCTTTACAGTGGGGCAGATTATTTGTGATAATATGCACATTTGGTTGCTTTTAACAGCTGTATGTCTGTTGACAGGCCCATGGGTGCAGCTGCATGTGTGTCAGTTTCAGTATCTCTGTGACATTCATGAGAGAAGGGACCTGTTCAGAACCAGCTGTTGAAGATACACTAGACTGCGGGCTTTATGCAAATGTTATATTCTATTCTCAAGAGACATAGGGCTAAAAATAAGTTTTATTTCTTGAAAATCTGATTTGAATGTGTGCAGATTTAAGTTTGCTAGATAAGAGCAGGATTCTAATATGCAAAATGAATATGTATTTTATGTTAAAACATATGTAAGCCGTATATCTATGTAATAGTGAAAATGTATCCAGATGACATACCTTATTATTGACAGAGCCAAAGCTCACTTGTTCTCTGTTCCCTGAAGGTACCATATCTACCTGGTGGATGAGAACAACCCGGGGTTTGATGAGCCCAGAGCCTGTTTTTACATCGCTCAGATCATCCAAGGCTTGGAGCACCTCCACCAGAAACGAATCATCTACAGAGATCTCAAACCCGAAAATGTGCTGCTAGATAATGATGGTAATGTAGTTTTAGTTAAACGGTAGAATAAACTGCATTTTCCAGGTGTGATTAATAGCTAATGAAGTTATCTTTATGTTTTCCAACAGGGAATGTGCGTATATCTGACCTGGGTCTTGCTGTTGAGCTAAAAGAAGGCAAAACACTGACCAAAGGATATGCTGGGACACCAGGTGGGTCTCATCCGTATCTACAATGTAGTTACTAAGCAATTTCATATATTTCGAGGTGTATTGTCACTATTTAAATAGGCTACATCCCATTGTTTGATTTTGGTTCTTGCAGGGTACATGGCTCCAGAGATGCTGAAAGGGGAGAAGTATGACACTTCTGTCGATTACTTCACTCTGGGAGTGACACTGTTTGAGTTCATGGCGGCTAAGAATCCATTTAGAAACAGGGGGGAGAAGGTCTGTCGCCTTTTATCAAACCTTAAGCGTTACCCTGTGCACAAAATGGCTTCAACTTTGTGATATAAACGAGAGGATGAGCATTAAGAAATATTCGTCTCCTTTTAGGTTGAACGTGAGGAGATGAAAGAACGTATGCTGACACGGACGGTGACCTATCCGGACAATTTCAGTGAGCATGCAAAGTCACTTTGTGATGGTCTCCTGGCTAAAGAGGTTGATCAGAGGATGGGTTTTAAGAATGGATGCTGTGATGAGATCAGAGCGCACTCATTTTTCAGTGACATCAACTGGAGGAAACTGAATGCAGGTACCATCTATTTTCTATATATCTTGTTCAGGGTTGTGTATAACTTGAAATAAACATTTCAAAAAACACAAAATAAAAAGCTTATTTTTATTTCCATGAAAATGGCTTAAATCCCCTTATACAGTTAGATTTTTTAATTACCATTTCTCACCTCACCAGGTATTCTACCTCCTCCTTTCGTCCCAGACCCGAAAGTGGTGTATGCTAAAAGTCTGGATGACGTTGGGGCTTTCTCCTCTGTGAAGGGAGTGACATTGGAGGACCCTGATAAGACCTTTTTTGATGAGTTTTCCTCGGGGAACATCCCCATACCCTGGCAAGAGGAGATGATCAATACAGGCATTTATGGAGAGCTCAATGTTTGGGATCCTCATGGCAGCGTCCCGAACGACCTCCGCAGGGAGTCCATACTTGAGCAGCCAAAGTCATCAACCTGCTGCATATCCTAGAGGCATTGAAACGCCTTGAAAACACACATCAACCATACAGTGTGCAGACTTGTGTGGCATAAAGACTCAAGTACTCAGGACAAACACGAGTCTGAACGTTGTAATCACAGTTTTAAAACAGCTTGAGACTCTAAAGTTTTATTGGTGAGTGCAGAAAACAACAAGAACAGAGTTAAGGTGAATTTCTAACCTGAAATGGACTTAAACATAGATTTAGGAGTTAAAAAAAAAAAAAAGAAATATATTGATATTATATCCTTCCCCCCCAACTCTTTCTTCATCTTCTTTCTTTGTCCCTCTCTATCTGTTCACTCTCTTCTCTTTGTGTGTGCATTTGTTAAATTATTGTAATGCTTTTAGATTTAAAATGCATTTTAAAAATTAAAATGTTAAGCAGGGGCTTATTTGGTGCTGACTGAAAGTCGCATGTTGAACATGTAAAAATGTTGATTTCCCTCTCTTGCATATATGAGGAACATGTATTACCGTAGTCCCTTAGTCTTAGTACTATAAACAGCTAAATGAACTGCTGCTGTTGCAATACCAAAAGATAAGACACCAAAGTGTCATGCTTTTGATAAACATTTTCTTATGTGTTTATTTCATGGTTCATGGTTGACTCCAAAAGTTCATGTAGTGTTGTTATGAGACAAATCAAAATATAGAGAATTCTTTTTTTTTTAATTTTTTTTTTTTTTACAGCAAATCAATTTAGTTGTAAAAGCAAATTGTTGAGCAAAAGTTAATAAAGTCAAATATTGTATGAAACTGTATGAAAAAGTGCTGGTAAATAAAAGTATTGCTTATTGAAATGGAAATTTGAGCTTCTTTTCTGCTTGACAACAGTTGCAGCGCACTGTCCAGGAATGTCGTGTGAACAGATCAAAACCAGACTTTTCTCGACATTGAAATCAGCGAGAGTAAAATAGAATTTTCCTTTTTTTTCATAGAATTTAAACACAAACCCTCCAGGCTCCTCTGTCACTCCTTCGCTGTGGCCTTGTATATCCTCACCTCCTGCTGTGGGAGCTCAATGAGCAGCGTGGTGTTGAAACTGCTCTTGAAACACTCTGTGAACCTCAAGTCTGACTGGAACCGGATCTTGTTGGCCCACAGCACCGTTGTTCGACTTCCTGGTTGGCAAAAGTGACGCATGGTTTCCAGCAGTTCTTCCAGGCAGCCGTGGGGATAGACCACATCAGCTGCAAGCACGTAGTCGTAGGACGGGTAGGGAAAGTCCCGCTTCAGGTTCTGAGCCCAGGTAAGGGCAGCCACCTGAGGGGTGTAGCGGGACCGGCCTTTGGTGTTCCGCAGGATGTTAAAGGTCAGATTAGACAAGATGTCTGGCAGGTCAGTAGCTGTCACCCAAGCACCTGGAAAAGAGTACATAACACCAAGGCAGCTGAAGTACAGATAGTAAGACGCGTGCATCAACTTTTATTGGTGACTGGCCCATTTTTTAGCTCTTGGGATGCAGCGCCGGGCAAACTATTGGATGGATTGCCATGACATTTTGAAATGTTTCCTCTGAAGATGAATCCTAATGACTTCCCCTGACTTTTCCTCTAGCGCCACCATGAGGTTGACATTTGTGGTTTTGAGTAAAATGTCTCAACAACTATGAGATTGCCATGAAATAGTTCACACTTTCATGTTCCCCTCAGGATGAATTGTAATATCTTTGGTTGTCCTTAAACTTTTCATCGAGTTTAATTTGCAAAAACTAGAACTTTTCACAACTCTAAAGCTGAATTATTAATTACCATCTCCGTGTTTGATTGGTGGGATGGATTACAGATTACACTTCCTGTCTTTTCAGAAGTATTTAATCTTGTAGGCCAAGAAACGGAAGAACAAAATCAGTTTGGGTTAATTAAATAGTTGTCCTTAAAGTTTAAAAAATGCTGACTTGAGTTGTTGACTCAAATCATAAATTTGATGATAAAACTTACAATTCCACTTTGACTTCCACTATCACCAGTAATTGCAAGTATTCTGTTTGTGTAAATAGATGTTTTATTTTATTGGGAATATATAAAAAACACTGCATGATTAAGGGAAGGACCAAAGAATCGCAGTATCAGTCTGATTATAACTTTGTCAAGATATCTTTACAGCTACTGGCCTTTTTGGAATGCAAAAATGTTGGTGTGGGTGGCTAGTCATGATCCTCAGACAATGATTCTCAGTATTTCACAGACCCGCTGATGTTTCCTCGAGTTCCACCATCAGGTCAGAATACAAATTCTACACAAAAGATGAGCAGATACCCGTAAAATATTGAGTACATATTAGTGATAAACTCTTCATGGCTTTCCATCTAGCACCACAATCAAAGGGTACCACAGCTGTTCTAAGTGTGTCTTGACTCTTGAGTAAGAAATTCCAAATACAACTTTTAAATGGTAATGCTAATTTGATAATTCATTTGATATACAACTAACTGTTGTTGTCTACAATTACCTGTAATAGTGATTAAAGTTAGCAAAAAGCCTCATAAATTATGTTATTACTAGTCAAGACTTAGTGGTAAAAGTTATTATTTTATACATACATTTACATATTGTGTAACTAAGTGCAACTGGACTTCATTATCATAGACTTACCAAGCAGACTGGCCACTATTGAGAGCAAGCCAGTCCCAGCTCCAATCTCCAGAACTGATTTGTCCATCAGGTTAACTTGTTGCTGGTTATTCTCCAAAAACTGGCTCAAAGCTATCGCCTACAAAATAAATTCTCATTATCACATTTGCAACAACAGAGGAGGTCACAGAATGTGCAGATACACACAGTAGCAGGGCGTACCCCGGGCCAGATCAGAGCACCATAAGTATCCATAGACTCGCGGATGCTGATGTCATGACCAGCGATGTAAAAAGACTCCTTTCCCAGCGTGTAGTAAACACTCGGTTGCCAGATGTTCCTCCTCTCCAAAGCCTCTCCTGCCATCACTTTCTGATCTCTTAACGCTGCAGGGGAGAGTGTCACATGAAGGTTACAATGCTGCAGATTTATAGCAATCATCAGTTTGACAAATGATGTCCATCTGTTTCTTTTCAATATGGAAACCAGACTAGTGATGGCAGTGCAGAATACAGAATAAATACTCCCAAGTGTTCAATCCAAAGTTACCCTCATCTGTGGTCCCCTGCTCCACCGGTAGTTTCTTATCCTGTTTGTCATCCACCTCCTTTTTCTTTCCATGATGCTTCTGTTGGACATGTTGGCTGACTGTGGACAATCTCTCCATGACCACTGAATACTGGCGAAGGGAAGGTAACTTAATCAAATAGTACAAATACAGTGTAACTTTTGATTATGATTAAAGCTATAGTGTGTAGTTTTTGTCACCCCCATGAGGAATTCTAAGTAATGACAACAAAACTGTTGGCACGTCCACATGATACAAGCCTTACGTGATCGCGCACCAACCCCACCCCTCCTCCACGTAGTTGCTATTAGCCAAGGAGGACACAGAGGATTAAAAAAACATGATGGACTCTTCAGAAGAGGTAATTATCTTCACTCGAGCTTCTGCGCGGGAAAGTCGCCGGACGACACAATCTTCTGAACATAGCCATACTGAGAAATACAGAGAGAGTTGTGTGGAGCTGATAGTCTTCATTAGCTTTGTAGCAACTCATTTGGCAATGACGTTTATTAATATCAAAAAGTTACGCACTAAAGCTTTAAGACATCTTAAAGGGTTACTCCAGCAAATGCACTTCCGAAAAGCTGAGGGACTCACAAGACACAGATTAGAAAACGGATGGTCAAATTGGTGCAGAGAGGCCTAGATATCCTGGATTTTAGTCCCCATTATTGGTTTAAAAAAAACAACCCTACAGGATCCTACAGTCTTCATAATGCAACTCAATCTTTGATCAAACTTTCCCTGCCTGGTAAACACCCACTTCTTTAAAACCCCACACATCCTGTTTTGTAACACATTAAAGATATTCAGCCTCAAGCCCAATCTAAGATAGCATTCCTCAGACTTAAGAAAGCACCGTGTGACAAATAAAATTACCTTCATGAAAATGTGAATATTATGAAAATCGGAGGAGTGCCCCTTTAAATAATATTTCAACCTAAGGCTATAGTACGTCCAACCCGGCCACTTAAAGTAGTTTTTTACTGTACCTCTTTAAACATAATGAGCAAACACATCAAACTGCATGATATAAATATATGAAAACTATTCCCTAATTATATTTGAACGAGTATGAATACATGTTGAAATAATCATTGTTGAAATTGCATTCACTGCTTGTGTTCAGTTGGACATATAAACCGTGTTGCCAAGATGCATATCTTTACTTTTTAATTAGGATTATCACAAACATTTGCACTGTTTCTCTTGCATGGAATTGTATTTTATTTTTAGTGTTTATCGTTAAATGATTTGTGCGTTTGTGACTTATTTCAAGGTCAGTAAAAGTTGGAATGGGTTCAGAAAGGACTAGATTTAGTCCACTAGTCTCTTTGGCTGTCATTGGACTCTGGTCTGGAGCCCAGAAACACAGCTGGTTAAACCCCCGGGTCAACAGGCTACATACAGGGATACAGAGAACGCATTGGGTTGCTCTTTACCTCTGATGCTCATCACATTCAGCTGGATCGCAATACAAATAGGAAGGACACAGTTTGATGTAATGTAAAAACAATCATTGTCATCAGAAGTATGTGAAAGTAATTTCTCATTCTTATTCATCTCATTCACCAAAAAAGAAAAAAAGCCTTTACATATATGTTGCTGAAACATACCTGTATGAAGCAGTTGTCTCTAATTCCTCTTTTCTCGTTGTGTCTGAACTTTTCTCTGCTGTGTCTTTGTGTTTATAGAAGCAGCATCATCAGTGACACACCCCTGAGTGAGGCGAGGGTACTTGGGCAGACAGAAGCAGAGATACAGATTTATAATCTCTGACAGAGCCCTGACCCCTCCCAGCTCTTTAACATCAACTCTTGTTGTTGGTGTGTATATTCTCTGTATTTCTTTTTACTATTTTGGCTTTCAAATTGTTTTGTTGTCTCTGAACATCTGCTTGACGCTTCTCATTGCTCCCTCTTCTCATCCTTAATCAACTAAACATCTGGTTTTAAGCACGAGTTTCAGGTAGGGCTGTAGGGACATGCAAACATTTGAGAACAACATGTATTCACGCTGTACACAGTGCCAAAATATTTGCATATTTGTGTTTATACTGGGAGCAGATCTGTATGAGGTTTGTAATGCATGTGTGAGATGGATGTGTGCCACCTGGCAGACTCCACTGAGAAAAGTGTTCATTTCTAAAACAATCAACAGGAGAGTGAGAAAACTGTTTAAACAGGCATGACCTGGAACTGACACTTTCCACCTTTAATACAAGCATTTATTCTTCTCCTCTTCACCCCCCTGACATGCGCCATCTCTTAAGCCCCTGCTTTTCCTTTCTCCCTCCTCTAGGTCCTACTCGCTGTGTTGCACAGAAACACAGCGATTTAAGTTTGTTAGTCAATCAACCATAGAAGAAAAAGCTATGAACTGGAAAACCATTTTAAAGGAGAATTCCGGCCAATTTTTACGTTAGTCTTGATCGCTATAGAAAAAACCCCGACCCGAATCAGTACACCGCCGCTCAGTGGATTGTTATTGGGATGATTATCACAGAAGCCTGTCTGAATAGACTCACCAGACGGCAGCTAGCAGCTAATGGCTAGCGGCTATCAGCTAGCAGGGCAAGCTAGCTAGTTGAAAACGCATCCTGTTGACACGTAACGGCCCTGTTCATGTGGCACAGACATATTAATTGCATTTTGTGTCTGTTAAGAGGGACAAAGGCACTCTAAAACTTGCCCCGACAACTGCCGTTTTAGCTCAGGGAACTCTTGCACATGTAGCTGCAGCTACTCCGTGTTTCCTGCACTGATTCGGGTCGGGGGTTTTTCTATCGAAAGTACTCACGTAGCTATAGCGATCAAGATTAACGTAAAATTGGCCGGAATTCTCCTTTAAGGACTGTATGAAAAATAAAGGGGTTGTGAGGGCACCCTTATAATTTTCTTTGTAAAAAAAGCAAGGCCCTCAAAGAAAACATTTATGATCCAGGGTCATAAATGTTTTCTTTGAACCTTCTTGACGGCAACATCTTCCCCACAACATAAACATCAATATATTTTCAAATTATGTTTGTGCATTTTATGCCTTTATATCGATGGTGGAGAAATGACAGGAATGTTTGTGAGAGATCCAACATAAGACCCCAGCAGTTTATTCCTGAGAATGGATACAATGGTAGTCACCGTTCCGAGTGTTTGTAAGCCGGGCTGTAGGGCTCAGTCAGGAGGATTCATAGCCTCAGTGCGTGAACACACAGTCGCACACAAACAAGTCAACAGACAACAGGTTGTAGAGCTAGAAAATGACTTGAACTGACAGATGGCAAGCACCAACACTGAGTCCCTCTCATATAAACAGCAACACTACAATACACAGTCAAGGTACAGTATTAGGGGATTTCCAGAGTATCAGGATCTCAACACCAGGGATCCATTGCTCATTTATCAAGCTTGTTGATGAATGATATATTGCACAGATGTTCTTGTTTTGCCAGAATGGCTCCCGTTTTATTAATTTCTTATTCATATGTTTCAATGTATAGTATATACCCACCTGATGATGACTAACCAGATCTGATAATGTCTAAAAATATGATAACATACCCACACAATACAGGCCTACAACAAAGCCAGATATAGACTGGAGATGCACATTCAACTGTGATCTCTTAAATCCAGCAAAAGTCTCTTTTCCAGTTAGGGGAACAATGGAGAATCTGCGGTGCTCACACGTCAAATATTGTGTTTCTCAAACAACAGCTTACCTATGATCATATAATTTAAATATTATATGAGTGAATGAGTTCATGTGGTTGTGGATGTGTGTATAGGATGCAGTTGACAATTAAAATGGAAGCATTAAGCGATGCCAATCATCCCCTTGGATGTGGTAATCCTCACCTCCACGCCCAAAGGTCAGGAAAAGGTTGTGTAGGCCAGTGGAAAATGAGTCACAGTCACATACAGCACCATGTGAGTCCCGGGAGGCTTTACAGTAGCTGCATGTGCAGCGTGAGTGTGTGAATACATCAGTTAATGGGTGCTAAGCTCCTGTAATTTAAAAGAGGAAGGCGCAGTTGGAATTCAATGAGTTTAAATGCCACATTGACAGAAGAGCATAAACATACATATCCAGACAGCAATATTGCAAACAGTAAACATGAAATCGGAAATCTCTGTGTGAACAGCTTTTATCACCATGACAACATTTTGACACCACAACAGATCACTCTCCTTGACAAAGTGACTGCTCTCTGATCTGACAAAATAAGTCAGAATTCCTGGAAGCGCGTTGGGTGAGGTGAACCGACCATATATGGGTCCTGGATGGGCTGGAGGTTTAGATGCACCCAGTGGACTGATGGTTGTGTCATTTTTCCTGGTAAACACTCATCACCTAAACTTAAAAAAGGGTATTAAGGGTAATAACCATAACACGATCAAGAATAAAATATCAAGTTTGTTTTTTATTTACAGGATATTAGCTTGTTATAAAAAACAAATAAAGCCATATTGGAATATTATGTACAACATGCTTAGAAGTCCTGATTTCCCAGTAGTATTCCATCAATTATGTTATGGTCCTTTAAGTCAGGCTATTTGCTTTCCAAGATGTGATTTTAAACTTAAAGAAAAAGTAAGAAACTCTGCATCAAATCACACAAATATGCAGATAGAAAAGGAACTCACTTTACATTTACTAATAAGAGTAGGAACAGATGAAAGCCTGAGGTTCCCAGCATGTGAAGTCATTGAATTTTCCATTTCCTGAAAGACAAACAAACAGCAGATCAGAAACCAAGTGCCAAATTGGTCTATATTCATATTTGGTGCAAAATAAAATAAAAACTATCTGTGTCCCTTCAGTTCAGCTTTAAACAACAATCTGACTCCTACCATGTGCTAGCACCTCCACACATTCCTCCACATCTGCTGTATTATTGGGCTCCCCTGACAGCCAATCAGCATAGCCCCAGTGGGATCCATCCAACCAGATAAAGCGACCGGTCTGACAGATAACAGGAGATTAATGACGTGAAATCAGATGGAGCAGTTGTTTAATTAATTTTCCAGCGGCCAGATACAACACAGTAGTTAAATAAACCACTCTCATGACGTGATTAGTGAAAGCTAAATTATTATTAACAGAATTATGACCTTTTAATTTTACTACTTGACTTGATACACACCTGCAAATATCGTAGTCCTCCAATCCAGGTGCGTGTATGTGCACTGTTTTGCCGCAGCATCATGTTCATGACCTCTCTGTGAATGTAATGGCTCGTGATGGAAGCCAGATGGCCACCAGGGAAATGATCCTGGCAAAAGAGCTGCAATGAAACAGAGAGGAACAGTGAGACTGGGGTCACGCACATTACTGTCTGTGTGTTGCTAAAGAAGTCTAACTTTATAAAGATTTCATGGTGTATATTTAAGATGGTGGAGAACATTTAAGTACCTCAGCATCTGCAGCCCCCTTTGGCCCTTTGAAGAACTGGTAACACTTCCCCTCAAGCATCACACCAGAACAACGGCTCTCCCCTGTGGCCAAAAGTTTGAATTACAGCATTTTCAAACAGGTTCACTTTTTTTTTTCCAAAAATACCTTAAAACAAAACTCACATACTTGAATAAGTAAGAGAATAAGTATATTGTTTGTCATAGAATCTGAAAAATTGAAATAGGTGTATGTGAGATTCTGAACACTAATAAAAAATAAAATAAATAAAAAATACTCACATGCATTGCAGGTTTTGTTCACTGTAAACATTCATTCTTTTCCTTACTTGTGTGTGTGTGTGTGTGTGTGTGTGTGTGTGTGTGTGTGTACATATTATTTTACACTTTACCTTGCTTGTTTTGTTTTGGTGATAATCTTCTTTTTTCAGGGTTTTCAACTCTCTGCCTTATCAAAGCCCTTCCTCTTACAGGCGCCACACCAATCTGAACTCCTCCATCAAGCACAGGACCATCTTCCATTGCTGGATCCTCAAAGAGTGCCATTGAAGACAACTCCTCCTCCTCCCTGACAGACTCACTGCCTGGTTCCTCCATCATCAAATAGTGTGACCCCTCCACCATGCGAGAGTCTTGCTCTTGCCCACGGCCAGGCTCCATGCCCACCCTAGCCTCTTCATTTGGGAAATACTCCTCTAAAGCTAAAATCGGCTGCCCCATAATGTCCAATGCTGGCCCTTCTTCCATGATAGCAGCATCTGGCATGACCTGTTGATGTAAAAGGGCCTCACCCTCTTCAGACTCCAGCTCCATTATTGGTTCTCCATCCTCTTGATTCTGAAATGCCGCCCTCAAAGTCTTTTCAACTTCTGACAGCTCTGTGTTGCTCAGTTCTTTTCCAGACATGTTGTCGTCATCCAGTGGCACTAGCTCCATGATCGGTTCTCCATCTGAATCCATCTCACTCATAAACAACCCTCTCTCTTCTGGCAGAGGGTGATTAACAGGATTTTGATTCTGAAATTCCGCCCTTAAATTCTTTTCCACCTCTGACAACTCCATGTTGTCGTCATCCAGTGGCTCCAACTCCATGATTGATTCGCCCACCATTTCATATTTTCCCTCCATGTCAATGTGCCTCTCTTCGATCTCATCTGTTTCAGTTTCTGCCTTGTGGTTCATTTGCACCTGAAACTCCTCTTGAACATCTGGCTCCACCTTAACCTCCGATTCCACTTTAAATGCTGGGTCATCTTTGAGCTCTGGCTCCATCTCAACTTTTGGCTTCTCATCAACCTTTAGTTCAGCCATAACCTCTGGATTCAGATTTTCTTCTGGTGCCACATCAGCCTCTAGATCCACCTTAACTTCTGGCTCTGCTTTAACCTCTGGCTCTGCTTTTAGCTCCTGCTCCACCTTAACTTCTGGCTCTGGTTTGACTTCTGGCTCCTGCTTAGCCTCTGTCTTTACTTCACCCTCTTGATCCTCTCCAACTTGTGGCTTCACTTTGATCTCTAGTTCCACCATACTCTGCTCCATGTCCAGTGGCACTGGAGCCAATTTTTCCTGTTGCTCCTCGGAGCCCAGCCTGACATGTGGTGCAGGATCTTCCACCACCACATGACCCTGCATGGGAACAAAGTCCCCCAGCAGAGGGTTCTGGTCTTCTTTAGTCAACACAGGGTTTTGTGCCACGCCTGGAGCAAATGGTGGCATTCCCAGAGCCACTGCAACGAGATAGTAAAAGATACAATTGCTGGTGAAATAAGGCAGAGTACCTTACCACTGATGAATTATGAGACAATGGGACTTTGAGCACAGACATCTAATTGTAATTTGACTGACTTTCCAACAAGAAATGTCAACAGTCACTTCAAACAGAGCTCTGACCCTTGAACCTTCTAGCCGCTGGACCAGGCCATTTAGCCCCATTCAGTAATCCATCCATGCCAATATACCCATCATTTCAGGGAACAACTAAAATCATGTTTATATGCATATATCATGAAAAAGAGATAAGACAATTTAATTCACATTTAGACATAAAAATGATTGCCTCGGATTTTCATGTTATTTACTTTAATTTACAGTTTATGTGCCGTGCCGTTTCCATTGTAAATCCTGAATAATTAACATAAATAACAAGAGAATGACTTCATGATATGATAAGATAAAACAACAATAATAAGAGATAATTAACTACACTCTCTCTAAGGACAAAGATTATCAACCAAATCACAGGCAAATGTGTTTTAACTTTAGTCATTACAGCAAATAAGTGAAAACAGAATCTAAACTTTAACAGTAAAATTCAGAGAGTAAAAGACACTATGAAAAGAGAAGTAAAAAACGTTCGGAGAACACGCTAGTAGAACAATGTTAATGAAATCTCTTACCTGCTATGCTCAGTGAGAGCAATGCCAGCGTCTTCATCTTAATCTATTTGACTAAATCTGTATTTAGTGTGTAGACTGTGATTTACTGTCAAATACGCCTTGTACCTGTGAGTTATTACCACCTGTTTATGTGCTCTTCTCTTTGTGACTGCTATTTATCCGTGATTGGTTATTGCTTGGTACATCTAATCTTATTTGCACCATAAGTCCTGCCCCTTTTATTTCTTTTTTCTTTCAGTAAGTCATAAAACATGGCCTTCACGTTACTTTATCTTGCCGAGAGCACATCTTTTTTCTGATTTGTTTCCTCTTGGCATGCAGTCCATCATAATTAAGAGGGTATGAAGTTCACATTTTCAATAAACAGACTCTCAGTATAGAGATATTGAAGTGAATCAGTAGTTTCACTGCTAGTAGACATGTCCAAGATACTAAGCATAGATGATGTTCATTGATTCTTAAATTGATATTGGATAAATAAGAAGGTTGGTTTTGAGACCAAAGAAAAAAAACTTGCACCTGTAAAAAGAACAAAGGATATTATAGAAAATAATACACAATAACATTTTAGCTAACAAACTAGCCACAGAGTTAGGCATTACCTCCAAGAGAAGTAAAAGAAAATAAAGTTTAGTACTGAAATAGTTGACATTTAATTCATGTAACCTTCCACTTATTGTAGTTCTGGACTCTGACTTGTTACATTACAGAGAATAATTAACCATGTTTCAGTGGTACTGTTAATAATACATTTAATCTCTGGCACGACTGCTGAACTAGTATTTACTGTCTCTCTTGAACGCCACAAAATGCTGCTGTAAATAAAATATGGATTTGGGAAGACTGTTGGCAGGAGGAAATGCACTTTAAACTTGTGTTCACTGTGTCAAACCATAAATATGAATGGGTTTAGTGTGTTTCAAAGTATTTCCTCATATCAGCCTGTCTCAACAGAAACTAGGGTTCACTGAATCAGAATTAATATTTCCTTCTCTAGTCATCCAGTTTGGTGATCCTATGATCTTGCAGCCCACCCTCATTTATATCTGGCAAGTTGCTTTCTGAGTCCCTCAGAAAATCTGTGTTGTTCTGAGCTGTGATTGGCTGGAAGGGAATTGGGTGCTTAGGTGCTATGTGGCTGCTGCTTGATCTTTAGAATTTCTTTTGGTATCTTTTGTGGGCATTTTTGCCTTTATTTAATGTAGACCCTTTTTCACAGCAGACGTTTGGACATGTGACAGCAGGATAAGCACAGGTGTAATTAATAATATTAATGAAGGCAGCATACCATTTGGTTTTGTATTGTGCATGCTGACTCAAAGACATAGGTTACTGGAGCCCTTAAATGGCAGACATCCATTGTTATGAGTTACACCTGTGTCTCTCTGCTGCTGAGAAAAAGATCTAATACAGTGGGAATGCAAGAAAGAGAAGATGATGTGCAACAATGGTCCCCAGCAAAATTAGAACTGGGGACGCTGCAGTTACGTAGTAACGTGTGGGCTCACGTGGGTCATGGATGTCACAAAAAGTGTAGTTTGTAGTCGTTTTGTGTCTTTTTCTGGTGGTTTTGCATTTAGATCCTGTTAAGCTTTAAACTAAGGTTAACGTATTGGTGCAATACAACCAACAAAGGAACCTTGATTTAATCCAGGTGTAGTCATTGTTGGCACAAACAGCCACAGTGTTTAGTTGAATTTTGTGCAGGAGTGTAAGATTTCAGTGCATTTAAATTATGTTTGGTTCATATAAGATATTTTATGTTAAACATGTTTGTGTAAAGTGAGCAGTGGGTGCTGAGGTGTGTTATGAATGTGTGTGGTGCTGTGTGTAATGTGACATCAGTGTATCCTGCAGAGCAGCTGGGATTGTTGATAGTGAACAGGTGCTGCAGCAGAGATTTTGTGACTTTGTAATTCTCTCTTATGCTTATGCACACGTGTCTGCAAGTATGGCCCATGTGTGTGTCCATGTGTGTGCATATGGCCACAAATGCAAGCATGTGTGCACATTAACCAGAATGAGCGACAATGAGCTGTTGTGTGGCTGGTGGTGGTGAGAAACCTAATAGCCAAGGACACAGTAGCTCAGCCAGCAGCTGTCCCATCTCTGCACCTCCTATTACACCCACAACTCTAACCATGGTCATTTTTGTCTTTTAAATTCAGATGGACAACAATATTTTTAAGAAATGATGTCAAGGTAGAAGTAGCTAAGATTAAATTAATACTGTATTTATTTGTTCCTAAAGAGCCAACTTAGTTTTCTCTGCAGATGTGTCATCAAGGCTGCAATGTAACTAGTAACTGTAGCTGTCAGATAAGTGTAGAACAATGTAACATGTGCATTGTGAGTTAGCAGTAGTGAAGTACAAGGCTAATACACGTACCTCAAAATTGTACTTGGATGTTCATGTGAACACAACATTGACATATCATCACCTTTCTGAGTTGGTATGGTGAACTTGTTAGCAAACAGTTGTTTATTTACACACCCAGCAGTAACAGAGCAACATTATCATTAATTTGGAGTTGTGTTCTTGGCCACCTGATGAGTATAAGTCCAATATCCACTTTCTTTTAGCTCTGTTTTTGGTCTCTAAGGAAATATCTGTAACTTTAGCTATTAAATGATCCACTTTGTTTACCAGTTAGATTCTTACTGTGTGTATGTTGTTTAGTGCTGGTCAGGTAATCTACAATGAGTTTTTAGAGCTTTTTTATTGCTGAAAATGACTCTATGAAAGTGGTGAGAGTGAACCAGAACAGTATAGTTATGGGCTGGAATGGTAAATGATGAGCTGAAACTCGCTATGAAACTTTATACAATCTGTAAATTCATCACTTTTTATGTTTCAAAATTGTCATTTGATAAAATGATTACGCAAATGTCTTTACACCCAACTCCTGCTTTGCTCCGCTTGCAACAAGGATCACAATGCAAATTAGTCTTGGACTTTGTCATCCTGGACATTTTTAAGCTTTCTAATGTGAAAGAAACCAAAAACTATGAAAGGGTTTTGAACATTGTCCTAATAATACTGTATAAGATTGTAACAAGGCAGATCAAAGAGCAGACCCGTGTCAAAATAAAACAAGCTCATATTTCCCCTGCTTGTTCTGAGAGGGCAGTGGTCTCCCTGAACGACAGGACAGCAGCAGCAGCTCTCCCCCGGGTGCGCGCTCCCCCACGTGCTACAGATGAAACTTGAAGAAGCTGCAGAGAGTTTGGAGTTAAACAAATCTCATCCAGACTCAGCGGACACCCACAGACCACAGGACGGATCTGAACTCACCCTGACTACTTCTACTGAACACCATGAGGATGTTGGTGCTGCCTCTTCTCATTACTTTACTGCAGAGTGAGTAAAATGGTTTTAGAAACTTCATTAAACAATTTGCTAAAGTTACTACAGAAAAATGAGACTTTATTAGATCTATTGCTAGAAGTTTTCAGACGAAGTAGTGCATGCTGTTAAACAGAGTATAGGCACATAATGTGTGTGTTTCACTTTTTAAAGGCAAGGCCCTGCAGTGTTAACATTTTCTTTGGACCCTGCAATACCCTCACCCCAAATCTCCTAATACAACTCGGTTCACCATTAAAAAGAAGCAAAACATGAATAATGTAAGATGGTGTACTATAAAATTAACCTTAATATGCAAGCATTTTCACATTTTTTTTTTGTTACAAATGATCTGCAAAGGAGAATTAAAAGATTAAAAGAAGTTTCCCAATAGTTTTTTACTTTCTCCCTAATCAATTTTGTACAGTCCCTCAGAAATGCAGGATAATGTTTTTTTTTTTTTTTTTTTTATAATTTACTATTTCATTTTGATAAATGATGTTTCTTTAAACGATGTTTGGCCTTGTGCAACAGATTAGCTGAGATTTGTATTGTGACAACTAATAATTTCAACCGATTGGTTTCATTTTGGTTTATGTTTTTTTGATCAGTTTGTGTGACTGAGTTTGTGCATATTAAGGGGAGGAGGTGTGATGTGTTCAGGGACTGCATCAGATTGTGCAGGGAGTGGTTGTTTTTGGGCTTCGTGTTTACATCAAACCCACTCTGATGCCGTTTGAACCCGAGATCCACAGGCTGATGAAACCCATCTCGTGGCTACGCGGAGGAGTCTGAGATCCCATCGTTTCAGTTTGAAGATAGCCTCAGACTGACCCTGTTGTTGATTGGACTGAGATGAAAACGACCACTTAATATCTAAAAAAAAATGCATTTGAAGTTGCTGTGGGATTTCTAAGGGGGAGGCTGCTCTCCAAACAAATGCTTTATGTATATATGCAGCTTTGACATTTGTTTTGATCTTTCTTGTATTTACTCAAGATTTTCCTCAAAAATTACACAATTTAAATCCTTATCCTCAGTTAGGACAAAGCTGGTGAAGAAACTGTCTTCATTAGTGTCAAGTCAATGGTAATGGCATGGCATGATTAGTAATACTGAATTCAAAATAGATTTTAAGTGCTTTCTAATGCTTTTAAAATACTAAAACATTGCATTTCAGTATCATATGCAATAATAAAAACAGCATTTCAGATTCATTCCATTTAAAACAATGACAGTATGGACATCATATGTCTAACATGAACTAGACATTTTGCAATGTATCTTAGAAGATATTGCATTTGTGTTCAAATGTGTTTTCTTCAAATATTCAAGTCTACTGTTAAAACCAGGTTTTGGTTAGGCTGAGGGTCGGGGTTAAAAGTTCAATTATTGTAGACGTGTGTGTGTGTGTGTGTGTGTGTGTGTGTGTGTGTGTGTGTGTGTGTGTGTGTGTGCGTGCGTGCGTGCGTGCGTGCATCCATGCGCGTGTGTGGTGCCAGCTGGAAAGGGTAAGGTTACTGTCACAAAGAGCTGCTTTGTCCGTGCAAGAAAAGCATGCTTTCCATGCCAGTGTGCAACACACACTCATTGCTCCAAATGTTCTTTTCATAATACCAAACAAGATGTATGCATTGGTATTTTCCCATATGCATATAAAAGCTCCGAAGTTATTCTGATTATCTTTTACTGTCATTTGCTCCCTGTCGTCTTGTTGTGGCTTTGTCCTTCACAGGGAGCAACGGCTTGAATAAATAGATTTATGGCAGATTTAAGTTTTCATAACAAAAAAACCTGTATAACATAATCAGAATCTTCACAAATCTGCTGCATAGCCCCCTTCTCTGCTGTCTATCCGTGTGGTATCAAGAAAGGCTGCTTTGTCACAATACCCATCCTTTTGGTAATATTTAACCATATCTTGGTCAAGCTTGTTTTAACTGCCTTGAAAACTTGTTGCCATTGAAATCCATCATAATAGGCATGGAATTAAACTGACTACAGCTGCTGTTCTCTGTACAAAGAAAGAACAAACCTTGATACTCAAGATTTTGGTTATCACTTTAAAGGTGATTTTTATTTTAAATGTTTTTTGTCATTAGTACACTACAGCATGTTTGTGTACTTCTATGCATTTTTGTGGAAGAATGTAGACTCTGCTCGTGTGTGTGCTGAAGGGACAGTTCACTAAAAGAGGTTATCAGGTTGAGATAAAGCAGCTTGTCATCCATCACCTGCATTCCTAAACACCACCGCTCCTGGCACCACCAAGATGTAGGGGGGTTGTGTGTGTGTGTGTGTGTGTGTGTGTGTGTGTGTGTGTGTGTGTGTGTGTGTGTGTGTGTGTGTGTGTGTGTGTGTGTGTGTGTGTGAGAGAGAGAGAGAGAGAGACAGAAAGTGAGAGTGAGGCCAGTATTCATGCAGATATGCACATATTCTGTTGATGGAAATTAATGTTGTGCATTTTTTCTACATGGTGTGAATCCATGACTGGTATGCTGTGACTCATTGTCATGGGCCTTTTATCCTGTTTACATGTCTGTTTGTGTCTCTCTGATTGCACTGGAGTCCAAAAGCTCCAACATGCCCACATTCTGAAACTATATAATTTATAGCATGTTACATACAGCAAGATGTAATTCTTGTTTTATTAAAAAATGTGAGCAGAAGAAAGATGGTTGTACTTAAACGTCTAACGATATACAACAACTGATTGATCCTCTCACCCCTGCAGGTCCTCTCTGTCTGTCAGTGACAGTAAGCAGCAGTAAACCCAAAGTGGAGGTCCACGAGCACACAGGTTAGACTGTGCAGAATCATTTATTTATCTCTATCTGTAACTGTCCTTCAAACCTTATCAACACATCCAGTATTACTTAATGCTGATCACTTTTCATGAGTACATCTTGTTGTGACCAAAAGCAACAAATAATGGGAAGAATTACCTGCCAATTCAAACAAAAGTACATCTACTGTATGACATTTTCCTGTTCTGTTTTCTGTCCTTCCAGATGCTGTGCTCGCCTGTGAGTTCAGGACAGAGAAAGATCAAAATCCTCGAATCGAGTGGAAGAAGAAAGGAAAGGGGGTGACATTTGTGTACTTTAATCACAAATTTACTGGTGAGTGACAGACCTTTAGGCTACTGAATGAATTCCTTTGACTTTGCTGAACTGATGGCTGATATTTTGCTCAATTTCTTGCTATCATCCTTTCATAATTACCTTTTTGAATTTGTTCTTTTTTTAGCTAAGCACTTAGTTAAACTTTGTCCATCCTCTATCACCTTCCATTATAGGGTCTTATGCAGGACGGGCAAAGATGGAAGGAGCGACGCTGACAATACACTCTGTTACTCAGAAAGACTCAGGGGAATACCGCTGTGAGGTGACTGCTGGCGAGGACCATGTCAACCTCGGAGAAACTACTGTAACCCTCAATGTGCTCGGTATGATGGGAAACCTGTAGGCTTGTGTTTTTGTGAATATGAATATATGAGGGTGAATCTATATGTCTTTGTTATGATATAAAAAATACTCAAAACAGAATTTTTAAACATTTATCATATAGCAGTGACTGAATAATGAACAATAGATTTGAACTTGGAAAATGTGTCTTTCATTTCACTGTCTTAAATCAAATGTGCTGCTTTAACGTTGTGTCCTTGCCACAGTAAGTTACGTACTGCTACATGTGAATATGCCCTGTGTTCAAGTGGTTTAACCATAAAGGGGTTTAACTTGTGAGATCATCGTTGCTAGACAACTGACAACAATTATGCATGCCACCTTGTTGCCATTTCAAAAAATGGTAATTAGGATTGTATGCACAACATTTTATATTTCGCCCAACGTTTCTTCCAACATTACCAAAGTATTTGACAATTCACCTGAAACCAGCAGAATGATGTGTGATTTTCTTCAGAATACCCCAATTTTGCCTCAACTTGTGAGTGTTAAAAACCATGTCTCTCTATTGGTGCAATCAGTAAGTCACCTTTGACCTCAGGTTTGAATCCGTAGGTGGCCAAGTACTTGCTAACAATGTGGCAATTCATGCATGCTGTATGTTTTCAAGTGCTCGTTGAGTTCAATGTGCTTGGACTCCTGGCATTGCATAGTGACTATGAATGGTCAATGGTTTATAAATGTCAGGCCTGTAATTTTTCTTGTTTATTTTATTACATATTCTGATATTACCAGTGTAAACTTCAAACTGTTTCCAGTAACGACAGTAGTGAAAACAAAAATGGCAGCGACAGTTTCAGCTTCTCAGTCCTGGTAGAGGGAGGAGTTTCAATCCAGTTACATGTTGGTTTGATTATTGCTGAAATCAGTGCTTTGATGCAGCAAAGTAATCATTAGACCCCTCTACATCCATCATCAAACATCAAAATGCACCTACAAAAGTAATGTTGTAAATGTTTTAGGGTCTTCCCTAAATTACAAATCAAATGTTTTAGGGTATCTCTTTGCTGTAACTCAAGCTGTTTTCGTCTCTGCCTCCTTAGTGCCTCCTCACGTCCCGTCCTGTGAGGTACCGAGCTCTGTATTTGTGGGCTCAGGCTTGGAGCTTCACTGTAAGGACAAACTCAGTGTTCCTCCTGCCACCTACCGCTGGTACAAAGACAACAAGGCTTTGATGGCCACAGCAGATACTCCATACAGTGTCGACCCAAACAAAGGCGCACTGGTAAGTACACACTAAATTATACAAACACTTTAAGGACCAGTGTGTAGGATTTAGTGGCATCTAGTGGTGAGGCTGCAGGCCCTCTTTAGAGCCTCCCTGGAAGAGGGCCGCCCCCTTATGATATGAAGGGCTCATTCTAAGCTAACGGAAACATGATTCTTATTCCATTTCTGCCAATAATCCCCCCTGAATCCTACAAACTGGTCCTCTTAAACGCACCCAGGAGTATGTAAACACACGTATACACACATGTAAAGACACACAACTGTCTGCAATTCAACTCTCAACTTGTCTTTGTCTGGAGCAGAAGTTTACGAGTGTGTCCAAAACAGACTCAGGGATGTACCGCTGTGAGTCCTCCAACAGTGTGGGGGCGCCTAAAAGCTGTGTGGCCCAAAAACTGAAAGTTATTGAATGTAAGTAAGTTTGGTACAGCTCCTCTTTGAAGTTTACCTGTTTCGATCCACTCCAACAAACAACAACAAAGACTGAGGAAATCCTCTCTTTCCCCTTCTTCTAGATCCTTTGAATATGACAATTTTGATAGCAGGTGCTGCAGGTTTTCTGTCGCTCATCCTTTTCTGCTGCATCTGTGTATGTGTCTGCCAACGCCGAGGCTGCTGCAAGAGTGAGTAGTGTGATGTTTCTCTGTGTGCGGTTGTGTGTGTGTTGCTTTTACATTTGAGGCATTTGCATTCAAACTATGTGAAAGTCACAAAGAATTGGTTTGATCTGTTGGCCTAACTTACCGACAGTGGAAGTATTCCTTTACTTAAGGCTATAGTGCGTAGTTTCTGTCTCCCCCATGAGGAATTCTAAGTAATGACAAAACATTCGGCGTATCCACATGATACAAACATTCTGTGGTCACGCACCACCCCCACCCCTCCTCCACGCAGTTGCTAGTAGCCAAGGAGGACACGGATAATTAAAAAAACATGATGGACTCTTCAGAAGAGGTAATTATCTTCACTTGATTTTTTTGTGTGCGAAAGTCACCGGACGACACTAGTTTCTGAACATAGTCATACTGAGAAATACAGAGAGAGTTGTGTGGAGCTGATTCATAATTCGCTTTGTAGCAACTGCTTTGGCAATGACTTGAATGTAACGGACGTTCATTATTATGAAAAAGTTACGCACTAAAGCTTTAACTAAAAGTATAAAGAATAAAATGTAATATGCTCCTTAGCAAATAAAAAGTCTTACATCTAAAATATTTATTTATGTAAACACAGATAATTATCACCCGTCAGTGCAATTTCTCATTTCTTTGGTTTGATAACTTTTTTTTAAAGATTATTTTTTGGGCCTTTTTCCCTTTTTATTAGATAGTGACAATGGATAGATATGAAGGGGGTGGGGGAATGACATTCAGCCAGTGTTCGAATTATACTGTGAGCTTCGGGGGGTACAGCTATTTCTATTTTTATAGATAGCGTCATACGCTCATTTGCATATTTATGACATCATTACGCAAATCATTTGCATAAAGCTTAGTGTTGTGTCATCAAGGTAAATAGTAAGAAATATAAATATTTAGCCAAATAATCACAAACTCACTACGGGGATGTATATTAAAGTATAATTATTACTTAGGTAGCCTATATTTAAAAAAAAAAAATCTACTAAGGGATCGAAAGATCGATAAAGAATTCTCAAAGAAGGCTGGCTTGCCCAGGGCCAGGCCAACTCAGTGGCGTCTTTCTCCTTCTCTTAAAACATCCATGGTCGCGTCCCGATGTCTCTCCTACCTACACCGGCCCCCGCACCCTGTCCCCCATCCCCTGCTACCTGCACATGAGCAGAAAGCAGAGAGGGGAGGAACTGCTCCTCAGTCACAGAACAGAAGAGAGAGGAGACTGTTACCTTGCCTGCTCCCCGGGCAACAGTCGCCAGATGTGTCGCTAGTCGCTTTTGTAAAAAAATAAATAAAAAAAAGTAAAGGGGGTTTGAAAAGTCTCTAAATTGGCAACAAAGTCTGAAGAAAATGGTACAACCCAATGGGGAGTGAGGGTTTGAAAATCGTATTTCATTAGATTATTTCCGGAATTGTTGGTATGTGATGGTAATACTGCATTTAAATATATACGATTTTAGATAGGCTAACATTATATTTTATTACATATTTTCAGTACCCCCGCAAACTATTATTTTCATCTATTTTGGGAGGGTCCAAGTCTCATCTAGAGGGGGTCAGACCCAACCAATATCCCCTGTAATTCGAACAGTGCATGCAGGAAAGGGCAGCAGGTCGGATGCAAACCCCGGCCGCTGCAAAGGACTTTACACTCTGCTAGGTGAGCTAGAGGTTGCACCTAGTTTGCTAACGTTACTGTTTTGGTTCAGTCTAACTGCTCTTATCATTCTGGTTTTTAGTGACAAAGCTCTAATAAATCCACTGTACAACAACCTACAACTACCTGCTCAGCACCAAACAGCAGACAGACACAATTAGCTGGTTAACAAAGTGGAGCTTTTAGCTGCTAAAGAGCCAGACATTTGCCTCAGGAGAGCTGAAATAGACTGAATAGTGGACTAACATTTGTCAGGTGGACAGAAACACGAGTTAATGGATACTTGAGTAAATATTTACTATCCACCATTGCCAAAAGACAATGTCTGGCAGCTTCTTTGTCAATTAGTGATCATGACAAATGTTAACTTTTCTTCTTTTTTGTTTCTTTGAACAGAGGACAAGAAAACAAAAAGGTGAGGGTTTCACTTGTCAGTCTAACTCTTGTTTCACCTGTAGCTGTGTGTTATTGGCTGGTCATGAGCTCAGACTAAATAGCCTCCTTGTCTTTCAGCACCAAGTCCTTCAACCCTCCTCCTCCACCACCTCCTCCCATCCGCAATGTGAGTGATCAGAGGGATTGTTATCATGTCACATCTTGTTTTGCTTGCTGGGTTGCCGATAAATTGTTGATAAGTTGCTGATAACACTGGTCCCTAGCTAATTAAAGGAAATGATTCATTGTATGCCTCTCTGTTCTCGACAGATCAAGCACTACAAACCAACTCACTCCTTCATGATCTGAGGGTAAAACACTCACTTTGACTTCAACACACTGGAAAGATACCTGACTGTCGCCTTGCTTTTGGATGGCTGCTCGCTGCTTTCTGAGACATGCAGATCCTCAAATATTAAGCCAAAGCAGAGTTAAACAAGATTTAGCAACAACCCTGTTGCTTCCTAAACACTGGCATTTATGTGTTGATAGTTTTGGGCTCCTACCTTATTATTTACTACAAACTTACAGTACTGTAAATTCAGCATTTAACTCAAATGCTATAACATATGTTTTATTATTTGTGTCAAGAAATTTTAAAATCTTTTTTTTTAAACCAAGGTCAGACCCTGCAGTTTAAGTTTTAGCTCTCTTTCGCCACCTATAGACAAGTAACTCTTATTCATCCACACTAACAAGTAATGTATAGATTGTATCCTTCGTATTGCCTTTCATTTATATTTAGATGCAGATATGAGTTTTTTTCTTGTTATATTTTTTAAATATGTTTGTGTTCTCATAATTGTTTAATCTTTGGCTGTAAATTTAAATGTTGTGAATTGAGCGACAAATGAACGGGTGTCTGCACACACTGAATGGTGCTTAGGACACTTTTGAAATCTTTTATACTATTTTGATGAGTCTATTGCTTGTTCAGTAAATAAAGAGGAAAGGAAAAAAAATAGCACACTGTGTTGCAAGTTTATTGGCTTGTTGGTGGATTCAAGATGTTCATTGTCAAACCTGTTATACAAGTACAAATGTCTGAAATGCTTATGCTGTTTAGTGCTTATTAGCAAATGTTGGCATGCTAACATGCTTAGGTAAGCGAGGCAAGTTTATTTATATAGCACATTTCAGCAACAAAGCAATTCAAAGTGCTTTACACAAAATACCAAAAGCTTTGAAACAAAATGCAAAAGAAACACACAAAGGAACATTTAAATCCAATTAAATCAGTCATTAAAGAGCCAAGAGAATAGAAAATAAGTGCCACTAGCATTACTGTAGACTCTTACTCTTTATTGCTTATTTTCATTATTTAATACGTTCTTAATTTTTGTGTAGTTAACAGAATTGATTCACAATTTTCTCACTCTTTTCCCTCCATGTTAGAAAAAGTACCAAACAGTGGTTACTATGTGTTTATTATAAAGATATATACAGTAGCTGTACTGTACAAAGTTATACATACATTATTACTGGATATTATTAATGGAATAGTAATTGCTTTTTTAATGCTTTTGCCAGCATCTACGCAGAGGGTGGCTGTTTTCTTTTGTTAGCGGCAGTCACAGAAAACTATGTTGGAAAAAGAGCCTTTATTAGATAATGAGGACATCACTGATGCAAATCAACTCAAATCTATCTAATTCCCTTTGACTTTTGTCTAAGGAAGACCGGTTTGCCATTAAAAGCAATACACACGAAACTTTGAATACCAGAGTTTAAAATGGTTTTCTTTCTGTGAAGCAGATTTTTGGATGTACACACAGTCTGCTTCCTCGGCAGACAACAGTTTAACTGTGATCAACATTTCTTGTTTGACCACTAGATGGCACCACAGCACTGACTCTATCTGCTCATACCAGCTCAGGCTACAGGCCTAGCTACATCATTCCAGCCATTAACCATTATTTGACTATGAACAGTAGCACTATTGTTCTCTTTTTGTACTCGCTGTTCTCTTTATTGTGCTGCCCATAAATTGAAAAGCACTGATCTCCTGCAGTTTCACTGCCATGCGGTTTTAAAGAGGATGCATAGTCAGTGCATGTATGTTCATGTTCATGTTAATGACTACAGATTTTGGACATTGTTACATTTGGCTTGTGCATGATGTGTAACTGCTACAATGCAGACAGTGTCTGGAAGCAGTAACAGAGATCTATTCTTGTACATGGTCATAACCCCCTGTAATGAGAACATTAAGTGCCTCATATTGATCTGCTAATATGGCGGTAGCTCAAACCTTTTCTGATCAACCACTATGGCTGCAACGAAAAGACATCAGCCGAGCTCTACAATATGCAAATGTTCTTTCACAGTCTGTGTGAAAACTGCACCCTCAATGGGAAGTGCATTGGTTTTCAGCATAGTGACAATCCATTTTGAATTTGTAGAATGTTTTTTGGGAGGTATTCATAAGCCCAGGATGTCTGAGTCCAAAAACAAATTAGTGTAAAGGACAACTTAATGTGTAGTTGGCTAAATGAAAAAAAAAAACAGTTACATAGTAAGTTTTGTACGACGGAGCATTAGGGCCACATCAAGGGAAAATTAAGGAGGAAGATGTTTTATTTATTTTGCATTTTGAGAATAAAGTCGAAATGTCGAGAATAAAGTCGACATGTCGAGAATAAAGTCGAAATGTCGAGAATAAAGTTGAAATGTCGAGAATAAAGTCGACATGTCGAGAAAAAACTTGATATTTAAAGAATCAAGTTGGACTTTTGAGAATAAACCAAACTACTAACTTTACCTATAGTATTCTACAAAATGCATGAACTCTTTCTCTTTTAGAGCATAAACACAGTATGGTGAGAAGTATTAGGACTTTGAAGAGATTGTGCCGAAAATTGCGTCTCTTCAGAAGGAGAAACCACACAAACTTGGAAGATTGGAAGATTCCTGCAAACTGAAATAGCTTGTAATGGACAGATGCAAGGGTATCAATGGTTACACCTACGTACAATACAGAGAGGATATGTTGTATCACAATACACAATAAGACATTGATCAACTTGTTTGATCCTGAAGGAGTGGCGCTCCGGTGAGCGCGGCACTCCAAGGATGTAACCATATCTATGATGATGCCTACATGGCAGCTGGCATGGCGGACAGTCGCTCTAATGTGATTAAGTGATAAAGGAGTTGAATTTATTCTCGTCATTTCAACTTTAATCTCGACATTTCGACATTATTCTCGAAATGGTATAGTTCAACTTTATTCTCGTCATGTTGACTTTATTCTCGATATTTCGACTTTATTCTCGATATTTCGACTTTATTCTCGAAATGCAAAATAAACAAAAAAAATCTTCCTCCTTTTTTTTTTTCTTTTGATGTGGCCCTAATGCTCCGTCGTAGTTTTGTCCATTGTATAAGGTATAATAATTTCACTATACATTTGGACAACACTACAAAATGTAAAACACACCTGTGTTGCCTTGGGGAGGCTCAAGGGGATAGCCCCACTCCCCAGATTGTAAAAGAAATTGCTACTTTTCCATTTTAGAATAGATAATACCTGAACAGATCAATTTTGTCTGTATTCTCGTGAACCTGTTATCATAATTAACAATTATTGTAATCCAAGTTTCTCTATTCTTTGATTTGATAGGCGGTCTGTCTGCGTGTGAATGTGGCCGTGAAAATATTATTTTAAGTATAAGTGAACAGTCTGTGAGAGCTGGTGGAGGCAGCCCACTGTTTTTTAGTATTTCGAGTACAGTCCCTTTAAGTATATTTTGATGCTAATACACTTTTACTTAAGAAAGATTTTGAATGCAATGCTTTTACTTGGAATAGAGTATGTCTAGACTTTGGTATTATTAATTTTACTTAAGTAAAAAAATGGTCTGAGTACTTCTTATAGTTTATAGTGAGCAATTCTGGACACAGCGTGGGAGTTCCCTTTAACCCGTACCAAACATCCCACATGCTAATTAGCCACTGGAGTTCCTGGTTGTACTTTGCAATGGTTATATTAGCATACAGACACACAGAGCTAGATGTGTGACTTGAAGTACCTAAATAATAACCCCAGCTACACACACACACACACACACACACACACACACACACACACACACACACACACACACACACACACACACACACATGCACACGCAGCTAGACAGCCAGCTACAGTTTTTGTGGTTTCCTGTACACTTCTTAACAGGACTTTTTTATGGATGCTCGCCCTGGATTACAGCTCAAGGGGGTTGTTACATCACTTTTCATAAATGTGTGTGTATCTGTCAGATAGCGACAGAGGAGAGAGTGTGTGAAAATAAGTAAGCGAGAGAGAGAGAGAGAGAGAGAGAGCAGCTGAGTGTGAGTGGGTGGTGGCTGTCAAATGAAATCTGTCAGTACCACAGTTTTCTTAGATGTTAAATTAATCCTCAAGCCAGGTTTTGTCCAAGACGTTACTTCCTATGATGCCTGGTACCAAATTAGCTTCACCGGAGACTTACCCACATGCTCTCTGTGTTTTGAGCTCCCCTAAAAAACCTCCAGGAGCACTACTCATCTGAACAGGTGGCACAATGCTCACAGCACATGGCACAACACCCTCAGGGATTAAGTTGCCTTTTTCATATTTTACAATCCTTTTTTTGCTAAAGAAAAGAATCTGTTTGCGACAATTTTTATTTGTTAGTTTTTTTTCTATGTTTCTGGTCTCAGTTTGTGGCACATTTACAGCTTTCGTAGCCCTCCACATTAGCAACTCTTGGGTTATGCCAAGCCTACATCATACAGACATTGATGTATAATGCCTCAGGGAAATTGTTGTGGCAAAGGGAGCAGGAAGAAGAACACTGACACAGGGATTACCACAGGAAACTCAATCTTCCCACTGTAGCAGCAAGAAATAGCAACATTTAAACATTTTAGCCCCACCAGACGACATCCCCTACAGTTTCATTAAATCTTTATTCTAAGGTTCTCCTACAATGCTCTGCTGTGAGTGTGTGTGTGTGTGTGTGTGTGTGTGTGTATGTGTGTTCAGGCGTATGTTTGTGCGTTAAGTCGAGACGGGGAGCAGAGGAAGTTTGCTATTTCTGCTGTCTGTCTTGTGTCTGCAGCCTGAATTGTGCTGTTATTTAGCATCATTCACTGACAAGACTGTTATGTGTAATTACAGCAGAGTTGGTGGAGGGAAGTGGTTTTGGCACACACACACACACACACACACACACACACACACACACACACACACACACACACACACACACACACACACACACACACACACACACACACACACACACACACTTGAGAGAGAGACTGTAATTTGAAAGCATTACACAATATATGGGCCCTGAATGCCAAGTAGGTTTGTTAATAGTAGACAATTAAAAAAAAACACAGCATGATAACAAATTGGTTAATAAATCCAATCAACAGATCTGATTTTTATCAGAGACCCAATTAAAAATATGTGTAAACTTACAATTGGACTCTCAAAGTCTCTGAGTGAAATTGAGGACACCATTGACTAGGGCTGCAACTAACCATTATTGTCATTATCGAATAAAGTGCAGCTTATTTTCTCAATTAATTGATTAATCATTTTATCTATAAAATGTTAGAAAACAGTCAAGTCTGCAAGGCATTATGTTGCAGGATTCTGCTGCATTAGAGCCTGTTTTCACAGCTCAGAATTACACAGCATTTCAGTCTAATTATCAGACTGCTGTTCTGCATGATTTACATTCTATGTGACCTTTATGTTGCAAAGCAGATATAGAATCCATATTCTTTTCAGCTCTCTTTTGGTCTCCACCAAATTGTGAGAGGGTCTTTGATTTTCTCTGCTTTCAACACACACCTGTTTACCTTTTGACATTTCATGATAGGCAGGTAGCTTTCACTTGATTTGTCTTCAAGCCAGTTTACAGTTTTTGTATTGCGGATTGTAAGAGCCATCATACTCAATCATACCATTTATGTGCAGCCAGAGAACCAAAACAGTGGTGTGTTAGGCTGAAAGCTCCAACCTTTTCTCAGTACAGTTACTTGATGTTATGTTAATATAAAACATATCTTGATGTAGGTTTTCATTTACAAGCAATAAGAATTAACTTACAACAATCTGAAAGCTTGTGTCAGCATGCCTTAAGAGGAGACTCAATTTTCTAATGATATTGACACCAAAATCATAACTAAGCCTTCTGTAGGTTGTGTTTAAATGTAGCATGTACTAAACCATATGCATACTAGTCAGATGTCTGCTCTGCTTCTCACTGCCCATCAGTTTCTAAGATCCTGTGCTGCAGTGTACTATTTAATAAGACTGTTTAGCATTCAAGAGGAATCCTCGGCACTCAAGTACTCCAAGTATTATGCTTTTAACTCATTACCCCAGAGGAGAAGAGGGATAGAGAAGAGAGGAGGGAGTGGAAAGGCAGGCAGAAACCAAAGGATCCTTATGGGAAAAGTACATTTTCACAGGACGTTATTGAATTCCTGTCATGATTCTTTAGATAATAACCTCCACTATTCAGCTCCCAAGACACATTTTACGGATTGCACAATCCCACTCCCATCTGATTTCCCTGGCTGGAAGTGTGTTACTGCATACAAGCCACTCCACTGTCCCACCACTTTTTGGATGCTACTGGACGCCTCTGTGTTGGATTAGACTTTCTGTCCCTTGAGTAGAGCTTAGAAAACACCCAAATGCATCCCATCAGTATGTGAAACGCCAAACAACAATGGCTTTACCCAGATAATGGCTGGATAAAGTCATGCCCTGTTAAAAAAGAAAAAAGGAGGCGAGATGTACCTCAGTATTAAGGGTGCACTGATCGCCCAGCCACAGGAGCCATGATGAGGCCTGATTGCTGTGTGATTTGAGCATCCTCAGACCCACAGCTCATCAATATCCCTAAAAGCTCTGCTCTGTAATACACTGCATTGCAGCAGGACGCAGGCATCAGCAGGATGAATATTTATCAAAGCCACGAAAAGGCACAGGAAACAATTTATTCTTCACAGAAAAAAGGCAGAGACCAAAACTCTCCTGGATCCATTTGAAAACAATACTGTAATTCAAACACATGGCCTGCCAGGGGATTGTATGTCTAAAGTTGTTTGTACGCTCCCTGTCAGGACACACTTTTACCATATGTTACAGTTAATTGCTGAATGAAAGCATCAGGTTTAGTTGAATGTCCTTAGAATAATTGTCTCTGCTAATCTGCTGGGTTTTATTAAAATATACACATTTGACCGTCCCAGCCACCAAGATTATAAAGTGGAGAGAGAGAGCAGAGTGGCCAGCAGAACGTTCCCAAAATGCAAGCAAACATGAGGAGAGACCGTCTGGTTTTACCCCTTAGTCAAATCGCACTCTGCCTTCAGACACAACTCATCTCTTCCCTCTTTTCTTTCTCAGCCCAGTGAGCTGGCTAAAGACAGGATGGGGGGAAACAACCCCCCAGTTTATTAAACCCCCGAGTCTACAGGAAGAACCTTTCATTTGGAAAAGATTTACGTAAGGAGGAATGTACTCAATTCTGTCCTCGTTTCCATATGCTGTACACCACAAACCCCCTTCTCCATACAGCATATTTGAGCCTTGCTTTCCACAGCATTGTTCTGGCATCCACCAAGTTTTCCCTGTATTTCTTCGCTCTGACTAACTGAGAGGGCGTTTTTGATGTGCTGGCCCTGATTAGAACATGTTAAAAATACCACCACCCTGCACCCCATCCATCTACTCGATCCTGCCTTCTGTCTCCTCTTTGTCCCTTTCTCGCTGTACGATTAAAGGTTTTACTTCAGATGTATTTCTTTGAAATTCCTCGCTTTGTCGCTATGTATGTCCATGTAATCTTTTTTCTTTTCTTTTGTCACGCTTTGTCTGTTTTGTGCCAGAGGTCTATGTTTGATTATAGCTTCACTCTCTCTGATTACAACCTCTTGTCTCTGTGAGTGGTGTTGTCTTCCTCTTCCTCCCCATCAGCCAGAGTGACCTTGGCAGAATAACAGAACCAGCGATAGTGACACGTTCAACTAAATCTTATCTGGTCGCATATGAAAACTGATAAAGGTTCAAAGCTACTGAGAAAAACAATGTATTTATTATGATTTATTTTGCACACCTTCATAATAAGGTAACAAAACATATGCTTAATGCTGTCGAATTTCGGAGACTGAAGTTTCAGGAGACTTTGATGACTTACGTAGAAGTGACTTCGAGGAGAAGTCAACCACTGCTTAGCGTTGTTTAATGCCACCCCAACTCTGAAGTTCCTGTCTTCTTGAAGAAGTATTTAAACATGCTGTACATACAAGATTAGAGATGACTAAATAAGGTCCTTCTTCACTCATCTATTCATGTGTGAAGATGCTATTGGATCATTTACAACAACTATTCTTATATATAACAAGTAATCTGTCTGTATTTAGGCAACAGTCTTTTTTATGTTTATGTGGGGTTTGTGCTCCCTGGGACTGCATTTAGTATTATTTTCAGCTTGTCATGCATGCTTACAGACCTCAACCCCCCTTACAACATAATATAGCATACGGGTAGAGAATAGATAGCTAGCCCTTGAGCAGAGCATTTGGCACTGTCTTCAAGAATATCAGGGAGATTTGGTGCTTCTCTTCTCCAGTCTCTCCTGCCTCTCCCGCTGATTGCACTTCCAGACTTATGATTCCTCTGCAGCGCAGGCAGGAATCCTTTGAACCAAGGACAATATCAGAACGTGTGTTATGTCTGTAAACAGTGTTACACGCAGGAAGGAGAGCGAGAAAATTAATGTTTGCCCAGAGAAATTACATTCTTCCCCTCTCACTGTACCTGCGATTCAGCCAGAGAAGGAAAAAGAGTAATGAATATGACACTGAATCACTGCATGTATGATGTTATCAGTTGCACGGTGAACAAGCTTCAAGCTGCAGATGGACTGCGACTGACTCATTAATAAAACACTAGAACCACAAACAATGTGTGAGTGAATATATTACAGCAGGATGGCGGCAGTATGGGTAGAGTACGCTGTACAGTGTGTCTTCAGGTAATAAAGCTTCTATTGTGTCTCAGTGTGCAGGTGCACTGCAGGTTAGAACAAAGCAGGCCGAAAAAGATGGAGATGAAGAGAGTTTAGTTTTGGTTGCTGAAAAGCTATGTTGTTGAGTGAATGGAAAGGAAAGCAATGATCATTGGTTGGTTCCTGGATTATCCCTCCAACAACCAGCCTAATGTGGGTAGTGCTCCCAATTTAAAACTGTGGTATCTTTAGTTGCAATGGTGTGATGATGTGTGGAGAGGAAATCCACTTGACACTGTTCTTGATCATAAAGGTTTTTATTACATCAAGTTTTCAGCATCAATACAAGCCCTGCAGAGCCCGGAGAGTACACAGCCCAAAATGCACTCTGTCTTGCTGCAGCAAGAACATGGTTATAAGGGGTACGTTTAGGTAACATGTTAGATAAAGTAAACAGATGTGAGTTGGCAAGTAAAGGTCAGAGTCCATCTGATGGGCTCCAACACTACATACTAAATTCATTGATCCCACTCAGCCACCAATCACAGAATCACATAGAACATCCTCTTCAACACATCACTCCACTGAGAGGAAAATCATTAAACTTACATCACTAACACAGTGCTCATGATGTCTCAGCACATTTGAGCTTAATACAGACTTTAAACGTATAAGTCCTTAGATACCACCAAAACAAAATGTGATTGTTAAATCCTTGCATTGATTTTGGACATCAAGGTTTGCAGATTTATTGTTGTCGGACTAAGAGACTTCATATTTGGTTTCTTCTGTATAGTACTATGCTGTGGAATTAAATGAATCAATACAGATTTATCATGTCACTTTTAATATTACTAGAACTCTGTGAAATTCCTACACAGGCGTACAGTGGGTATGGTTAAAGAATAGTTTGACATTTTGTGAAATACGCTTATTCGCCGTCTAGTTGAGAGTCAGATGAATATCGATACCACTCCAATGTTTGTCTGCTCATTATGAAGCTGGAGCCAGCAGCTGGTTGGCTTAGCTTAGCATAGAGACAGGATACGTTGGAAAAGGGTGAGCCTGACTTTGTCCACAGGTAACAAAATCTGCCTAATAGTACCTCTAAGGCTCACTAATTAACATGTTATATCTCATTTGATTAATCAGTACAAAAACAAAGTCAACTTCCATCACTACATCATTACATCAACTCTCTCATTTCCAGTGTTGTAGTCCTCAATAAAAGATTTCTCAAAACAGTGTTTTCCTGCAGTTACATAACAAGCAAGCATACAGTGACTGGAACAAGATAATAAAGACCCACTGTGATGGTTTACATGTCTTAAGCTTAATTCAAGTCTCTGCAAAATGCTTTTCATATCATATTCAACTCAATGAAAAACAATGCCTGTCTGGACAGTAGGCCTATGGTCTATTTTAGAAAATGTATGGCAGGTATATAATATTGGTACTTAGTGGCTTGAGTTATATAAAACCACTGGTGTTGTCCCTTTTACACACTGGAAAAAAGTATTGATAGAGAGAAGAACAGAGATCATGGGAGGACAAAAGAGATGGCCGCTAAGGTTCAGACCCACAGGGAAAGCCATTTAACAGGAAGTCTTGCTCCCACTGTAAATGGAAGCCATTTTTCTTCCTTTCATTGCGGATGGGTATGAGTTATCAAACATTCTCCTTTTTCTCCTCTCTCCATCTGTCATATCTGTCTCGCTACATCTATCATTCACTGTCCCTGCCTGCTCCTGACTCTGCTGTATGTATCTGCTGTCCCACTTTTCCCTCCACATTTTAGTGTGAGCTCCTTCTACAGCCTGTCTGTATTGTTATTAGTACCCATCATTGTATTCAGCATTGTCTTAATGTGTATGAGAAACCCCGTTATTCACCCTTTTGTTATCTCTTTATTTAGTACTGTGACAACCCCTCTCTCCCCTGCTCTACATCTCCTTTGAGTCTGCTCCACCCCCATTCCTCTCACCCCACATTCAGATCTTTGTCTGGAGGCCTGTGGCAATTGGTTGTTTTACTCGCCCATACGTCACTCAGCCACCCTTGACCATTTACGACTTGTCTGTTCCTCCCCCCGCCTTCAGGGCTTGAAGTCTGAACATATTTGTCATTGGTTCTCCAGGCAGCCAGGAAGTCCACAGGAAGTGAATTTGCAGATGACAGGAAACCGCAAAGATATCTGAACAGGGTCATCCCTGAGAATTACTGCCACCATAATAAAAGATTGTTAGTTAAATAAATGAATTATATATATTTAATATTTTCTTTTAGTTTCCACTTGCTGCAAGAAAATGTTCTTGTCTTAACAAGATCTATTATGCATTATAAGATCTTTTTTATTAATTACATGTCATTTAGCTGACACGTTTATCCAAAGCAACTTACAATTGCTATATATCAGAGGTCGCACACCTCTGGAGCAACTAGAGGTTAAGTGTCTTGCTCTTGGACACATTGGTTGATGTATCACAGTTGGAATCAAACCCGGATCTCCCACACCAAAGGCATGTGTCTTATCCACTGCCATCACCACTAATATATTAAATATATCAAAGTTTCTTGTTATTTAAGAGACCAGCTCATCATCTTATAACTGGTCTTGACAAGCTATGTTGATTATGTGCAATAACGAGAACTTTTCTTAAAAGTAATATGTTGTTAAGTTTCATGGTGAAACAATTTTAAAAAACTACTATATAAAAATTGGTAATATTTGGTATTTAGTCACAAGAGACATTTGTCATAACATGAAAAATATCTTTTTAAAACAAAAAGTCTTTTTTTATAATGAGAAATTGAGGACATTTTGTTGTTGTCACCATGGCACTTTAACATGCATAAATATGGCTGTTGGGTGTCGGTTAATTTGAAACGCTGCGGTCTGTATTTCCTAACAGTACACACACACACACACACACACGCACGCATGCACACACACACGCACGCACACACACGCACACACACTTTTTGGTAGGCTATGCAAACTTTCTGCTGATCAGTGTCCTATCTGAACAGGAAGTTTCATTACTTTTGTTATGAAAAACATTCTTCCACTTTCAGATTTAGAATGTGAAACAGCATGGAAATGATAAAAAAAAAAACATTATCTGGTGGATTATCTTGTAAATGGAAAAAGTACATGCGTATGCAAAGGGAGAAAATAAAATCACATGTAGGGTGGAGGGAGAATTACCAAAGGGAAATGTTTTAGAGTTAAAGCACACACAGGCAGTGAACTGACTTGTAGTTGGGTGGAGTCACCGCTGCAGATGAGCTGGACCTTAAGGTCATGTTTTTTTACCACACTATAATGCTTATTCAGCCTTCTCCCTGTGGTGCGTCTGGAGAAGTATCAGAAGCGGCAGCCATCCCTTGAGGGAATGCTCATTTCATCCAGCTGCTCTTTCATGTGACTGAACTCATGTCAGCAGCTATGTTATCTGAATCCCCACAGACTTTTACTAATTTTATCAAGGTTAAAGAACACAGATACAAAACGCAGCTGAGTATCCAGGTCTTAAAGCTTTAGTGCGTAACTTTTTTGATATTAATGAACGTCCGTTACATTCAAGCCGTTGCCAAATGAGTTGCTACAAAGCTAATTAAGACTATCAGCTCCACAAAACTCTCTCTGTATTTGTCACTATGACTATGTTCAGAAGATTGTGTCATCCGGTGACTTTCCCGTGCAGAAACCTCTTCTGAAGAGTCCATCATGTTTTTTTAATCCTCTGTGTCCTGCTTGGTAAGCAACTGTGTGAAGGGGGCGTGGGGGCAGTGCACGGTCTGTTATCATGTGAATGCGCCAACAGTTTTGGTACTTAGAATTTCTCATGGGGGCGACAGAAACTACGCACTATAGCTTTAAGTGTTTCAATTGCATATTAGCCTGAGGAAAACCTGATGAGCACTTATGTAATACAAGCCGGGAGACGGTATCTTATGATCGATGCCAGTGTGTGAGAGCAGATTAACTGAAATTTGCTTTTGCTGTATCACAACCAGAAACTTATCAAATTAGTTAGTAACTTCAAGTAGTTTATGGTTTTGTGTAGTTTTGTATCTAGAAAACTGAGCAGATGTTACTTGAAATCAACAACAGCAGTTTTTCAATTTAAAACCTCACCCACAGTTTTAGGAAATGAGATCCCTCACATTTACAATCTCAAGAGCCTCTGGGATATTTTTGCAGAAAAAACAAGAAGTGAAAGTGATGTTGCATAGCCAGAGAGAATATGTTCTGAAGTAATTGTGCTTGTTATGAAACAATCCGATCATGACTGTTTAGTCTGCATGTTAGACAAGGACTCATCTGAGCAATCCCAGCGCCCGGATGGTCACAGATGCTTCTACACAGTTTTGCTTTTTGCTTAAGTGTAACAATGTCACTTATATCCAACTCCTTTTAAGGTTACTTTCATGAAGCCACTCGAGTGCACCTCAATCCAGACTGATGACTGCATATGTAAGTGTCTTCCTACTGCTGTCTAGGAGTAATACGCCGAAAAAAAACGGAATGGATGCATGGACATTTTATGATACAGTTCATACCTTTAAGGTTCTTTTTTTTTATTTGATTTCTTTAACCCCGAAACATACAGTTCCCCCCTTTTCTTCCCCTTAAGAAGCTTTAAGGTTGTTAAATAACCTCATTCCACACTTGAGGTGTCACATACTGTATATTTTTTATCAGCTTGTTCCAACTTTTTATTGAAGCTCCATGATGAAAATGTGAAATATTTATTCTCAAGACTGCCATGTTTTTATGGCTGCATCATTTCATCAAAGAGAAATATTCTTGTGGATCATTTTCCACATATTTCCCCCAAATTCAACCAGACATATTTGGAATCATTGGGATCTCAACTAGAATTTAAAAAATAAGTATGGCATGTTTGAACAGTGTTTGGCAGCACATAATGAATTTGTAATGACTGACCAACTGGCAGGCTGCTGCCAACCCTAATTAATATGAAGTGTGCTATTCACATCATATTCTCCCCCATCAAAGTGTTGTGTAGTCCTGACAATTACAGACACATGTGTGACTTAGTTTTTCTTCAACCCGGAAGCCTATTCTTGATAGTGAGGTCCTGAATAATCGAGGATTAACATCAAACTTTTTATTTCTAAGCAATCTATTAATGTTTAAACCACTTTATAAGTAAAAACAATATTCTGAAGGAGTTCCAGTCGGGTGTTTAGACCTACACCACAGAAACCACACACGGCAAAACAATCATGTTGATAGTGTCAGCTCTGGTTGTCATGGATCTTTTATGAAATTATGAAAATGTTATGGTTAAGTGTTTCAGAAATATAACACTTCTCTTGGTTCAGTCCAACAAAGCTTCCTTGGTCTCATTCACTTTCCGTTCTGTGTACAATCAATCAGTGTGCAAGTAATAACTTTTTAAAGAATAGATACATTATTGACAAATCTAAATCACATAAAAAATATTGCTACAGCCTTTCCTGTAATACAGAGGAAAAAAACTACAGTAATTCACGCCTTCATTCCAACCAGGCTTCACTATTATTATGCATTTTCCACCCTTCTTCTTAAAACCTTAATTTAGTGTCAATCAATTGAGTGCTGCTAGACCTAACCCTACAAAGAGAGAGCAGATCACTTTAGTTTCAGCTGAACTTCACTGTTGCTCACATAATTGACTTAGAAGGTCTAAATGGCTGATGGCGGGTTTGCATCTTTTAGCTAGTAGTGCCTTCCTGTGTCTGTATGTTCGTTTAGTATTTATTTTTTATTTTTATTTTTTTAATTTCATAACTATTACTGATGTTATTCTCTACTTGATCATTTGTATTTGTACTAACATGTTACCAAGTTATCACATTATAATCCTGTCTAATCACATTCACAATCCTGAACTACAAAGTCAGATGACAATTCTCTGTAGGCTTGTCCCCTTTCACATTTCACTTTGGGATTTGAGCCATTGTCAATATAAAAAATATGAATTAGAGCAGTTTAACTGTTCCTGTTCATCTTGTTTCTTCGTTGTAAAGAACTTTGAACTACATTCTTTGTATTAAGAGAGCTACGAGAAAAAAACAATAATCATCATTATTGCAATAGGCCTATATATGATATATCATCAGAATGTAAGCGCATACACAACAGTATATTTCTATCTTTTTTATAATTGTTACCCCTTTGTTTGTATTCTCAACAGACCTATCTTGGCTCAAGGGGTGAAAATATTGTATCAAAAGGTGAATCTCTTATTCTCTAATCTTAGCCTAACACCATTTCAATCAGGAGAGACTTTGTTGCAGATATGCAAAGATGTATTGTAAATGTGCATTATATGAAAAGTACAGTCTTTGGAGATTAGACTCCATTGTTATGAAATTATATTTTTTAAAGGGGTAGAAAGCCAAAAGATAATCCCCCGATGGAGTCTAGACACTGATGGTGGTGTGAGGAGCCCGAAGACCAAACCGAGGAGCCGACGGCAATGCCTGCCGGAGGAGGACCCAGGAGCCGTGCATGATGAAGACCGGAGGGGCAAGGGGAGGAGGAGGGTTGTGCTCTGACAACTGAGCAGCAGAGAGAGACAGGTTTAAAACAGGGATGTCATGCTGTGATTGGCTCGTGAAATTCATGGCCGCCTCTGATTGGTTAAAATAAAGGTGAACACTTCTAACAGCTGTTCAGTTTAGAAGAGAGAGAAAAGTGATTACGTTTAAAAGTCTTCCTGAAAGAATTCACGCTGTGCTCCATTTATCTCCAGAGTAATCCATGCAAACACCTCTCAAATTAACCATACACAGTCTCCAACACAGTTTATCAGTGGAATAAACAACACCCCACGGTGAAAATGGCTCAATAGCTGATTTAAACAGTGTCTGCTTCTGTCTTAACCCTCACTTTACTTCTTCTTACCCTGGAGGCTCTCGTAACCAACCCCTGCTTTGTTGCTTCCTTCTTCTCGCATCCAAAGTAGTCCAGCCAAGCATGAGATGGTTGTATAAATGTTATCTCATGGACTGGTGACCTTTTAGAGGCATCATGCCAGGCAAACACTCCAGCTGAAATCCCTGAATGGATCTGTGATGAACCATGTGTCCCCCACTCCAACCGGTCGTCACACTTGGATGAGTGCACAGAAAGACCTTCTCATTCCAGGTCACTAATGGCCGCCTCTGGACAGCCTGAAGCAGGAGGTCACAGAGATGCTGTGGAAAAAAGTCAGACCAAGCTGTAGCTTAACTGTAGCTGTGATTTTAAGGAATATTTTTTCCAAATGTTTTCTACACTGCAGTGTGTGTCACTGTCTGAAATCAACCCTGAGAGAGAAAATGAGAAAACCAGGGGGTTGCAGCAAACTCCTACATGGTTAGATTTTTTCAATCTTATACACAGTGACATAATTGTAGTCAAGAACGTCAAGACATTATGGTAGAGCTGTATTATAAGACAGATATAGTGAGTTAAATTACCAGATGTACAGTAGAGTTTGAGAGCTGTAGAGTAAAAGGAGTGAATAGGTTAAAAGGAACTCTATTCAGGAAAGAAACAAACATGGTTTGGTAAAATACCTAAAGAACTTTAACGATAAGAGTGCTGACATTTTATTGTCAATAAATATCATAAAAGAATGAATTGACCCTAATACAGAGTATTTACTTTGTAGCTAAAGCCTGATATATCTTATTTATCTGTGCCATATACTGTAGAGTTTCATTGTTGTCCAAAAACTATTAAAAGCACATTTATAAGCCACACTGTTGCACTGGGTGGCATGTTCCCACTTTATGGTGAACATGGGCACAATCGTTTATTATAAGTCAATCCCATATACTGTCTTGCTGCTTTAAATACTCACTGGTACACCAAATGTATACCAATTCACAGCTAAAAAAAGGGCCCTACGAAATGCACTATTTACTCCAGTTTGAGTGTGTTTGCTGAAAACTACGGAGCCCAGCTGTTTTAAGAAAGGACAGAGCCCTTTTAAAAATAAAACCACATTTTTTTGACCCATGTTCAAAGATTTATGTCCTCCGTAAAAATGAATGGGCTTGTGGCTTGGCACCACAGACAGGGTAGGGAAGGCAGGCAGTACTGAGAGACGAACTAAAGCATTGTTGGCTTTGGTCTTATCATTGAGATTTGTTGACAACTAACCAATCAGAATCTTGGAGGATTTAGACTGAGGTAAATATGTAAAGAAGAACTGTGTCAACATTTTAAATATATTTTTAGTATAAAAAAGCAAATATGTGAAATCACTTCTAAACCTTACAACAGTGACAAAAGTATAGAATAATGCCAGCCTTGATCTTTGAAGGTCTGCGGTTTGTCTGGGAAAGCAATAATTAAAAATAATAATCAAAATATTAGGTTGTAAAACTTGACATCCTAGTATGAAAAAAAAAAAATATATATATATATATATATATATATATATATATATATATATATATATATATATATATATATATATATATATATTTTATTTTAGGTTTGGTATCTCTTTTCCAGTCCTATTCTGTGATGGTACAAATAATCCAAAATCACTCAGGTATTTAGACTGATTTCTGCTACATTAGTCTTGATTATGTTTTAGAAAGTGTTTGTTCTGGAAGAGCAAAAAAGTGGTTAACACTGTGAGAGGGATAATAATAATCATCACTGCAGGGATGTAAATGAAGACACCATGCTATTCCCTGCTACACATTGTTGTTCTGGCTGCTTAACCAACTCAGCCTCCTCCTGACTGTTCTGGTTTCTTCTTGCCATACCTCTCTATGGCTCTGTCATAAATTTCATGCATCCCATTTCTGTGACATGATTCTGTTGGGTATTGTACCGTATAGCTGTGGGAGGCTCCTCATGCTCCCAGCAGAATCTTTTTCTTCTGCTAGATTTCATTGTGGATCAAATACATATTTCACTATAATAAAATGTAGAAAGAAAATGGTAAAACAAGTTTACATAAGGTTAATTCTGCGGCTCAATTTTATAAATAACATTTACCTCTTAGCTCTAGATGTAATATTATGAGATGATTTGAAGAAGAAACAGACATCAGGTATCTTTTGACAAACGTCAGATTCTAACCTTGAAAGTCACAGTTACATGTCAGGTTTCTTAGACAAGTGAGACACGAACTGCTTGCATTTCAAAATTACTAAAAAAAGGTATCCTGTCGGTCTAGCAGGGCCGTAGACTCTTGACATTACTAATCAGAGTACATGGTCATAGTAAAAAGAATAGAATAAGAAGTGCTTTTAAAGGCATTCTGAGGTCAGAGTGCAGGTTGGCAGTCATATGAGCATCATGCCTTTTCCATGTATTTAGAATTAATGTGTTAGAGGCAAGCACACACTGGGACGCAATCTGTCGTATATACTTTGCTAATTAGAGTGGCAGCGGGAGAGACAATTAGCTAGAGAAAGCTATACATCCACATGGGCTTAAAGGCATCTTTTGTCATGAGCATGTGGCATGGGTTTTAGTTGCGCTAATGACAACGAAGCAAGACATGTTAAGAAAGTTATTGTGTAGTATCTGGTTGTCCATTTTTCTATTATAGGAACAGCAAACAATATATGGGTTAAGATTGTTGGAACAATCTTTTATGCAAGTTTTCTAGTAATGAAGTTAAAGCTGAGCTAGCATTTTGCTCTGGTATAAATAGACGTTATGGATGTTGAGGGCTAAAATCTGAACTCACTACATTCCTTCTCTTGGGCACCACAGCTAAATATATGGCTGCCATCTAAATGTGTCCTATTACTGTCTTCCAATCTCTAATTCTGCTCGGCTAAATCAGTCCTCTCTCTTTTAGTAGTGGGGAGTCTTACTCATTACCATTTCAAAACCTCTAGATTGGCTTCCATGTTCCCTCATTATATCTGATGGGAAGTCTGGCCAGTTTGGGTAAAGGGAAGCAGGCATTCAAAGCCTATACAGAGCTCAAGTGAAATTACACAGCGCCGTTCAAAACCACCCATAAAGCAACAACAGTGGCGTTGGTGGTCAATGTGGTGACACACACCAAGTTTACGGATACTTGTGTGGATGTCTGTCTGTTTTTTGTGTGTATAGTTCATGTTACATACATGTAGTGGATGCAAAACAAGCTGTCTTACTGCAAAAATAATTACAACTGTGCTCTCTAGTAACAGTCAGCCACACTGGGAATGAATTATGTATTACTAACAGCGCTGACTCACAGTGCAAACGTCTGCTGCTTTACCTGTTGTGCTTTCCATACTTCAGTATAACCAAATGAGCTCTCTTGTGTGTGGGTGTGGGGGTCCTGCTCTTCTTGTGAATTGCTATCCAAAGCATATGGTGTCTGTGACCTGCAGGTGTTGAGTTGCAGGTGTGCTGCAAGTCCAACAGGAGGGGAATAGCACCACTGTCAAACATACATTCACTCCGGTGATGCATAATTACAGTTGGTTCAACTGCAGTCTTTTTTGATGAAGCTGTTATTTTTATTATTGTTTACAAAAGTGAATTGTTATTGGCTTTTTCTTAGCAACCTGACTTAAAAACAAAACAAAAAAATGAGTGATAATAACAATATGGTTTTCTTGCACTTGCAATGTAGGTAAAATAAGTGACAAATCTCATCCTACTCACACAGTAATCCTTTAAAGAGGGGTTTGCTGCCTCTCACTGCCAAACACTTTGATACATCCTTTTTGAAAATAACTGAAAAAGGGCTAGAATATAGTAATTTTAAGGGGATTCAGGAAGAGAGGGGGAGAGAGAGAGAGAGAGAGAGAGAGAGAGAGAGAGAGAGAGAGAGAGAGAGAGAGAGAGAGAGAGAGAGAGATATTTGCAGTTATTCAACATCCGTTTTCAACATGAATTTGTTTTTTAAATGCATGGTCTATTTTAGAGGAAATTAAACTTTCATTGCTCAGTGCAACTACTGATGGCAGACTTTGAAATCTTTAAGTTTCTCCATGTTGATAGTGAAGATGAGTAAACCGTTCTGAACTGTGTTGTACTAATACTCATAATCACACATCAGTGGTGCTTTAGAATTAACTGTCACATTCTAACTTACTCATGAAGCAGAAAAATGGCCCCTGTGGATGTGACAATATTTCCCTCTGAAATGAAGTGGAGTAAATGTTTAAAGTAGCTTGAAGTGGAAATCCTCAAGTAAAGTGCAAGTACCTTTAAATTTGCACTTATGAACAGTACTTGTGTAAGTGTACGTAGCTGTTTTCCACCATTGAGCATAGCTGTAGGGGATCTTAGTTACGTCTTATTGATGACTCAATCACTCAGTGATAACGCCACGCAGTACATGAATATGCATACTGCAAGAGAAGACTCAGAAACATAACAGGTTGCAAGGTTTGAATCTGAAAGCTATGTGTTTGTTTGTTTTCTGTGTACTGTCTCACGATGAAACAACATTTTGTAAATTGATTGTAGGACTGGCTGAAAAATGTTTTTGTTTGTATCTAAAAGTAGAAACGCTTAGTTTGGGGTGTGAATGCAATTGTTTCATTGCATGTAGGCCTACTGTATGTATGTATATGTACAGTATGTAGGTGTAGAGTTACAGACATGCTAAATCCTTCCATCCGGTGTGGATGACAGCAGAAGGTGGAAGCTCTCACAGCGGACCAGCCATCATACACAGTCCTGTCCATCAAATACTTGGTCGCTATGGAAACAACCTAGTTCCAAGCTAGCGCAAGGCGGGTGCAGCGATATAATGGAGGACCAGACAGAGCCGTGCCTGCCTGGGGATGTGTTGCTTTTAAAGGGACCACTCTCATCCTCGTCTTTTCCAGTTAGACAAAATGAGACTGGGTGAGAGACAGAGTGATACAGCATCTGGCTACAGTACCCAAAATATACACAACTAGAAAGCAAGCTGATTTCTGCGCAATTACAAAAAACAGCACCTTTATATTATAAGTGGTTGTTATTCAAATTAATTTTAATACTTAGGCCCAAGCCACATGACAACTCTTCCACCGTTTCTCGGGAAACAATGTCGTAGGTTTAGAGAGGTTTATACAAGAGTTTCAAAGAGCTCGAAAAGGCTTAGCTTATCAACAACAAGTAATCATTAAAGGTATTACACCCAGCTTACATCAGTCAGATAACAGGCAGATTACAAGCTGAACCAGAAAATAAAAGAGAGAGATGGGGAACGGGAGATGTAACATCAAAATAGACAGACTTGGTAAACCTGTGATGGGATGACAGTAGAGTTTCTAAGGAATTGCAGAATTGTGACATCAAACTGAAATCTTATCAGTATGGTGATGATTGGGACCTTACACTGTCAGACATATAGAAAGGAAACTAATTGCTGTGTCGAAAAGTGTGAAGCCTGTGAAGGAAATACTGTGAAGAGAAAATAAATGAGAAAACAAGCCTGAAGCCTGGTAGAGAGAGAGAGAGAGAGAGAGAGAGAGAGAGAGAGAGAGAGAGAGAGAGAGAGAGAGAGAGAGAGACCATTGGCGTATGTTATGAGCATGTTGAACAATGTCTGACCATATAATGTTACCCACTAAGCATTAGCATTAGCTACTTGTCAACCAGCACATTGTTGACAATATCAATAAATAAGGTCTCTGCTGTATTACTGTGTTGTAAGTAGCATGTAATCAATGAAAAAATGATGCCATGTGGCAGAAAAAGCAGTATTACAGTTACTGAGTAGTACTCTTTCTGTGACATTGTATGATTCAGAATTACTCTCAAAACATATCATCTGGGTGCCTGTGTTTTGACAAAAGTTAGAGGAACCAGAGGGGTCAAAGCTTTTATGATGCCATTGACAGGCAACTAAACGAAACCCTTCTCTGGGTTTTAAAATTGTTGGAAACGTTTGGGATAATGTAAGTACACAACTCAACAAAATATATAGCATAGGTATAGTCCTTTGTAATTTAATTGTTTAAGTCATTTCTTCATAATTTATGAAGCATAACCTAAACATTGGTGTCATTAATGGTGTCATAAATATAACTGGTTAAAGGTACACTGTGTAGGAATTTCTCCCATCTAGCGGTGAAATTGTATTTTGCATTCAAACGAATAGTGCTCTTTAGCGCCTCTCTTTTTCAAATGTGTGTTGAAACTACGGTAGCCGTTATGTACCAAGAAGCTATGACAACATGTCTTCCAATTTTAGCTTTTTTGGCGACGAGGATTCCTTCTCCTGTGGCCGGCATAAGTATGATCCTCCATTATGAACTAAAGTGCAGTGCAGGCTTGCAAATTAGCTGGGGCTGTGACAAGCGCCTCTCACTGATCTCCTTCTCCGTTTCAGCTGGTTTCAGTCATGTGATGCTGGCTCTGAATGAAAAAGCGTTGTGGATTAGCTAGACAGGTAGGCTAGTGCTTTATGTCCCTCTCAGCGATTATAGTTTTTCAAAATGGCGGAACGACATGGAAGCCTCCTTGGACTTGCCTGTCCAATGTAAATACAGATAAGAAATTCTTCGTTTACGAGAAAAAGTCAGATCATTGGCAGAGGTAAATTTACACCGATGAGGACATATTTATGAATGAAGACATTGATTTTATCTAATAAAATACTTAAAACACTAGTGTACCTTTAACAGTGAGGTGCAAATTCAAAATATACATATGAAAAAAAATAACAGGTTCGTAAAATAAACAGGTTGATGGTAGGATAAACAGTGTATTTCCCATTTAGCATTAATAAAAAGTATGCACTGTTCATAATGGGCAATAGTAAACAGTAAAAATGTCCATCAGTTAATATTCCTGTGTTGTGGCGTCAATAATCCAGAAGATGGAAAAGTCACAGGGTGGAGAGAAGCAGGAGAAAAACAAGGTCAAAGGTTAAAAAGGTTTATTTGAGAAACGTGAATCTGCATTTAAATCCAAATTACTTTAAAGCAATTGTATTGCCCCTTATGAGGTCAAAGGGAGGTTTCACACCTGCCTTATTTAGTTTGGTTGAATTGCGCTAGTTTGTTTTCCCCCTTGGAAAACTCGTTTGGGCAGGTGAGAACGCTGCAAACACACTCAGCGGACCAACCAAGTGTACCGAGACCTGCTTGATGAGATGGTCTCGGTACGGTTTTAATCGAACTCTGGAGCAGTTCGTTTGTGGTGAGAACGTGATCCGTTGGAGTTGGAGACAGACACCTACACAGCAGAGCAACGTCTCGGTGACAATGTCTGGTTATTTATTTAATGACATGAGCTGGTTTGACCATGGAGATGCAAGAAATATGCACTAGTCCAGAACACAGGACCTTCTTCCTGAACTTTCTTGCTTCCGCCCCAGAGACATCTGACCAATAGGCGCAGTGAATGTTCTTGCATGATTTGTAATGACGTGTTAGGTACGCTTGGATTTTTACAGGTGTGGAACGAAACCGAACCTAGGGGAAACCGCTACGAGTTTACAAACTCATCAACTGATTCGGACCAAAGCAAACGAACTACAGTATAGGTGTGAAAACGCCCAAAGTGTGGCTAGCACATTACAACCAGGTAGGCTGTAAAAAGCTGCACCAGTAATAAATATAGATTTGATATAGGATCATAAATGCTTGTTTCAGGTGCGTGTTGACTGGAGGGGATTGGTTTATAAAACATGGCTGATCCAACAGCTTTTCCCTACATTTTCTTTTCTTGGGACGTTGAGTTCATCCAGCAATGTTGAGCACTGGAGGAAATGTGGAAAAGAGCAGGTGCCGTTACATCACATCCATCATCCACTGGTCTTCCTAATGCACATGCAATATTTAGGTGGAACAAAGAAATGTGGGAACAAAGGTAAGTGAAAGGATAGACAGCCACTGGTCTACCTTACTTTCAGAATCTAAGAAAGCCTTTTTTCTGTTTTATTCCTGCCTATTTGATGAGTTGCAGGGACATTATCTCAGTAATGAGTTTCAGTGGAGATATTTCTCATCGTCTTGAGCGTGTTTGATCACGGTGTGGTGCATCGTTCGAGGAAGTCCTGTGGTTCTGTTACTCTTCACAATATAAGGTATTAAGGGAGCAGTGTGGACACATATAATAAAACAGCAGATGAAGTGTTTTGAGATTTATATACTCGTCCATAGTAAATCATAATCTTTTGTTTGGACTAGTTTTTGATTAGATTAGTGTGGTATCTGTCATCTTGTGGTTGTCTTGGGCTCCTCATGGAGCCTTCAGCCCAAGGCTTTAACATTGGAGAGGTGTAAGTGGTTCCTGTGGACTCACTTGACTGTTGTCTCCTTCTGTTATATAATAATTTGATTCAAGTCCTCCTATAGTCCAGCTTTCTCTTTCTCTTGTGTGTCTTTGTGTTTGTTAGTTTTGTGTTCTTTTATAATAAATCACTCATCCTGAAAAGAAATGCTCTGACTCACAATAATGTTAATAAGAGTAAAGGGATCTGAAATTCTCTGGAGGGAAATTTCCCTTCCATTATAGCAGTGTTTAGTGGCTGGTGAAGTAGAATTTAAACAGGTGTCATAGGTGTAGCAGATAAAACCATCAAACCATTTAATGATGATAAACATCACATTACTTATTGTACTGTAAGGCCAACAAGAGGGGCCTTCACTTTATAATGTAAGTTCTTAGGAGAACTTCATTGGAAAAATAATTCTGTATTTAAAGGACAATTCCAGCGCAAAATGAACCTAGGGGTTAATAACATATGTGTACCGAGTCAAACCTTCTCTGGGACATGTTTTCATGCTAATCGAATGGGTCTCTAGCTTTAAACAAGCTACCGCAAAACCGGTGGTTACCTGCTAACGCTAGCTTTCGGGGCACATTTAAACGGTAACATAATGAGGGTCCCTACATGCAAACCAAAGCATTGAGAACTGTGTAAGTGTAAAGACAGTTTATTAAAAAGATAGATTATAAAGACTGTAGCATTCGTGTTTACATTTGGGCGCCATCTTGAAAAACAGTCATGAACAGTCGAATCATGAACGCTGTGTTTGAGCTATGTTACTGGTTACTGGTTGCACGGTGTTCGTGATTCGACTGCTCATGACTGTTTTCCAAGATGGTGCCCAAATGTGAGGGACCCTCATTATGTTACCGTTGAAGTGTGGTGTTATTTTGAGTCTTGTTAGTGGTATAAAATAATGATTTACCAAGTGCCCCGAAAGCTAGCGTTAGCAGGTAACCACCGGTTTTGCAGTAGCTTGTATAAAGCTAGAGACCCATTCGATTAGCATGAAAACAGATCCCAGAGAACGTTGACTCGGTACACATATGTTATTAACCCTTAGGTTCATTTTGTGCCGGAATTGTCCTCTAAGTTATGTTTTCATAAAACTGCTCTTTAAATCATGCCAACCTTTTAGTCTAAACTTCTTCCTCTTCCTCTTGCTATTTGCTACTGTTTGCATTTGTATCCACGCTAGGGCCAGTGGAGAGGCCAGTGTTGGTTGGTCAGTCAGTTCACCACTTTGGCTTAGACTGAAATAACTTGACAAATGTTGGATGGATTGCTATTAATGAATTTGATACAGATGTGTGAATGCCTCCAGGACCCTGAGGCAGGCAGGAAAGATTGTGGCCAACTATTTAATGCCCTGGCTTCACAACTCTGTTTCTAAATGTAGCATTTAGAGCAGATCAGCATATTTGATGAAGTTGATGTACTTGCATTTCCGGTTATCCACATGATTGAATGCACTTATTATAAGTCTGTTTGGATAAAAGCATCTGCTAAATAAATGTAATGTAATATCTAGTTGATTATGCATGAGTATTCTGTTATGTTGATCTTCCTGTGTCATGTATGTTTTAGTCTTTCTACTCAAGCTTCAGCTGTACTTTAGTGACAATTTGCAAATGTTAGCATGTTAACATGCTAAACTATGACAGCGAACATGTTCAACATACCTGCTGAACATCAATATGTTAGCATTGTCATTGTGACAGTACATTTAGCTCAGAGCACCACTGTGTCAAGTGCAGCCCCACAAAGCAACTAGCATGGCAATAGACTTGATATGGTTCTGCTGACTCTCACCACAAATAAACAATAATACAACTTGTAAACAAGTATACCCTTAAAGTGATTACACTTAAATATTATTATAAAATAACTTATCCCAAATGTTTCCAACAATGTTCAAACACAGACAAATCTGTAATTTTAATCAATGACGTGTTATTTGATCGCCTGTCAATGGCATCATATCTTTTAACCCCTGTCAATACCCGATGTGAGTCAAGTGCAGATGTGAGTTGCTAGTATGAGCAAATAAGGGACATGTGATACAGCAGGTGAAACACATCAGGACGGGGCAAAATAATCAGACAAGCGGGAAAACACAGGAAGTAAAACTAGACAGGACAAGACATAAAACCAGACTATCAAAATAAAACAGGAAACAGAAATATACACAATCCACAGAATACACAATCACAATAAGACAAAACATAGGACCAAAATACCAGACCGAAATAGAACAAAGTACAAAGTACAAAGCCAAATACCAAAACCATAACAGTGTTATGCCGTAAACAGTCGGCTGCAGTTTCAAGCTTTTTGGTCTAAACGACATACCCAAATTAAAAGTGGTGCAGCTCCCATATACTTTGACACTCTGGGGTGTGTCTACATATATGTCTTTGCGTTTTTCTGATTTCCATTTGAAAAGTGCAAAGAAAAAAGCCAATAAAGTACAAAATAAAACACTTCTCAAATACACAAACACACCCACATCAATCATACACATACTTGAAATAACTATATACATATATATATATATATATATATATATATATATATATATATATATATATATATATATATATATATATATATATATATATATAGAAATAAGTAATTATACATTGCACAGGGTGCCATATGCTTACAGGAGGCCCTGTTTTTGCTTTGACACAGCTCCAGCCATTACAGGGTTAAAATTTCAGTAGCACATTTTGTGTCTATCGACTCCTCTGCTCATTGGCTACAAATGTAGACGGGTCTTATAGCATTTAAATCTAACTGGTCCGAGCAAATGTCGATCGTTTCCACGTGGGCTCACATCGCATCAGAGGACTCGTCAGCTATCCATTGGTGTATCACAGGCAAACCTGCACCGATTGGCTTATACCAGGTATCCATTTGAAACGTTAGAAGTCAGAGAACACAGTCAAGTTGCTAGAAGTGCGGAAATGAAATACAGTGTAGCGATTTTCTGTTGTTATTTGGTCAGAAACGTCAAGATTGTGAGGCAAACAGTTCGTTTTGGATATAATGGCTTGGATATTCCATTTCCTTGGACTCTTGGGGATTTAAGAAAAAAAAGTTTTGGGCAAAAAATCCCCGCAGTGGCTAAAGGGACAAGGAAAAAGGTATGGATGCACTACACACCAGCTGCGCTGTTTACGCTGTTTTTTTTTTTTCTTTAACTTTGTAGCAGTTTTATAACTGCCATAAATCATCTTATACTTTGTGTGTGGGCTTAATTAAATCATGAGAGACTAAGCTTTCAATTGGTGTGTCGCATGGCTGTATATTTTGAAGATTTAATGCTGTAAAGTTATAAAAACGTTTATGAATTGAGGTTACAGCGACGCCACAGCCACAAACTGTACCGTAAACGGTACAGTGACTCTTAAGAGGTTAAATCTGAGCATGCGCAATTCACATCTGCACTCGACTCGCATCGGGTAGACAACCCCTCTAGCTAGTTGCCTTAACTTTTGTCAAAACACCTGTAGAGTAACTGGAAATCATACAATGTCACATAATTATACTCAGTTACAGTAATACATAATTTTTCTGCCACACAGCATCATGTTTTCATTAATTACATGCCACTTTGTAATACAGTAGAGACCTAATATTAGGCCTGCTGCTCCTAGGTAGCTTCTCTGTCTCTCCTCACCCCCTCCCCTCTGTCTGTCTCTAATTACAGGAGTGGAGTCTTGTGTGCGGGAGTCAGGGTTCCAGCTGCAGCCCACAATCAACCTTTGCTTCATATACCCGGTCATTCCTCCACTCTGCGTCAGATCATAGTCAAGGCGACCACAGTTAATCTTGCTCATGACCAAACTTGCTATCTGTTTGCTACTTGTGTATTTGCCTGTCCTGATCCGTTTTTCCTTGTGCTTCAGTTATTATTGGAACCTGACTCCTGCTACCACTCCACTCCTGCCATCCACCAGACCAGACAACCACAACTTGACCTCACCACTAGCTGTTCACTGGATAGCTCTGACGATACCACTCCTGCTCGGAACCCCTCAGACCTGTTTGCCTCTCTGGAAACCTGGACTTGCTTTCCCCCCTCTCTGGAAACCCGGACTGTATTTAAGTAGCCTACTTCAAATAAACCTGTTAACTTTCACTCTGGCTCTGCGTTGTTGTCTGAATTTGGGTTCAGCTCTTGTTTCCAACGTAACACCTAATTCATTGATATATTTCAATATAGATCCAGCTACAATATGCTACGTTGACTAGTGTCTCATGCTAATGCTTGGTGGTTAAGCCGTACTATGTTCAACACTCTCATAAAGTTATTTTTAGTATGATTGTTTTGACCACGGTCAACAGCGCTGGGCTAACCCACGGTTAAATTTGCCACGTAATATCAGTATGGGTAGTCTATTAATCTAATGTTAAGTTAGCCAGCTAGCTCACTCTGGTCTGTCAGCCTGACTCCCCGGCGCTAAGAGACTTCAGTCGGAATGAGAGCGGACAACAGCCATGGGGACACATCCATAGTTGCCTCCCAGCCAGAAATGTCAACAACCCAAACCCCTGTGCCGGGCACTAACGGCAATAACAGAAAGTTTAATTATCCATATCAGACCCCAGGCGCCCGCGTCTGGCCGAAATCGAGCCGCAACAGCAGCACTCCAGACGTCTCCGGTCTGCACTGGAGATGATGCCCGCCAACCCCACAAAGTAAGAAAATTACAACCACATTCTACACAAATGCAGAATTACATTTATATTTAGGGGCTCAGTTACCCACTGGTAAAGCGTAGATCAGGCCCAAAAAATCAAGCTTGACCCTACCCGAGCCCGTGGCCCGACACATTAACTAATTATGAACCCGAGCCCGATTTAAACCCAACAATTTTTTAATACGTGGGCTGTTATAACTGACGTTCTCAACTACAATTCTAAGTTGTTTGAACTACAGAAATCTGTTTTCTTAATGAATTCAAATTATCTTAATGAATAATGCAACAAGGACGGAGCATGTAAACTGTGTTTGTTTATTCAGAATGGAATGCATCGCAAATGGATCCGAATGAAGAAACGTAAAATAAAACCTCGACCATAGCTCCCTCAGTCGAATAGCTAGTGTGGGTAACAGATCGAGGCAGCAACATAATCAAAGCCCTGGAACCATATAGGATCACCATCTTGTCTCGATCACCTAATTAATACTGTCCTTCGCCACGGTCTGCATGCTGACGCACTGGCCGACAACGCTCCGGATATTGGAGAGACCATATCTGCTGCTAAAGGACTTGTGAGATATCTGAAACAATCTGGCCTGGTTGCGCAATTATCGAAGACAGTGCTACATATGGGGGAGACACGATTTAGCACAGTTTACCTCACACTCAAGTCAGTGCAGGACATATACCCAGAGCTACGGGAGAAGCTGGAGAGGTATAGCTTTCTCCCCACCCAATTAGGCTAATAAAGTAGGCTAATGATTACAAAAACACCAATGCTTGATCAAGGGCCCAGCCCGGTCCGGCCCGAGGATAGTGGCGGAAAATATTGGGCTCGGGCTCAGGCTCGGGCAGAGAATCTAAGCTCTACCCACTGGCTGTAATTTCACTAGATCATTTGCCGTTTACTTTACTTATCTCTCCATAGTGAGGATTTAATATTTAATAAAATGCTCTCAGAAGTCCTAGCCTTCAAACTGTCAACCAAACACTTCTGCCAGCATTTTGTTGACGTGAACGAACCCATTAAGTCAGCGAGGCTTTCATGATGTGTTGACTCACATAATTTCAAATCAGTCGAGATATAGTGATCAGGAGAAACAGATGGCATGAAATGACTGGGATATTTAAGGCTCGAAACACCCAAGCGCATCAGTGTATTGCCATGGAAACCGTCACACCAGATGTTCAGATGATATGATGTTGTGGCAGAGAGCTTTGACTAGTCTGATTCATCTCAATCACACTGTTGTGTGTCTCAATGATGATTACGCAGGTAGTGATGATGAGGGTAGTGCTGGTGGTGGTGTTATGACTTAAAAGCACAGACAAAAAGCCTACACAGAAAACAGCAGAACAGATGTCAGTGGAAATGAATGAAGACCTTTATTCATTCATAAAAGGAAGATTTCAACTATGTAACAATATAAACTGAGAGAACTACTGTATATATTTCATGGTGTCACATGAAGTGTGTCTAAGGGAAAAGCTAAAAAGAAAACCTAGCAGTTAATTGTTTGAGTAAACCCTTCCTCTAACAGCAGTTGTAAATCATAGCCAAACAACTGGAACTAGGCATGGCAAGCCTGTCAAACTTTGAATGAATTCAAATTTCTCTAAGCATGTTTCTGTCTGGTCTGACGTAAACTGCAAACATTAGCATGACCGGCTCACTAGCTTAATCAGTTGTAACCTAGTGTACTTCAAAGACTAAGAAGCATACAATTCGTTTTTTTTATGGTAAACATCCAAACATGGTCTATGTTACAAGGAAATAACGGTCTAATCTTACATACTGTAGTATTATGGATACCTAGCTACTCTGCAATTAAAGAACTCTTTCTTTCTGCCCCGTTATTTCAATTTCTTAAATAATTAACTGCAACTGGTGAGGATGCTAACTTTTGTCTTTGAGTGTAGCCTTTTTCTGTCAGCATGATATATGTATGTAGCAATCAAGTGCATTTTTAAGACCTGTTTACAGGTTTTAAAACGAGTAAGCTGAAGATGGAGTTCAACCATCTCACAGAGCGAACTTTAGCTAGCTAGCTAGCTAAACTCACATGCAATGCTGTAACTTGTCAGGCAGATAGTCACTAGAGAGCCGGCTTAGGGAAGGGTTAATTGGTCCCTTTGATTACTGTCATTAGTCATTTTCAAGGTAAACAGCTTTGCAGCTGGGATAAAAAGAACCAGATGCACTTTCATGCACACATAGTCCTACTACATACACGTAAACTATTATTTTGCCATAACACACACTTTCACACACCTAGTTACACACCTCTTTCCTCATTGTAAAATTCTTTTTCTTGGTTGTACACTACAAAGGCAACTGTATAATGAAGTGTGGTTGACTGACACGCACCTGGAGAAAGACGATAAGCACCTGAGTCAGGTGTTCAACAAAGACCTGCTGACCTGCTGGGGGGTGGTGGGGATGATTCTAGGAGACATTTCATTACACAGGTCTTAACATATTGCTCTGGGCCAGAAACACAATTCCCACAGCCCACTCATACTCTATTTTTCAGTCACAGTCTGTGAGCACACCAGTAAGTTTGTGTGAGTCATCTCCCTCCAAATGCCCCGTTATTGAGCTTCACTTTGAAGAGAACAGCATGTGTGCAATGGAGCCAATGCATCTGGTTACATTATTTTGAGGCAACAGTTTGAGTTTTCATGCTAACTCCCTCCTCTATATGCATGTGTATCTGAATATTTGTGTGTGTGTGTGTGTGTGTGTGTGTGTGGCACATTTTGCAAGTTTTCTACCACTATAAGTGTTCCACCTCTGTTCTCTAAAAGGCCATCTGAACATCCTTCAGAGTATCAATGGTTAAAGAGAATGTTTCTACTGTAAACACCATGTTTTTTTTCCTTTTCAGTTGGTGTTATGGTTTAAGGATGGCTTTGTGTTGTGATGTATTATTCATTCCATTTGGCTGTGCAGCAGGAATTGCAGCATGCAGCAGCGCCTGCATCTGATGGAGAACAAATTAATAAATAAATCTAGATGGCGGAGCCATTTTAACGTTGGACATTTACTGATAAGGTAATTAAGAGAGCAGCGCATAGACGCACAACCAGCCATACACTGGTTGATCCTTGCAGAGCACAATAACACAAACGGCAAACTACTTTCTCTATTTAACACACACAAAGGGACTAACAGAAAAAACAAAAAAGTGTAGCCCCACATCAAAATTCTAAATAAACAATGGGGACCCTAATTGTGCATAACTTAAAAATGTTAAATTTAAGCTACTGCCATCTGGTCAGTTGGCTGAAAACATTGCAGCAAAGCTTTTAACAAGACCAAAGGGACCATATTACCAAACGTCTTGCCTCCCATCTTTGGCTTCCTGTCAGAGTTGACAGTAAGATCTTGATATTTGTTTATAAAGGACCATATAGTTTCAAAAACAGCATTCTGTCCTTATATCACCCTGCCAGACACCTGACGTCCTCTGAGACTCTGTTACATGTGTGGTGACAAAGGTTTCAGTTTCATCAGTAACTGCACCAAAATTCTCATTATGAAAATGTTGGTGGGTCACTTTCTCGTAGACTTCAACAGAAACCGACCTCTTTTTGCAACTGCACGTGTTGCCCTGACAATTCCCCTGCTGGAATTCATATAGAATGCAGGTTTGGGGGGGGGGGGGGGGGTGTTAAATATAATTTTTGTATAACGCTCTTATCAATACATTCTGGTAATAGTGTTGGTTGCTATATTTGAGGCATTACAATTTTACGCTTAGGTAATGTATTTTGTTCTCTCACATACCTGCGTGTATGTAGTTGAGTTGAGTTCACTTGTATACAATGATGAGGACGGATGAATAGAGCCGTGCACATGTATGGAAAAATAAATAACTATATGGAATAAACGCTCCGCTTATACTTTCACGTCAAGTTAAGCCTGCGCAAGTTAGCTTACTTAACAGGTTATGGGCCCAGAGTTGAAGATAAGCGAGCGTGAAGTTCGATGCGACGTATTACGCGGTAGCTAGTTAGCAGAAGAAGCTAAGCTAGGAAATCGGCGGGATGACAAGATGGCCCACCGAGCAACAGGAGTTCCAGCACCACAGCTTTTATTCGACGGGTCAGAGGAGAAATATGACCTTTGGGAAACGCGGTTCCTAGGCTGCCTACACATTCTGAAGTTAAAAGACACTATTTTAAAAGAGCCCACTGATGCAAACGAGGTCAGCTAGCTGAAGACAGACGGAAAAATGCTGACTGCTATGCCGAGCTGGTAAGGCTGATAGACGATAAGAGCCTATCGCTAATTAGACATGAAGCCGCTGATGATGGCAGGAAAGCCCTGAGTATACTTAAAGAACATTATTCGGGAAAAAGCAAGCCGCGGATTATAAATATGTACACTTCATTGACAAAGTTACGCATGGCAGACAACGAGACGGTTACGGACTACTTAATAAGGGCAGAAAACATCATTACAGCATTAAGAGATGCAGGAGAGACCATGAGTGTGGGCTAATCGTAGCCATGATGCTAGGCGGACTGCCAGACTCACTCAAACCGCTAGCCGCCCATGTAACGCAAAATGAAGATAGCGTTACGTTTGCGGACTTCAAAAGAAGACTACGGGTCTATGAAGAATCAGAGAAAATGAAAATGACAGAACTGACTGCAGATAATGTGATAAAAACGCATACAAGACAGGGCGGAGGCCACAGCAAGCCACACAGTAACAGAAAAGAAGAAGATGCCAACATTACTTGCTACAAGTGTGGAATAAAGGGACACAGGGCGAGAAAGTGTTTCAGAAAAGTGTGGTGTAATTACTGCAAGAACAACACGCATGCAGAATCACTATGTAAGAAAAAGGGGGGACGTCAGAAAAGTTACCGAGGAACAAGATGGCGACCAAGACCACCTCTTCAAGGCCAAGTATGTCAAAAGTGAAAGACCACCAGATAACGTGAAAATGAAAGACATCATGGTGGACGCAGGGGCAACCTCGCACATTGTGAATGACATCAACAAGTTTGAGAACTTCGACAGCTCGTTCCAGCCAGAGACCCACTCAGTGGAATTAGCTGATGGAAGCAAGTGCAGTGGAATGGCGCAACAGAGAGGAACGGCAGTGATACATCTTGTAGACAACGCTGGACGACAACACACAGCGCAGCTACGAGATAGACTCTACATGCCATCTTACCCACACAACATCTTTTCAGTGGCAAGAGCAACAAATGTAGGAGCGACAATCACCTTCAGAAAGGGGGACAGTCACATGGTCACCAAAGACACCTAAAACAACCAAAGAAAGGGAAACACAAACACCTGAGTCACACATAGAGTACGGGGATGTACATCCTAGGGTTGACAACAGTGAAGAGAATGTTGTTGATGAAAATGTACCAGATCAGGGTGTTCAAAGTGGTGTTACTGAGACTTTTCCTGAAAAGTCAGAGTACACACAGCCAGATGAAGTCACAGAGACTGTGATCAGAAGAAATCCACCAAGAACTAAAAAGAGACCAGCTCATCTAAAGTATTTTGAGACAGAGGATACGGAGGACAAACTGCACACATGCATGGACTCTTGTTACAGAGCAGTGTGTGATATTCCTCACACTTACCAGGATGCCATTGCATCAACCAAAGCAACGCAGTGGAGGAATGCCATGAAAGAGGAGATGCAATCTCTGGAGGAGAATGAGACCTTCACCCTTACTCAGTTGCCACCAGGCAAACAGACAGTGGGGGGCAGATGGGTTTATGCACTTAAGACAGAAATGGATGGATCTGACAAATACAAGGCGAGATTCGTAGCAAAAGGCTACAGTCAGAAACCAGGCACTGATTATGAGGAAACTTTCTCACCCACAGCCGATATGACAAGTGTCAGAGTAGTCATACAAAAGGCAGTGCAGGATAACCTAGTCTTACACCAGGTGGACGTTAAAACTGCTTATTTGCATGCTCCAATAGACTGTGAGATTTACATGGAGAAACCTGAGGGTTATGAGAAAAAGTCACACACAGGTGAAAAACTAGTGTGCAAGTTACACAAATCTCTCTATGGTCTAAAACAATCAGGGAGAAATTGGAATGCTATGTTGCATACATGCTTAATTGAGAATGATTTTGTACAGAACCCAGCTGATACCTGTGTGTATACAAGAGAAAAGCACAACGAGAAAGTAATCCTAATAATATGGGTTGATGATCTGATCATAGCAGCTAATAATGAGAGGGTTTTGAAAAATGTGAAGAGGATGCTTACTGAAAGGTTCAAAATGAAAGACATAGGAAAGCTGAGACATTTCTTGGGGATAGATTTTGAACAAGCAGATGATGTAGTCAAAATGTCTCAGGAGAGATATGTGAGAAAAATTCTAGATCGATTTGGAATGCAGGATTGCAGGTCTAGAGAAACTCCATATGAACCAAAACTTGAATACACAGAAGATGCTGAAAAAAATGAATGAGCCAAGAAAGTACAGGGAGGCAGTAGGGAGTTTAATTTACTTGTCCACATGTACCCGACCAGACATAAGTTTTGTGGTCAGTAAACTCTCCCAGCACTTTACTGAACCAACAGTAGAACACTGGAACACAGTAAAACCATAGACTGTATATAAGAATGGACCAACAGATCCCGTTGCTCTGGACGGAGACCAGTGAAGGCCCTAAGAAGCAGTTTTCCGGTGAGTGCTGAGCGTTACCAACTGAGAGAGACGACGTAAATGTAACATGAGCAAAGTGTCTGAAAGTTGTAAGTCTTCTGGTAGCTGTGCCAAGAGGAATCTCAATCATTTCCAATCTTGCAGAGACGGAGAGAGTAGGTATATGTAAGGAGATAACATAGGCACAGGCTAATTATTGCTAACAAAAATGCTAGTTAACATTAGTAATTAAACTTAAACAGCTAATGTAAGTCGAAACTGCCGCCGAGCTTCTCCTGTACTATACGGTAATTCCTCTACTATGCGACAGTAAGTCGCGTGGTTATGACACAATTGTTAGCCTATTTTTACAAAACGTCTGCTACGGAGCCATAACGTGAGGTACAAGGTAATGGAGCCTTTTATACATTGTCGTGTTTCTTTAGAAATAAACAATGGACAAATAGAGTCTTTAAACGCTTCAGATGTAAAGTTATTCGCTGTCAAAGTGACGTCAAAATGAATGGCAGTCAATGGAATGCTAACGTCGGGTGATCGCTTTGTAGCATCAAAATGGCGCCATAGGAGATTCGCGGTCCGAGGGGAAGCTTACCCACTTGAGTAAAACATGTGTTCAGGTACCTCAAAGGTACAACAGAACAGGGGTTGTACTTCAGGAGAAATGACAGAAAAACTAGGTCTAAGGGTCTACAGCGATGCTGACTGGGCATCAGATGGAGCAGATAGAAGAAGTACATCAGGGTATTGTGTCAGTCTAAGTGAAGGAAGCTCTTTGATATCCTGGAAAACAAGAAAACAACCGACAGTAGCACTGTCAACTTGTGAGGCTGAGTACATGTCCTTAGCATCAGCCATAAAGGAATGCATTTACTTAGAACAACTGCTCAGGGGTATAGACACCAATATATATATATATATATATATATATATATATATATATATATATATATATATATATATACCAATATGCACAAACAAAGGTGTATGAAGACAACCAAAGTGCCATAGCACTAGCCAAAAACCCAGTTCACAGACAGCAATGCAAGCACATCGATATTAAGTATCACTTTATTAGGGAAAATGTGAACAATGAAAAGTTTATTTTGGAATATTGTCCTACTGAGCAAATGGTTGCTGATGTTCTGACAAAACCAGCTACTAAGCTAAAGTTAAAAAGATTTGCACAAGACATCTTTGGCACTTAGGGATGCAAAGAGTGTTTATTGTTTTAAGACAGTGAAGGAACCTCATTCTGTTATTTTGTTTTCATGTAATCCAATAAGATAAGAGCGAGTGGGGGTGTTAAATATAATTTTTGTATAACGCTCTTATCAATACATTACGGTAATAGTGTTGGTTGCTATATTTGAGGCATTACGTTTTTTTACGCTTACGTAATGTATTACGTTCTCTCACATACCTGCGTGTTCACTTGTATAAAATGATGAGGACGGATGAATAGAGCCGTGCACATGTATGGAAAAATAAATAACTATATGGATTTTTTGTAGCTGGATATATTATTTGTTCTTTCCAATTATGAATTTGGATAACATTAATGATAACGACCTTTTATTTCTCTGATTTCCTGCTTTGTTTTAATGCTGCCTGGCGCGCTCTATCTTCAGTAATTCTCTACCTCGCTCGTCCACATACCGTTACCGTGCAAGCGGCCGCTCGTAAGCCTCTCTCTAAAACACTGCCATTTCAACCAGTTGACAGTTCGTGAAATAAAAATAAAACAGACTGCAGTGCACGACGACACCAACAGATGAATGGTGAAGAAGACTGATTTCACGTAGTGAGTAATACAGAGTGCACTGTAAAAAAAAAAAAAAAAAAATTCTAATTATTATTTTTCTTATTATTATTTGGGGGGCTTAGGAACATTTTGGGATGGCTTCAGCCCCCCTAAAATAGGCCTAATGACGTCCCTAATCAAGGTTATCTTGACTTCTTTCTTTCCTTAAATTTTGGGAAATTTGCTTATTCGCTTTCTTGCAGAGAGTAATGCTGCATTCCAGGCATCCCGTAACTCGTGTTTTCACAAACTTCTACCCGTGAAAGTGCCCTGGAACTGCAGTCAAACCCGTAACTTACCGTGCGTTCATGGACATCGGAAAAACGTTTTTCCGAGTGAAAACGTCATCATTCACGTCCCTTCCTGTGGGAATCAGAGATGGGAAACTCGGGCCAGATTTTGCTAACCGAGTTTCCCAGTTGGTGACGCGTTGTTGACAACTGACGTTTGATGTAGGCAAATTTGGTTCACTGAACATATTTCAATGACAATAAACTTATTTATTGTGGACAAACGCCTCTGCTGAGAAACATACACAGACATAACATGTTTCAAATTATTCATAAATAAGCCTATGTATAAAAAAAACCCCAAAAAAACACCTTATCCGTGTCCTTTCCCGTTCGTTGTCCTGCAGATAACACCTGGCGATGTGTTGTTTGTATGCTCGCATAAGCACCTGATGCTCTAGGCTACGGCCAACAGTTCTTCTCTCTCTTTCCATTTGTTTTCATTTGTGTGCATCCTTGCCCCTGAAATGCTTGTTACTAACCTAGCTCTGGGGAGTTTACTCCCCGGAGTCCTTATGTTTCTTTTCCTGCCCAGAATATTCCCTTGGATTAGGGTGGCACCATGATCTTGGTTGGAGCTGTTAGTGTGGTCCAACGCTCTGCAAACGCCCTGCAGTGTCCGGCTGCGTCCTGCCAAGTGTCTGCGTCCTGCTACGCCCACCCATGCTGTGCTGTGCCATGCTACATCCTGTAACGCCCATGACATGAACTACTACGACTACCATTTGGAGTCACTGTTCCATTATCTTTGTGACTATTATTGCCACTGTTCAGCACACCCCCAACCGGCACCGTCAGACACCGCCTACCAAGAGCCTGGGTCTGTCCGAGGTTTCTTCCAAAAATGAGTTTTTCCGCGCCACTGTTGCATTAGCCTCTGCTAATGATTGCTCTTGGGGGAATTACTGGAATTGTTGGGTATTTGTAAATTATAGAGTGTGGTCTAGACCTACTCTATCTGTAAAGTGTCTCGAGATAACTCTTGTTATGATATGATACTATAAATAAATTGAAATTTAATTGAACAGTTGGTGGCAGTCATGCAACAAGTTGTTATGCCAAACGCCAATATAACAGAAGAAGAACACATCCCGACCATCCTAACCATGTGAACGCTGGTAGTCGGAAAAACAACGTAATCACGGGGATGAACGCGCCATTACTACTCGTGAACTCGTACCAGATTGTTGTACTCCCAGTTACAGTTTTTGACATGAACAATGGCGACCCTTGTTGATGCTGTACAGACGCCGCTGATTAACAGTGAGAAATAGAAATAAATATACATAAATAGGCAACGTAAAGTAATTCCGCACATTGTAAAACAATACACATATGATTGTGTACTACTACAGGTTATGTAAATGAAGCCCAAAATATGTCGCTGACTAGAAATCGCTAGTATCAGCTAGCGCTAGCTAACGTCAACGTTAGGTAGCCATTAGCTAACGCTAGCTAGAAGGGTTTGTGGTGACTTTGCCTGGAACGTTACCAAGTCGTGAGTTGTGACTTTAAGTCGTAACTTACGGGCTAAAAATTGTGTTTGGAACGCAGCATAACGCCGTGCAGAGCAAAGAGGCAAAGCGCAGGGCAGGAACGTTCTGGAATTGGTTGCACCTTAAAGGTCAGCGGCAACAAGGTCAAAGTTGAAATAATTTGAACGCGCGCAGTGCACGGCGGCTGTTCTGAGCGGTGCACCACGCCAAGGGTAGCGCCAAGTCGGGCTGCACCACTCTCCCTATAGGAAAACAATGGAACGACCAGCGCAGAGTGGTTTTACCGCGGATCATGTATAGGCGGTTTAGAAGATCGAAACCATTGTCATATTTGTTTGGTCAATATAAGGCTACAGCTAGCAGCCTATTAGCGTAAAGAATGTAAACAAGGGGAACCGCTAGCCTGGCTTTGTAAACGTATGTGCTGCACTATTTCTTGGCTGGGAGCAGTTGCCATGCAACCAGCAGAGACACCAGGAAGTCAATACTCCCGAGTCCCGACCAAGGCAACCTAAGCTAAGCTAAGCTAACCGGCTGCTGGCTGTAGACTTATATAGCATATCTTTTCATCTAACTTTTGGCGATAGGTAGGCCTAAGTAATAAGTGTTTTCCAAAAATTACCTGGAATATTGAAGGTATCAAATTCAATATCAATATCCCTTTACTCGCTCCCTTCATTCCTCCCTTTCCTTCGGCCCAACAAGCCTCGAAATCAGCCCGCGCTGACTCCGCCCCCTAATCTCAGTGGATGTGGATGCGAGAAAAAGGCCAGCAACAGAGTGACAGACATCGCAGTCCCGCCGCTCCGCTCAGCGTAGTAGTGGATATCTTCTCTGTATACGGCGAGCAGAGGCAAGCCAAAACGAGCCGCATGCTTGCTGTGCAACAAGGCGAACAGGAGCAAAATGGACCACCGGGCAGTAGCACCAGTACCAGCATCCAGCGAGGACCGATACAGTTTTTAGGTAAGGCTTTGTTCGCTTTCTGCAGCATTTCCACACAGATCTGCATTTGCTGCTTCAGTGCGCTTTGTGCAGGGCACGGAGCAGCACAGGGGGAGGATGTGCATGCACGATGTTTGCTTAAAATGATTGCATATTTAGTATTAGATCAAACCTAGGAGAAAATCCTTTGTCTACGTTACTTTACCCGGATCACGGTGGTCATAACAGGAGGCTCATTTAACAGCAGCTCATATAGTCTCCGCGCGGCTCTTTAAGGTCCACACTAACAATTGGTTTAATAAACATTAGGAGCATAATTGTCACATGCAGCAGAGTTCAATGTGCATCAGTTAATGACGCTCATCTGTATGGTGCCTTTGTGTCCTATTTAACAAAATCGGCGTTCTCCACACTGAAGCGTTCATTCGCAGCTCACAGTGAAGGCAGGCCTGCATGCTGTTCTTCAACTTGAGGAGAAGATGCAGAGGTTTATTGTTCCCTTGGCACTCTGTTTTTGCAAAACAGCCGAGACTCTATTTAAAACAGGAAACCCAGGCCAAGAAAAGAGCTCCAGGCTGAAAGGCATGATGGCACCATAATGTGTCCTTTTCAACCCACTGATTCCACATGGATATTTGAAGAGGAAGCTTAGGTATGCACGGGTCTGTGCCACTCTTTTGTCATGATGTGAATAACCTGCTCTTTTGGTCAAAAAGTTAATTTTAGGAGCTGTGTTTAAATGTGTTTATTTCACATCAGTGCACTTTCAAATCCACAGCTGCATCTCTTCTCATCTGTAGCAGGCTTTTGTTTGGAGCAGTTTTATTAGTGACAAACCAGATAACCTCTCAGCTTTCGGAATAAGTGTTTTAAATGAAATGCAAAGGTGTCCCCTCTTCCCTGCTCACCTTCACATCATATGATTGAAGGCAGTGAAATAATTTAAACGCAGAGGAAAACATACAAGTGTCAACTGGGCAATTAAGTGTTTTCTATTTGTTTGTGGGGGTTTGTGTTGCCTTTCAAGTGTGAGTTGTCTATCAGCAACAGGAAAGTGGGAGTTAGGTGCTCTGCGCTGTCGAGGCTCATCTCAATGTCACCAAAACACATGTTCACATCACTTTCAACAGCAGCGGTGGAGTAGGTCAAAAGTAGACTGAAACAATTATTACAAAAAGAACACACACATTCACACTTCACTGTAGTCGACCGGAATAGAAGACACCAGTCTGTCCTTTTGTAGTTTCTTATGTGCAGCAAAAACAGCATAGGGACATTGCGTCAGGAAAGTGTCAATTTGTTTGCGTGTGCAGCTGCTGAATAATTATGTGCACTCTGTTTTTCAAAGCTTTTGAGAGGTTGCGATAAGGACAAAATCAGTTTTTTAACCACCAGAGTACAGCTGAAAGGACACACATTATATAAAACTAAAGCTGAATTATTTATCTTTTTTTTTTTTTTTTTTTTTGCGAAGACATTTTCTTTCATAGTAAGTGAACTATAGATGTTGCTACCCACTCTCACTTACGATGCATTATTAATGTGCTAATGGATACCTGACAAATGCACATATCCACCACCAATGTGTGAGAGTTGTGAGTCTCAGAACATCTGCATTATTGCTTTTATGTAATTACCACTACACACTGTCTTGCACCTCCTTGTCTCTGCAGCTGGATATTTATTGTCTCAAACGGGGCGGCCTCCTTCTGCGTGTGCTGACAGAGTGCAGGTGTGTACTGTAGGGAAGCAGCTTTCTTTGTATGCACTAACAATATGCCACTTTTATCCTACAATGGCGAACCACTACACACCAGACATGTAGCCATAAGACTTGCGCCACTAAAAAGTTACTGGCATTTTGCTCAGCTGTAGAGCTGCAAAGATTAATCGATTAGTTGTCAACTATTAAATTAATCAGCAACTATTTTGATAATTGATTATCGGTTTGAATAATTTTTTTTAAGAAAAAAGTAAAAGAATTCTGATTCCAGCTTCTTAGATGTAAACATTTTATAGTTTCTTGACTCCTCTATGACAGAAAACTGAATATCTTTGAGTTGTGGAGAAAACAAGACATGTGAGGATGACTTATTGGGCTTTGGGAAACACAAATCAACGTATTCTTATCATTTTCTGACATTTTATAGACCAAACAACTAATCAGTTAATCGAGAAAATAATCAACAATGAAAATAATTGTTAGTTGCAGCCCTACTCGGCAGGTTGATATTTTCAAGCTTCCTTAATTTATTTTGACGTTCAAGGTATTTGACAGGCATATCCATGTGAACACTAAACAGGCTATACTGTCCGGACAAAAATGGCCGTGAGATTAGAAGGTAACACCCATTTTTCCCAAAGAAATTACTATGCACATAAATTACACATAATGTACAAAAGAAAGGACTGTATCCCCTACAGCCCATACTGAGATGAGATAGTGTATGTTAATGGTTAATTCTCAATTCGTCCATTCCCGGACAACCTTTCAGATTTAATGTGGAATAGATGTACACAGCTGTGAATTCGAACATGCAGCTGCACCCAGCTGAGAAGATTTAAACAAGAATAAATTAAAGCAATGGTCAGTGTACAATAACTATACAAAAACAGTGATAATCTTCATTGTAAACCACCACATCAATGAAATCAAAAACGAGGTTGTTTTTATTTTTTTTTAAGCCACATAAAAGCAATGCGAAAGCGCTGCTGTTCTAAAAATACCAATTGATGGAATGCATAATTGCTGTCAGGGATGACCCAGTAACAGAGGTAACTAGTTAGTCAAAGAGTGACTGCTCTGATTAGCATCGCACCAGAGGAAGTCTGAGAGGGGTGGCGATTTACATGGAAGATAGAGTTAGAGAGATAGAGTTGTACATAATTCCCAGTGGAAGTATTAACTGAATTATTTTGTTCACATTAGTTAAATCGATAATGAACAAGGCAAAACATTATGGAATAAGCACATATTTTCTGATAATGTGTTAGTGTTTAGAGGTTGAGTGTGTGACTGATTGACCGTACAGCATTGAGGGAAAAACAGAAAACAAATTGCAGGACAGAAAAGGCAGGGGCTATGCTTCAACGACAGATTTCTTTACTGTCCGCACTAAGACAGTAAAAGGATACAGATTTCTGTCTTTCAAAGACAGTTGATCATCTCACCAGCAGCAGCACAGTGAAGCATCTTTTTAATATGGCACCACTGCAGCTTTAAGGCTGCTCAGAACAGTCTCATTGATTTAACCATAAGATGATATTGCCATGTCATAAGAATGAGGCTAGATACTGTCAACTTAAAATTAGGTTTTACATGGTTTTTATTTTTAAATCAATTAATATTGGGGGGTTAAATATGTTTAATATGTTTTTTTTTGGCTATCTGGGGGCACAGACATAAGCTTTGAACACTATAACCTATACCACCTTAAGTTGATCTAGTGAACATGTTAGCAAACAGTTATGTAAAATGTAAATTTTACATAATTGGCCGATACCGAGTACCGATCCGATACCAGTGTGTCATGTATTTTATTATGTTTTAACAACTGTATACTACTATCCCTGTATGGATGTGATATGATTTCTATCTTTGTTGTCAGTCTGGCTCAGGTTAAACTTTTTGTGAAACATGAACAAACATAAACCATGAACGCCACAGAAAAAAAAAAAATGTTATTATCCAGTTTGACAATCCGTTATAACGGAAAAAGAACATAAATAAACTACTTTTTAATGTAGATTTTCTTTAGGGCTTTCGATACTGGTATCGGAACATCTCTAGCCGAGGCTGCCGTACAAGGTGCTCATCAGATAAACACTCACACACACATACGCTCTGATGGCTCATCACAGCCACAGCTGCCCATCTATTTACATCTAATTTATTTACACATCCAGCAGCTACAGCACACTGTTATCAATATTACCTCTCTTATAGCTCTGTTTTTGGTCAGTAGCAACTACTGAGAGACATTTGTCTCTTTAGCCATTTAAAAAAAAAAAAAAAAAAAAAAAAATTTTTTTTACTGTATATCAAAATTCTGTGCTCAGTATCTCACAGATAGTCATGAAATGGCAAGGCCAAACATTTAGGTCAACACTATAGCTTCTTTTTAGTTACTCTCGAAATTCTCATATTTTTTACTGTCGGCCAAAACTAGAGTTTAATTTTGATCTGTTCCAGGCTGTTTAACCCTTGTGTTGTCTTCCCTTCAACCTTGAAAAAAACTTCTTTTTTTCTCCGACGTTTTTGACGCCTTTTTTTTTCACAGTTTATTTTTGCTTTTTCCAACGTTTTTTTTTAATTTTTCTTCTACACATTTTCAGTGCTTATTTCTACGTCCCATATTTTCTGATATAAAACAAAAATTTAAAACAGGTCAATGTGACCCAAAGTCAACACAAGGGATATGTGGAGACTGTACAGAGGAGTGGAATGATTGCATGGGCAGGGCACTTTGGGAAGGTGAAGGTGTAATTTCAGATGTGCGCTAACCGACCAGAGTTGCAGTTATCTGAGCTTAGCCTTCAAAGGCAAGAGCGCTGGAGTCATCAAGACCAGCTGTGCCCCTCACTCCTGGCTGAGTGTGTGAGCGCTCAGAGGACAGGACTCCCCATGAGAAACACATGGATGTCCAGGATTATTAGATGTCTTCACAATATTGTAAACTTCCTGAGAGGAGTTGTTTAGGCACTCATTTCTGTGTGTTTTATGTATGGTCCTCTACTCCTTATGTTGAGTCTTCTTAAACCGCAACATGGGAAGGTTTGAGCAGCTTATTGTGGCGTAGATTTCATAGTTGCTCTATAAATCTCTGATAGGCTGTAATCTCAGTCTGTGTTTAGAAGTAAGTGTCCAGAGTTCAGGCAGATTATAGAAAGGTTAAGCTGTCTGAAAATGGCTGTGGAGCTGTAGATTAGAGGGCTTGTTCTCTGGGCAGTCAAACATGATTTTCTCCACAAATGTAAAAGCCAGTATGTAAGGCCCCTATATGAACAAATCCTGACCGCATCTGTTTTTTTGTTGTTGAAGCATTAGCATATGTGTTAATCTGTAAGATCTGCTCTTAAATTGGGTCAGGACCAGAGAAATGTTGTTGGTTTTAGCTCTTGGAGTAATAGCAGCTTCCTAAGCTGCATTTCCCAAACATGGATAAGCAGACAGTTTAAACTCTGATGAATCTAATCCTAGTTCAGACACAAATGGAGTGAGGGTCACTGTGTTAGAGGGAGACTAGTCATACAGTCTGACGGCACAAGCATTATGTCCTCTCAGTCTCAACAAGAAGGGGAACAGACAGTGAAATGAGCTTTAAGTGGACTTTCTCTACTTTCTCACATCAAACGCCCGCCCGCTGGGGGCGTCAGTGCTCCCAGCTGTATTTATGGGCCATAATGTGAGGTGTAGAGCTGCATTTCCTTCATAGGACCTTGCTGTTGGCAGGCTGTATTGGAGAGGGCTCTGTGCACCATGAAAGCCTGTCATCAAGACCTACTGCCCTGTGTGATTTATCAGAATAGGATGTGCTTAGAAGGTCAGTATGATTCAGCTCTTCCCGTCCTCGTGTTTTCGTCAGATGACGAAAAAGTGGAGGTTGCTCTGTGAGGTGCTTTGAGTACAGCCCTGTTAGATTCAACTTAAGTCTGCCTCCTGTTTCGACATTGAATAGCCAGTGGATGTCTGGTGGCTGATGACTTTCTCTTGTCCGGTACTCACTTGGAATGAGTCAGGGACTTGTTTTCTCTCAAGGGCTGTGTCAGTAGTGCTGATTTTAAATGAAACACATCCTCTGCTCTGGTAATTACAAGGGGCATGAACACTTAACATTGTGCTCTGATAGAAAGAGAGGGGTGTGCGTGTGTGTGTCCAGGTGGATGTCTGCACTGCTCTTTTCAGAATGAAGGCTCATTGTGTGCACATAGATGCTCTCCGCATTGTGGATCCGTTGTGAGTTTACTACATAAGATGGACTGTGACGGGTATGTGAGGGACTTCCTTCTCGCACCTTTTGGCCATTATTGGGTATAGTCACTTCTTTAGACTAAGATTAATGAGTGTCTAAGCACACCTTTGCAAAAATAGACATTTTTGCTCTGCTGATATAATCTGTGCTGTGGTTGAAGGAGGATAGCAGGGGACAGGACAGAGCAAATCTGCCTCAGCGGGATCAGTCTTTAATGGAGTTAGTACTTTCTTCACTGACCTTGCTGGATCTGTTATTATAACAGCATGAAGCCATCCCTCATGATTCTGCTAGCACCAAGAGAGAACCAGGATGAAAGATGTCCTTTTTCTCTTGATTATTTCACAAAATCAAGACTGATTTGATGTGTTCCTGTTTTTGTGTGCATGCACCACATAGAGGGAAGCATATAAAACCTATATTTTCTCCTTTACCATGGAGACAGTGCAGCCAGTTGTATACTCTTGAAACTGCCACAAAACTATCTAACATCAGATACACATAACCAAAGAAATATTTGCTTTAAGGAGCAAACTTTAAGCTGCATTAACATTAAATGTTTTTAAGCTTTTTTCTCATATGAACTCCAGTTGTTTAACAAATCAGGTACGGTCGTTGTCCCTAGTTGTCCTTTCTGACACGTAGCACACAACAGCAGATTGTCCATGTCTATATACTCCTTTCTTTGGAAAATACTCCTGTAGGGGATTATAGAAAAATTGGTTTCTAGACTCCCAATACTGATGTAGGTATTAGCCTTGAAATGTCAGTATTGGCTGAACAGTCAGTGGTGTTGGGAAGCTGGAGTTGACTTCCATCACTTTGTTTAGGCCTGCAACTTTCTTATTTTCAAGATCAATTAATCTGCTGATTCTTTTCTTTATCAATCGATTAACTGTTTGGTCTATAAAATGTCAGAAAATAGTGAGTTCTTTAAGCCCAATTTTGCATATTCAAACAGCTTGTTTTGTCTGACCATGTCCAAACCCCACAGGTATTTAGTTTAGTGTTCTAGAAGACATTGAAAAACAGAAAATATGCTTTTGAGAAGTTGCAATCAATGAATATTTGGCATGTTTGCTTGAAAAAATTAAGTTAATGATCATTCTATTTATAATTTTTCGTCACTTGTTTTAGCTCAAATTTTGCTTATTCTTTTTTGTGGAAAGTTGGATCATACAGACAGATGTGTTACAGATGTGTGGCTTGTTAAAGCTCAGTTTGATAATTTAGTAATTAACTGACTATCTACATCTTATTGCCTTGTTACAGTGAACAAGCAACAAGGAATGACTAATTGTGTTTTCATTCATTCTTGAAAGCAGTGCTTATCATACTAGTGGAGAGTAACACTCACGCTGGCCTCCTGCATTACATTCAAGTCACTGCAAGTTGATTTGTGATCAGGCAAAACTAGACATGCCTGGCTTTTTTTTTTTTTTTTTTTATAAACAAGTTTTTAAGTGACCTGCTCTGTGCCACATTTTAGCCTCCTTACTTATGAGAAGAAGGAGCTGAAATGTAACCTATGAAAATCAATCAATCAATCAATGTATTTGTGGCTAAATTTAACTTGTGCTATACTCTAGGTTTCAAAGCTGCTCTGTACTAAGCTGTGCTTCTTTATGCGTGCTTGCAGCCATGCGATTGCATGCTCTAGTGTATGTGATTGGCAGGCAGTAGGATGGCTGGAATGAGTTGTAGCTCCTGCAGTGTGTTCTCGGCTCCACATGCTAGGTGCCAGTGGTGAAGAGCTGGTTGATCTATTGCTGGTAGTCACATTACCATGACATTTCCAAGACTGGCAGGCAGAGCCCCAGTACAGTAGTGACACACGTTTCCTCATGTGGACAGAGATGCAGCAGGGAATGCAATATTAATTTGGGTCTTTGCGTGGGTAAGGCAAAAAATGTCTGAGTTTAGAGCAAACACACATAGACACAAACAAAGTCAGTGGAGGGGCATCTGCATGCACAGCACCACAGTTAAATGTAGGCCACAGAAAAAGGCAGATGTGGGGGAAGGAAAGAAGGTGAGCAGTGGAAGTAGCATTGAAGGGAGGAGGAAGCCTTTCATTATGTCATTATGCTGGAGCAGCGGTAGGATTAGGGTTTGGCAGGATATATAGGGAGAGTTTAACCCTTGAAATTTGAGCTTTTGTCTTGGAAGTAAAAAGTAGTAATTCTTCCATCTCTCTCTCTCTCTCTCTCTCTCTCTCTCTCTCTCTCTCTCTCTCTCTCTCTCTCTCTCTCCCTCCTCCCCTCTCTGGCCTTGAAACTGTGCTATAGGATTAACATCAATAGCAGATTTGAAACAAAATGTTTTACACAACAAGATGGCGCTTTAGCTTCGGCATCGTCCTATCTTTGCGTGTGTATGTGTGTGTATATATATATATACACACACACTTAGGTAGCCCAGCCATTCAGTCTACAGCCTATTCTTAACAGCTGCACTTTAGGGTTTCAGGATGTGATGAAGTGCAGCGGACCCATCGGAAAGCTCGGACACTGGCAGTTTAATTACACAGGGTAAAGTCTGATGTCCTACTTGGTAATAACCTCATTGCCTCCTGAGGCTGAAGCGGGGTGGGCCTGTAGCAGGGGGGTTCATTAAATGAGGAGAGAGAGAGTGGCTTGGTTCATTTAGTCTGTGCATATGCCTATGCCTTCTTTGTAACTCAATTTTCTCACTTCAGTTCAAGACTTTAAGTGGCTTCTAATGTCCCTGTTTCAGTCCACCTTTGCTGTGTTTGCAGTGTCTAATTTTCTTGTCTAATCTGCAACCACAAAAAATCTCATCTCTGCATGACATGAGAAAGCACAGACCTGTGTGTGAGCGGTACAATGAAATATTATGCCTTGTATTGGCTGAGTTTGGACAGTTCGTATTACCGCAGTCCCTAAAAATGGTACAGATCAATACCTTTTTAAGTGCCTCTCCGTTAATGACAGTTTTGTTGCTGGAATTCCATTTGGGAAAAATTATTTCTAGGATTAAATTGCAGATGGATGTTTGGGAAATTAACTAATTTGTTATGTGCATGTGTCACATGATCATGAAGTACACAGTAGAAATACGGCCTCAAGTATTTCACCAGGAATGTGTTCCTGCATTGATTTGATTGACCAACACAGTGCATTGCTGCTCAACTCAAGCTCAAGTTCATAAATAACTGTGCCCCAGTTATAAAGGTTCATACACCCAGCCGGTTTCTAAATGTGTCTCCCTCATGTAATACCGTAATGGAAAATCTGTTTTTCTCACTTTTAATACATGAAGCACGTATTGTATTTTTTTCATGTTCTATTCACATAATCCTGGAGGACTTGTCCTGGACAAGTTTGCAAATTAATTCAGAAAACTAAAATATCTCTTGACCATACAGTTCATACTTCTGTCTGTCCACAAATACTTAGCGGACGTTGTCCTGTTGCCTTTTTTTTTTTTTTTTTTCAACCACACAGTGATGTATTAGTTTGTACCTCATTGAACTGCTGTGAGGTGAATATTAAAGTAAAACAGCTTTATTTTTAGATGGAGAACAACTTCACTCTGTGGGTTCAATATTTCATGAGCAACAAGCCCTTTGGTTATTGTTTTATTTGAGAGAACGTGCACACTTTCATCCTATTGCTGTGCAGTGTGCAAAATAGAGGACAGCATGTTCTCTTGCAGAACTGAATACCTCAGTCATCCACTACCTCCTTTGTTAGACTCTTTTATTGTTGTCTCTTTGTAATAATCACCACAGATAATTTTTTTATTACACTAATCAGACTCTACCCACTCATTGTGAATTAACATACTGTATTTCTGTGCTCAAATGCAGGCATTGAGAACATGTTCATGTGAGCCAACCTCACAGCATGACCTTTGTATTTTCTGTAAAGTTTGTGTGGCCCTTATTTACCTATGTCACAGTTAGAACCTCTACTGCCTACAGAAACTGTTCATTTATTCGAGATTTTTTGATTAAAGCATTCATAACCCGACATCTTCACTCTGGTAGTGTACTGAACAATTAATGCAGCCACAATTATACTCGTAGAGGACATGTGTATACAAGCCACAAAAATACTTGCGTCCTCTGCATAAATATTAGGTTTGGTCTGGGACAGAGGATATATATTTAACTGCAGCAAACCTACTGACCAGCCACTTCAAACACAACTGTAGATCTTCAATATTAACCCTAATATCAGTTCACACACATAACGTTAGGCTTACCGCCGTGGTAACGTTGTAGTGGGTGCAGTTCTATCCAACAAGCTATTAAACAAGCTAGCTAACGTTATATTATATTACACTAACATAGCGAACTTTTTGTCATAACTAATTCATTAATTACTCAGCATTATTTCTATTTGAGAAAAGAACAACTTCATCCGATGTTTAATGTGAAGAAAACAGCCTTAAACCGCCTACTTACTACATTCCTGTCACTACCGATGTGACTGTGAGTCGAGTGAAGATGGGTAACGTACAGCAGGCAGTGGACCAAACCACTGTGAGGCAAGGGAGGGGGGACTCAAAATGTTTCTAAACTTAAAAAGCATTTTTGGGGGTTTGTATTGTTTTACTACTTACACAGATATTGTGTGTATACATCATTATGTTATTTACAATACACAGCATTGTTTTAATGATATTTCTAGGGGGGGTCCTGACCCCCCTGGGATTTACGCCCTTGGCTGTATTCCCTTAAGGGCATATTTTTTTTTTTTTTTTTAATTTTTAGATTTTTTTTAAATCATTTTTAAACAACCAAAACTAGACCTATATGTAAATTTTAGTTATACTTAACCTATTTTCATTCATATATTTGATTATAATGTCCCACAGCTCTGTTACACTTATGCTATTAGATCGTTGATGAGAGGGAGAGAGAGATTTTCTGAAGGGATAATCAACGCGTCAGCTCAAATCGTGGTCACCACCAGACCGTTTCCTCCAGCCGGTCTCTTCTCTTAGCCCCTCACTATTTACCTCTGGCATGTGTCGCCAGAAGCAGACTGAGCCGCGTCTGGGGTGCGACAGTAGCAGAAACGCCTTCCGTCAGCGATACGTTAGTTATATTGATTTAACGAAGCTTTGAGGCAAGTCATTTTGCATCGAGGATTTTTTGTAATGGAGTTATTTGAGGAATCGTTTCAGCCCTAGTCTGTTGACAAACAATAGTCCACAATGATGGATTTGTTAGTTTTTGTCAGTGACATTTTTTATTCACGTATTTTAAATGTTTAAAGCATTTTTAGACACAGTGTTTATGTCACTCACAACAGACTGACTCTCAAATCTAGTCATAATTTCCAAACTCTGACAGTTTGATCAGAACTGGTTTCTACGTCCTTCCTGCTCTCCGAGCATTATCACAGCTACCTGTTCTCTCCACAAAGAAGCTGGATTAACTCACTTGTTCACTAAAATAGGCAACAAAATATTTGTTTGTAGATTTTGAAAGAAATTTACATCGGCCCGCTGTTCTTATATGCTGACTGAACAGACAGACATGGAGGCTTGCTTTTACTCTATAGTTATTATCAAATGTGTTCAAGGTTAAACATTTGAATAAAGAATGCCTAAAATGTATAATGGAAAAAAGTTTCCACCTACAAGCAGTGAAGTCTAATAATAAAGGTCACTTGATGAAACGGTTATTTCAGTTAAATATAGTTAAAGTTGTCTACAAATCTACAAAGTACAACATGTACCAAAACGACCACAAACCATACAAGAAACCAATGAATTTCTAGCTTTGTGCTCTCAGCCTGAGTAAATGTAGCCCTGTGAAGTTTTTCCTTTCGTTTTTAATGGTTATAATGTTCAGTTCTTGTTGAAACTGTTTTAAAGAAGTGTTGATTCAACTTTGTCATTTCGGAGGATGTAGTTTATGGTGCTCTTGAATTGTAATGCATTATACAGATTTCTCTTTCATGCAGGTCATAAACCACATAATTATCCTCCTGAGGGCAAATGGCCTGCAAATATTTAACCAATCTCCTTTTCCCCAATTACAAAAGCTTCCTCTCTCTTCCTCAATGACATATCTCTACAATGGATCTTGGTTTTGCTCTGTACGACGTCTATGCTTTATATTTCATCAGGCTCCTTTGTTCATCGCCATCTTCTGTTAACTCCCACTAAGTCATTTAGTCGTCCTTTGCTGCCTGGCAGTGGCTCGTTTCCATGTTTCCCGTTTTGTACTGTGTCTTTGTGTATTTCTCACAAAACTAGCTCTGTCCTCCACCCCCGCCTCTCCATCTGTGCCACACATTAATGTTGTTTCACCGCAGTTACTGAAGCACACATCCTGATCGCTGCCAGGTGAGGCAAACTAGCTACACACACACACACACACACACACACACACACACACACACACACACACACACACACACACACACACACACACACACACACACACACACACACACACACACACACTTCCACTTCCACAGTGGGCTTATGTTGAGCAGTGGTGCATGTAGATGCCATTTGTTAGTTGACAACATGTCATTGGGCAGCTGTGGGTTTTCCTGCTTCTTTTCTTTGTTTTGTTTTTGTGTGTCAGGCCTTCTGGCCTTCTGTTGTTATTTCCAGATGTTAAATGGCATATTTTTAACTGAGTGACATTTGGCCCCAGCCTAGTAGACATGTTGAAACTGCTACACAGGGGATTGGGATGCCTGACACCTACCACACACTGTCAATGACTCGAAAGCCTTAGGCAGCACTGCAAGTTTTGGGAAAGTAGTCAGATTGTTGTCTGTGTTTGTGCAGATGTGCCTTTGTCTGAGTAATTGAATTAGTTTCTTTGCCGTTATTTTCTTTCTCCCTCGCTGTGTCTTCTCCCTCTGGCCCAGTTGCTCCCCATTGTTTGACCAGGGTATGTGGATGAGCTTTGGCCTCCTGTGTGGCTGCGGGAGGCCTGAATGTCTGGGTATATGGGGAGAGGGGGGGCACAGGGGTGCCTGAGATCACTTCTGCTGTACTCTGAAATACTCGGCAGCTATAGAGACAGGAATCTGTAATTAGGACTAGAGGAGGCTTGACACTCAGGAGCTTTTATTCTCCAGCTTTACCCAGCTACTCTCTGTCTCTAGGGATAAAGAAATGCTCCCACATTAAGAGACCAAAACTCATAATTACGTGTGGTTGAGAGGATTGTAGTTCCTCTGATGTGAGGCAATTTAATGCTTCATTTATTCACCTTCATTGCTGTGTATTTCAGTGTGTAAGCCATCATTGAACCTAATGTGTTGTACACCAGAGTATTAGAGTAAGCCAGGCTGATATTGGTAGTGTTATTTTTAATGATTGTGTTTTTTTTGTACAGCAATGAAATAAGCAAAGGTATCATGTTGATGCACATGTGAAATGTTGATGAGTCTGGGATATTGAAGTAGTGTCATAATCTTAGTGCATTTCATTGGAGCACAGGAACAGTGGTTGATACAATGGGGGCAGCTAATAGAATGCCAAACAAAATAAAAAACAGACAATAGAGCAGAGGTTTATTTTTTTATTTAGATAATTCACATCTGTTCAAAAACGGTGAGCTTTACCTGACCAATTTTTGGTTAGAAAAATTCTGGTTTCAAAATGGTAAAGCATTTGCCGCCAGGGGGCGATCAAGATGTTTTGGCTTCACTTTTGGGGAGCTGTCATTCATCCATCTTTATATACAGTCTATGGATGTGATTGATAATCACTATTTGGTAACACATTTTACCGAACAGAGTCTGAAGTTAAAGTTCGTACTGATCTTTACACTTAACAATTTCCTTGGGCGAAACCCTGGACTATGTTTTATTAAAAAAAAAGGGGGGGTTCTTTAAATGATTCATATTTTGTGGGATCTTTGTTGTCTAAGTGTTAAGTTCTTGTTGTGCTAAGGATTTAATGAAGGAAGCTGTAAATTTGATTCTAGTGGTCAGAAATAAAATATCTCCTTTTTTTGTTAAGAGTGGAAAGCTGCCAACTTCTGCCCTGCAGGAGGTGTTTTCCTGTGGTGTGACTGTGTTTTTTTTTTTTTTTTTTTTTTTTTTTTTTTTTTTTTTTTTTATTCACACACAGCCTCATGTATACTTCACTAATTTGTACCACTCCTCTTCTCAGGGTCCTGCTATATCCTTGAGGACACATGGTCATGAAGAAATAGAAGTATCAGTTGAGGTGAGTGTCTCAAACTTTTGCTTCACTAGTCCCCATTTTTCTTTTCTCCCCTGAGCAGTTTCATTTTCAGCTTTCGTCTTTTACAGGCCCTCCAGCTGATCTCTGGGCTAAGTCCCTGGCCGTTGGGCTTTGTTGTTGGTGGGCCAGCTGAACAGGCGTGTATGTGAGTGAGAGGTAATGAAGTCCAGGATGAGGCAGTGGCGGAGGCTAGTGCTGGTGGGAATGCTGGCCTGGGTTCTCCTCTTCCTAGCCCTCCTCTCTTACTTTCTGGATGCTCGTGTGAATGAACCCCTGACCTCTGTTGGCTCTTTACTCTCCCAGCACCCTGACACCCGTCGCCTAGCTTCAATACAGGCCTCCCATCAACAACATGCCAACATGGGCTCCCGACCTGAGCTGGTTTCCACCTTAACGACAACCTACCCTGGAGATAAGCCAGAGCCAGAGCCTTCTGCCAGCTCCACGACCCCAGAGCTCAGCCTGGAGGTGAGCCACAGCCCCAACAGTGCTCCCTACGCCATTTATGGTAGCCAGGAGACTAGCCACCAGGACTACCTGGACCCACAGAGCCTGGCTGCCTGGTCCTCCTTTGGTACAGAAAATGTGGGTTCTCACTCGGACCCTTCAGTCCAGAGTCGTGAGAGAACTTCCCAGACAGAGTACCAGAACCACGTCAGCACCACACACTATCACGGTGGAGGGGAGGAAGAAGAAGAAGAAGATGAGAGGGACAACGAAGAAGAGGAACTAGAAAACAGAATAAGGGTTACAGGAGGCAGGAGGCTTGGTGGTGACTCCTCTGATCTGGATGAGTATTACTTCTCCAAGTCTGCCTCTGTGGTGCAGAGGTTGTGGCGGGGTCGTGTGTCCGCCGGCATGCTGAGTCCTCGGCTGCAGCGCGCCATGAAGGACTACGTAAGTGCCAACAAACACCATGTTTCCTACAAGGGGCATCGCAGTGCCGCCCAGAGTGCTAAGGAGCTGCTGTGTCAAATGAAAGCCCAGGCCCAGCTCCGGACAGTGGACGGGTCGGAGCAGCCCTTCTCTTCACTTGGTTGGGCTCGTCTTGTGCCGTCTCTTCCCCTGAAGCGACTGCACAGGCGGGAGGACCAGAGTAGCTTCAAGACCTGTGCAGTGGTCACCTCGGCGGGTGCCATCCTGCGCTCAGGACTGGGCAAAGAGATCGGTGAGTAGAGAGGAAAAATATTCTGAGTAAGAGCCACAGGGGTTCTTTTGTTAAATGAAAAAAGGTTTGTAGAAAAAGCAGTTTGTATTCTTGAAAGCAAGGTATGGAAATTTTTTTTTTTTTTTTATCGGTACCAAAACTTAATAATGTTAAAGAAAAGGTAATCATACCCAGCCTGACAATTGACAAAAGAAAAAACAAGGTATGACAAACTTTAACCGGAAATATAAGCTTCATTACACACCACAATAAACCAGTCACTAAAGTTTCCACTCCATACAGAGATGGAAAATAGATGAGAAGCAGATGCAAATGAAAACAAATCAACTCTATATGGATGAACGAGCGGACTTCATTTGGTTCAAGTTTGCACTAAATTTGAATGAAAACTTGACTAGTTTCACTTGAGTTATTTTGTTTAGATTCTCATTTTGTTTTTACTTGCGTGATCTTTTTCTTTTTTATACATATAAATGATTAGCATTGTTGGAGGGTGATCCTGAGCTTTTCTTTACTGCAGTAGATAATACTATTGCCAAAAGAGAAATGGTTGTATCATAAATTCTCAAATAATAATTTTTATTTGTGACAGGATATTATTAGAGACCAAAGCCTTAATGTTAAGTGTGGGTGTCAGTTTACACTAACAGCAAACATGGCAAATTAACTCGAGATCTGTAATCTGTTTCAAATACAAACACTCCTATCAGGGGGTGTAATTCTTCACTTTAAAGTATTGTTATTTTTTAAATAACAATACTTTCAATTCAGCCGGATTTCACTCTTTTCAGCCAGATGCCCGTTACCTTCCGTTTTGTTTGTGTTGGAATTTTAAACTCTGGTGGATTTCTGAGGACTATGGTTAACTGCTCCTCAGATCTCTGCAGGGTAAATCCAGACAGCGAGCTAGACTATCTGTCCAATCTGAGTTTTCTGTTGCACGACTAAAACAACTTTTGAACGTACACGTTCCACTAAAACAAGTTCCTTCCCGAGGCTATTTTGCAGCGGCACTCCTGCTTTTCCCAGTGCTCAGCGCCAGCCATGACGATTGTGATTGGTTTAAAGAAATGCCAATAAACCAGAGCACGTTTACAGCACAAGTCCAACATAATGAATCAGGTTTACCATACTAGTGAGTAAACTAACTCATTTAGCTTGATCTGTAATGCTTTGTGCACAGTGGCCCGCTAATGCTGCATTATAAAGGTCAACAAATATCTACTTGTATAATATCCACATGTACGGCATTTGCTGATTAACTTGTCAAGCTGATTGTGAGCAGGCTAGAGTGTGTGCCTAGTAGGGTGTATGTCGTTGTGTTTGAATGTGTGTGCTCTTGGTTTACAGACTTTGGCAGCTATTTGGTAAGTGGGGAGAGTGTGAACTCAATGACAGATGGCTCACTAGAAAAAAGCTGAACCCCCTCTGGTAACCAATCAGGCTCTTTCACATCATATATAGTTGCCTTGCATTGCCTTTTTGAAATCAGTGTCTCAAAGCAAGCAAGATATTTAATACTAAGAGCTTTGGCTTTATGAATTATGTTTCTATATTTACACAATATGTCGATATCCTATCGGCGTTCTATAGACACTAGCCCCAGTTAACACTGTCCCAGAAAGAGAAACCGAGCAAACAACTATCACTGAAAGTACAATGCAGACAAGTGATGCAAACCTACAACTGCACTTGACCCTGTGGTAACAGTAGGATTATCTTGTGATGCCGTGTCAGTGAAAACATCAGCGCTGCAGCCTTTCCACACTGATGCCTCCACTCGCTGCAGGAAAAGTTCTTTTTGTTGCAAAAAAATATGAGCATTATAAGGTCAGATTTATTTATGAAGCTGTAGGTGAATAAGACTAAAGTTGCATTCAGTAAACCTCCAAGTGAGGTTTGGATTATTGAATATTAAGGCGTTTTTGGTGTATCTACTTACTGTTTTAGTGCTGGAGGATGAAGAATATTTGACTGCGTGGTATTTCTTATTTTTAGAAGCAAAGAAAAGAGAGGCAGTTTTCAGCACCAGGCCTTGGACTTAAACTCGACAGGTGCTTCTAAATCCCCCCCATGTTTGTTTTTTGGCTTCTGTCCAATAATGTGAACCAAATGCACATGCTCATAACCAAAGGAAGTGAATGTGTCTTTTCAGAACCACACATCATTGTTTTCTTTGTTTTGAGCATACATACCATGTAAAAAATAAAATAAAAAAATAAAAATAAAAAAAAAGCCATTCTAAGCCTAACATACGCCATCAGAGAGTCATAATGAGAATATAGAAAAGTCGTCAAATAAAAAAATTGTAATTCATGACCGTTCATTCTCTGAGGGAAAACTCATACATCTTAATGTCAGGGTATTGGTTCAGTGTGTCATCATCATGGTATTGAGTGCTTAAGAAAAGAGATTTTGCATTGACAGGGGGATTTAATGACATGACAAATTAGATAAATGTTATAGAGCTGATTAATTATTAAACAGTGTTCTGAAAAGCTTGACTTTGTTATATTAATTCTCATACTCAGCCGCAACACTAAATCAAACTGCATCGATCCCTCTCCGTCTTCTCACCCTGCTGTCCTTCTCAAAAGGCTGCACTGCATCAATACCTACATTAACCTATATTATGCAGCTGTGTATTGTGACAAATAGCCAAAAGATGAATGTGACCATCATACTCATTTTTTGTCTGTGCCACTTGCAGGTTGGCTGACATTTAGATTATTGGGTTTCTCTCATTGGCTGCAGCACAGAGTTCATCCTGTGAGAGCTTTGTAACGGAGGTTTTGGTTCAGCTCAGTGTCATGCGTGTGTGATGTGTGGCTGCCATTATGTGGTGAACAGGAAAAACTGCATCCCCAGTGCAACGTAGGATGGAGAAAATAACAGGAACATGTTACATGAATCATTGAAATACCCTGCAACAAATTTCCTCCTTGTGAAGTTTATAGCGTATTATTGCTTTTGACACTTGAATCAATTTACTTTTTTTTTTTTTTTTTTTTTTTTTTACAATTTTACATTTTTTAGATCATAGTTTTTGGTAAATATACTGTTCGGATCCTTCAGTCTGTACTGTTGAATGCATCAGCCTACCCATCTTTTGTTAATGTTGTTTGTTTTTTTTTGTGCAAAATTGGCTCATGATTTTAGATTGTTTTAATGAAGTAAATATGACTAATTTGTGTTGTTGTCTTTGTAATTGTGATTTACCAAATTTGTAATTGGGTGCCCCCCAGTGGTAGAATTAAACAAAGCAGTAGAAGTCCTAGCAGATCTGACCTGGGGACACTGGGATATAAAGGGTTTAGTTGCAACCCATAGATTTAACTGACTTTCACTGGGATTGTGTCCTTTTTTCTACAAACAAAGTGATGCCATCAGAGGAATTTAATTTATAAATGCACACATCTTCAAGTGGCATTCAACTTTAACAAAATGTATTCTCTAATGTTGCTTTTCTGTTATTTTGTACTCCCTCCAACTGTCCATCCGTATCATACATTCTCTACCCACCTTTTAAAACCTTCCTCAAAACCCGCCTATTCCAAAAGGCCTGCCCCACATGACTCCACTCTCCATCAAAATCATGGATAGATTGCTTTCTTTTAATTTTCTATCTCAATCTTTTAAATGTTAGTTTTAATTTAATTATATTTGCCTTTAACTGTATTTTTGCTTGTTTTAACTGTAAGCTGTCCTTGAGTGCTATGAAAGGCGTCCATAAATAAAATGTATTATTATTATTATTATTATTATTACCTTCTGTATGTGACAACACAGTATTGTGGCACTGCTCTGCCTTTAGTCTTTATATTCTGATTGACTGAAGACAGAAAATGTAATACTCTTGACGCCAGAGTCTTAACAACTTACCTAACTCTAACCCTTTTTAGCTACTACACTCCAAGACTGCACAAGAAAACCCTGCCCAGCTACATATGCACACTCTGGCATTTTAATAAATCAACTGAAGACATACTTTTTTCAGGCAGGCATTTAGTTAACGTTTGTTTTTAATCTTTTCTGCTACCACTTTTACAACTTTTATTTTACATCTTCAAGAACAGCCAGCATATGCCTGCTGGGTTCTCAGGCACACAATGGCTGAACAGCTTAGTAATGTAATTTAAATAAAGCCATTTAATTAATTAAAGTAATCTCGGTTAATAACTTAACACAAAGCTAATTCAAGGTTGCCAGTGTTGTAGATACTATACATAAGGTATAAAATAATGCACTTCAAAGTAACGTTAGATGCAATGTTATGAGTGTTTATGTTGTTCTTTGTTTGACTGTAATAAGAAGGAAAAAAAGGAAAGTAGCCAGTTACATCACTTCCGTTGCGTAGCCTGTAAGGGGAGCTCTTGGCCAGCGTCTCAGTCATTAAACTACTGACTTGAGAGCTGAACAGTCGCTATTGTTTAACTCACGTTATTTCTTCCCCTATTCAGGTAACATACTTTTCTTGGTTTATATTTTTGGTGTAACCTTAACCTGTATTGTTATTTTCGGTCATTAAACTACTGACTTGAGAGCTGAACAGTCGCTATTGTTTAACTCACGTTATTTCTTCCCCTATTCAGGGGCTTAACACCAGCACAGTGGTAAAGTAATAACTGGAGCCCTTATTGATACCAGAATAGTGCATTACAATTGTTTGGCTAAAAAACATTTCATTTACTGCCACACATCCAGCAGCCTGATTATGGCATTGTTTGCCTCTTCTGATTTTATTTTCAGGCGTGGATGTTGGCATTCACACTTTTAGACATAAAAAGACCCCTTACTTGAAGTAAATAAATCATAACTGCAGAATCAGCTACACAGGGGCAGTTATATTAAGTTGTATCAGCGGTACAAGAGGTCTAACAATCAACATATCTATATTTGAGTTTACAAAGCAACATGATTCATCTAACAGGTCCCAAAGAGCCAGAATAAACTCCGTCACAGTCAATCTCAAACTGTAAAATTCATTGATCATCTGATAAGAGGAATGTAAAGGTCGTGACACACTAACCCCGATTTTCGGCCATTGGACAGTCTGGCGAGGTCAGTGACTCGAGTCTGTTCGGTGTGTTCTGTGCTGTCGTCCGTTGGGGGGGCCGTCGGCCTTCATTTTGGCCAATTTGACACGTTTAATCGGAAGGCAGGCACTGCCGGCAGTCAGACTCAAATGACCAATCTGATTGGTAGAGTGCTAACCCCGAAACGAGGAGCGGGATGAGTGTGACTAGAGTATCTCAAAATCTGACAAATCTTTTAAACTGACCTCTGTCAATCTGAAATGAAGACAGATTCAGCAACTGCGTGGCCTATTTCTCGCTTAAAATGTTTTCAGAAACAAGTTTCGGTGAACTATTTTAGTAAAATATGAGATTGTATTCTGAACAAGCCGCCATGACAGTCTGGCTTTGAGTTTCCGGAGAAACCGGACCCACGTGATGCGTTCGTCCAATCAGCTGCCGGTTTTCATTTTTGGACGACAATACCGCCTGCTGTTATGGAGACGTATTACGTCTCGTCGCTTTGGTGTGTTCCGAGGCACTTTTTTGACCAACTCGGGGACACTGATCAGTCCAACTGCCTTTTCTGCCGAGGGTCGGCCGTCTGGTTGGTGTGTCTGGGGCATAACATGTCAGACATGAACCAACTGCCTCAACAGAGGAGCAGTGTGCTCAAGTTTAATCTTAGAAACTGACAAATGCACTCTTTAGCTTAAATTAATCCAACTCTTGATGACTGAATATGAATAAGTGTTGTGATACTTTTAGTTTAATCACTGTATGTCACAAGCTTCACATGCTTTATGATAGATCTGTTTTACAGTAAAAAAAAAAACAAAAAAAACCCAAGGTTTACTTTTAACTATTAATATTAAAAGCTCTCAGCTTTTAAACATGTTGATCCGCTAGTAATGCAGTAAAGACGATGTCACCAGAAATTCATAAACTCCTGGTCCTTGTCATGAATACTAGAAATTCAGGAGTAGCGCACTCTTGACTTGATTTTATGTATGGGATTGTACCATAGACTGTTAATATTAATGGACAATGCATCCGGTTCGGCGAAGTGCTGCAAATGCGGAAGTGCCTTAAACCTGCGTTTTATCTGAATTCCAGCAGGGTGTGACACATGCGGTGAGGTCGGTTTCTGTAGAAGTCTATGAGAAAGTGACCCACTTCTCACTTGATTTATTACCTCAGTAAACATTTTCATAATGAGTTTATGGTCTCAATCACTAGTTTTATGTCTTCTGCAACACAGAATGATCATCTTTTG